>JANJGN010000021.1:65007326-65356844 GCA_026770705.1 Isurus oxyrinchus
GAAGATGTTTCATTTACGAAGTTCAATGAAATGTGACTTTTATCAATATTGGGAATGAAACATATGTGCAAATAATGAAAATGCTTGGATTTACTTAATGCTTGAAATTGAGGTGATAAGAACCTCAGGTGACCTGGAATTGAAGGATATGGAGACATCTGAGTTATGGTGAATGCGCAGAATCTGCAAATGTGCTGAATCAAACAAGTTGAATGAACCTGCGAATTTCATTCACACCCGAGAACCAAATTTCCTAACAAGTCAAATTGAAAAGTTGTAGTTTCAGGTGAATGAGAAGAAGATGGTTATGAGGAGATTTTAAGAAGGAGGTAGAATTATTTGTATAGGCAGTAGGAATTAATACGATATAGCGTGGCTGATGCAAATAGAGAAAATGAGCAGAAGCTACAAGCAACGAATTTCTAAAAATTCAGAGATTTTGTAAAAATGGAGAATGAGAAATATCTGCAGATAGAGAAAATGCCAGAATTTGTTCAATGGCTGGGTTTTGATTTTATGCTCAAAGCAGAGAGCTACGTTTGCTACTGTTGCAGGATCTGCACAAATTGATGTTGTGGTCAATGCAGAGAAGATGGGAATGTGCAGATTAAGATTAATTGCAAGAAAATGAGTATTTGCTCGATCAAAAGACACAAAGTAGTTGCGAACATTGAGAAATGAACTGTCAAAACGCCATGGTGAACACTCAACTTTTGGAAATGTGTGTATTGTTTGAATTGAAGCTATTAAAGCAGATGAACTGTGGAAATTATTAAAGGTGCAGTAATTGTTTGAAGGGAGAAATACGAGCATTTCTAGGAAGAGAAGATGTTTCATTTACGAAGTTCAATGAAATGTGACTTTTATCAATATTGGGAATGAAACATATGTGCAAATAATGAAAATGCTTGGATTTACTTAATGCTTGAAATTGAGGTGATAAGAACCTCAGGTTACCTGGAATTGAAGGATATGGAGACATCGGAGTTATGGTGAATGCGCAGAATCTGCAAATGTGCTGAATCAAACAAGTTGAATGAACCTGCGAATTTCATTCATAACCGAGATCCAAATTTCCTAACAAGTCAAATTTAAAAATTGTAGTTCCAGGTGAATGAGAAGATGATGGTTATGAGGAGATTTTAAGAAGGAGGTAGAATTATTTGTATAGGCAGTAGGAATTAATACGATATAGCGTGGCTGATGCAAATAGAGAAAATGAGCAGAAGCTACAAGCAACGAATTTCTAAAAATTCAGAGATTTTGTAAAAATGGAGAATGAGAAATATCTGCAGATAGAGAAAATGCCAGAATTTGTTCAATGGCTGGGTTTTGATTTTATGCTCAAAGCAGAGAGCTACGTTTGCTACTGTTGCAGGATCTGCACAAATTGATGTTGTGGTCAATGCAGAGAAGATGGGAATGTGCAGATTAAGATTAATTGCAAGAAAATGAGTATTTGCTCGATCAAAAGACACAAAGTAGTTGCGAACATTGAGAAATGAACTGTCAAAACGCCATGGTGAACACTCAGCTTTTGGAAATGTGTGTATTGTTTGAATTTAAGCTATTAAAGCAGATGAACTGTGGAAATTATTAAAGGTGCAGTAATTGTTTGAAGGGAGAAATACGAGCATTTCTAGGAAGAGAAGATGTTTCATTTACGAAGTTCAATGAAATGTGACTTTTATCAATATTGGGAATGAAACATATGTGCAAATAATGAAAATGCTTGGATTTACTTAATGCTTGAAATTGAGGTGATAAGAACCTCAGGTTACCTGGAATTGAAGGATATGGAGACATCGGAGTTATGGTGAATGCGCAGAATCTGCAAATGTGCTGAATCAAACAAGTTGAATGAACCTGCGAATTTCATTCATAACCGAGAACCAAATTTCCTAACAAGTCAAATTTAAAAATTGTAGTTCCAGGTGAATGAGAAGATGATGGTTATGAGGAGATTTTAAGAAGGAGGTAGAATTATTTGTATAGGCAGTAGGAATTAATACGATATAGCGTGGCTGATGCAAATAGAGAAACAAGAACATTCAGAAAATGAGCAGAAGCTACAAGAAACGAATTTCTAAAAATTCAGAGATCTTGTAAAGATGGAGATTGAGCATTATCTGCAGATAGAGAAAATGCCAGAATTTGTTCAATGGCTGGGTTTTGATTTCATGCTCAAAGCAGAGAGCTACGTTTGCTACTGTTGCAGGATCTGCAGAAATTGATGTTGTGGTCAACGCAGAGAAGATGAGAATGTGCAGATTAAGATTAATTGCAAGAAAATGAGTATTTGCTCGATCAAAAGACACAAACTAGTTGCAAACATTGAGAAATTAACTGGCAAAACGCCATGGTGAACACTCAACTTTTGGAAATGTGTGTATTGTTTGAATTTAAGCTATTAAAGCAGATGAACTGTGGAAATTATTAAAGGTGCAGTAATTGTTTGAAGGGAGAAGTACGAGCATTTCTAGGAAGAGAAGATGTTTCATTTACGAAGTTCAATGAAATGTGACTTTTATCAATATTGGGAATGAAACATATGTGCAAATAATGAAAATGCTTGGATTTACTTAATGCTTGAAATTGAGCTTATAAGAACCTCAGGTTACCTGGAATTGAAGGATATGGAGACATCTGAGTTATGGTGAATGCGCAGAATCTGCAAATGTGCTGAATCAAACAAGTTGAATGAACCTGCAAATTTCATTCATACCCGAGAACCAAATTTCCTAACAGGTCAAATTGAAAAATTGTAGTTTCAGGTGAATGAGAAGAAGATGGTTATGAGGAGATTTTAAGAAGGAGGTAGAATTATTTGTATAGGCAGTAGGAATTAATACGATATAGCGTGGCTGATGCAAATAGAGAAAATGAGCAGAAGCTACAAGCAACGAATTTCCAAAAATTCAGAGATTTTGTAAAAATGGAGAATGAGAAATATCTGCAGATAGAGAAAATGCCAGAATTTGTTCAATGGCTGGGTTTTGATTTTATGCTCAAAGCAGAGAGCTACGTTTGCTACTGTTGCAGGATCTGCACAAATTGATGTTGTGGTCAATGCAGAGAAGATGGGAATGTGCAGATTAAGATTAATTGCAAGAAAATGAGTATTTGCTCGATCAAAAGACACAAAGTAGTTGCGAACATTGAGAAATGAACTGTCAAAACGCCATGGTGAACACTCAACTTTTGGAAATGTGTATATTGTTTGAATTTAAGCTATTAAAGCAGATGAACTGTGGAAATTATTAAAGGTGCAGTAATTGTTTGAAGGGAGAAATACGAGCATTTCTAGGAAGAGAAGATGTTTCATTTACGAAGTTCAATGAAATGTGACTTTTATCAATATTGGGAATGAAACATATGTGCAAATAATGAAAATGCTTGGATTTACTTAATGCTTGAAATTGAGGTGATAAGAACCTCAGGTTACCTGGAATTGAAGGATATGGAGACATCTGAGTTATGGTGAATGCGCAGAATCTGCAAATGTGCTGAATCAAACAAGTTGAATGAACCTGCGAATTTCATTCATAACCGAGATCCAAATTTCCTAACAAGTCAAATTTAAAAATTGTAGTTCCAGGTGAATGAGAAGATGATGGTTATGAGGAGATTTTAAGAAGGAGGTAGAATTATTTGTATAGGCAGTAGGAATTAATACGATATAGCGTGGCTGATGCAAATAGAGAAAATGAGCAGAAGCTACAAGCAACGAATTTCTAAAAATTCAGAGATTTTGTAAAAATGGAGAATGAGAAATATCTGCAGATAGAGAAAATGCCAGAATTTGTTCAATGGCTGGGTTTTGATTTTATGCTCAAAGCAGAGAGCTACGTTTGCTACTGTTGCAGGATCTGCAGAAATTGATGTTGTGGTCAATGCAGAGAAGATGGGAATGTGCAGATTAAGATTAATTGCAAGAAAATGAGTATTTGCTCGATCAAAAGACACAAAGTAGTTGCGAACATTGAGAAATGAACTGTCAAAACGCCATGGTGAACACTCAGCTTTTGGAAATGTGTGTATTGTTTGAATTTAAGCTATTAAAGCAGATGAACTGTGGAAATTATTAAAGGTGCAGTAATTGTTTGAAGGGAGAAATACGAGCATTTCTAGGAAGAGAAGATGTTTCATTTACGAAGTTCAATGAAATGTGACTTTTATCAATATTGGGAATGAAACATATGTGCAAATAATGAAAATGCTTGGATTTACTTAATGCTTGAAATTGAGGTGATAAGAACCTCAGGTTACCTGGAATGGAAGGATATGGAGACATCGGAGTTATGGTGAATGCGCAGAATCTGCAAACGTGCTGAATCAAACAAGTTGAATGAACCTGCGAATTTCATTCATAACCGAGAACCAAATTTCCTAACAAGTCAAATTTAAAAATTGTAGTTCCAGGTGAATGAGAAGATGATGGTTATGAGGAGATTTTAAGAAGGAGGTAGAATTATTTGTATAGGCAGTAGGAATTAATACGATATAGCGTGGCTGATGCAAATAGAGAAACAAGAACATTCAGAAAATGAGCAGAAGCTACAAGAAACGAATTTCTAAAAATTCAGAGATCTTGTAAAGATGGAGATTGAGAAATATCTGCAGATAGAGAAAATGCCAGAATTTGTTCAATGACTGGATATTGATTTTATGCTCAAAGCAGAGAGCTACGTTTGCTACTGTTGCAGGATCTGCACAAATTGATGTTGTGGTCAATGCAGAGAAGATGGGAATGTGCAGATTAAGATTAATTGAAAGAAAATGAGTATTTGCTCGATAAAATGACACAAACTAGTTGCAAATATTGAGAAATGGACTGGCAAAACGCCATGGTGAACACTCAACTTTTGGAAATGTGTGTATTTTTTGAATTTAAGCTATTAAAGCAGATGAACTGTGGAAATTATTAAAGGTGCAGTAATTGTTTGAAGGGAGAAATACGAGCATTTCTAGGAAGAGAAGATGTTTCATTTACGAAGTTCAATGAAATGTGACTTTTATCAATATTGGGAATGAAACATATGTGCAAATAATGAAAATGCTTGGATTTACTTAATGCTTGAAATTGAGGTGATAAGAACCTCAGGTGACCTGGAATTGAAGGATATGGAGACATCTGAGTTATGGTGAATGCGCAGAATCTGCAAATGTGCTGAATCAAACAAGTTGAATGAACCTGCGAATTTCATTCATACCCGAGAACCAAATTTCCTAACAAGTCAAATTGAAAAGTTGTAGTTTCAGGTGAATGAGAAGAAGATGGTTATGAGGAGATTTTAAGACGGAGGTAGAATTATTTGTATAAGCAGTAGGAATTAATACGATATAGCGTGGCTGATGCAAATGGAGAAAATGAGCAGAAGCTACAAGCAACGAATTTCTAAAAATTCAGAGATTTTGTAAAAATGGAGAATGAGAAATATCTGCAGATAGAGAAAATGCCAGAATTTGTTCAATGGCTGGGTTTTGATTTTATGCTCAAAGCAGAGAGCTACGTTTGCTACTGTTGCAGGATCTGCAGAAATTGATGTTGTGGTCAATGCAGAGAAGATGGGAATGTGCAGATTAAGATTAATTGCAAGAAAATGAGTATTTGATCGATCAAAAGACACAAAGTAGTTGCGAACATTGAGAAATGAACTGTCAAAACGCCATGGTGAACACTCAACTTTTGGAAATGTGTGTATTGTTTGAATTTAAGCTATTAAAGCAGATGAACTGTGGAAATTATTAAAGGTGCAGTAATTGTTTGAAGGGAGAAATACGAGCATTTCTAGGAAGAGAAGATGTTTCATTTACGAAGTTCAATTAAATGTGACTTTTATCAATATTGGGAATGAAACATATGTGCAAATAATGAAAATGCTTGGATTTACTTAATGCTTGAAATTGAGGTGATAAGAACCTCAGGTTACCTGGAATTGAAGGATATGGAGACATCGGAGTTATGGTGAATGCGCAGAATCTGCAAATGTGCTGAATCAAACAAGTTGAATGAACCTGCGAATTTCATTCATAACCGAGAACCAAATTTCCTAACAAGTCAAATTTAAAAATTGTAATTCCAGGTGAATGAGAAGATGATGGTTATGAGGAGATTTTAAGAAGGAGGTAGAATTATTTGTATAGGCAGTAGGAATTAATACGATATAGCGTGGCTGATGCAAATAGAGAAACAAGAACATTCAGAAAATGAGCAGAAGCTACAAGAAACGAATTTCTAAAAATTCAGAAATCTTGTAAAGATGGAGATTGAGCATTATCTGCAGATAGAGAAAATGCCAGAATTTGTTCAATGGCTGGGTTTTGATTTCATGCTCAAAGCAGAGAGCTACGTTTGCTACTGTTGCAGGATCTGCAGAAATTGATGTTGTGGTCAACGCAGAGAAGATGAGAATGTGCAGATTAAGATTAATTGCAAGAAAATGAGTATTTGCTCGATCAAAAGACACAAACTAGTTGCAAACATTGAGAAATTAACTGGCAAAACGCCATGGTGAACACTCAACTTTTGGAAATGTGTGTATTGTTTGAATTTAAGCTATTAAAGCAGATGAACTGTGGAAATTATTAAAGGTGCAGTAATTGTTTGAAGGGAGAAATACGAGCATTTCTAGGAAGAGAAGATGTTTCATTTACGAAGTTCAATGAAATGTGACTTTTATCAATATTGGGAATGAAACATATGTGCAAATAATGAAAATGCTTGGATTTACTTAATGCTTGAAATTGAGCTTATAAGAACCTCAGGTTACCTGGAATTGAAGGATATGGAGACATCTGAGTTATGGTGAATGCGCAGAATCTGCAAATGTGCTGAATCAAACAAGTTGAATGAACCTGCAAATTTCATTCATACCCGAGAACCAAATTTCCTAACAGGTCAAATTGAAAAATTGTAGTTTCAGGTGAATGAGAAGAAGATGGTTATGAGGAGATTTTAAGAAGGAGGTAGAATTATTTGTATAGGCAGTAGGAATTAATACGATATAGCGTGGCTGATGCAAATAGAGAAACAAGAACATTCAGAGAATGTGCAGAAGCTACAAGCAACAAATTTCTAAAAATTCAGAGATCTTGTAAAGATGGAGATTGAGAAATATCTGCAGATAGAGAAAATGCCAGAATTTGTTCAATGGCTGGACATTGATTTTATGCTCAAAGCAGAGAGCTGCGTTTGCTACTGTTGCGGGATCTGCACAAATTGATGTTGTGGTCAATGCAGAGAAGATGGGAATGTGCAGATTAAGATTATTTGAAAGAAAATGAGTATTTGCTCGATAAAATGACACAAACTAGTTGCAAATATTGAGAAATGGACTGGCAAAACGCCATGGTGAACACTCAACTTTTGGAAATGTGTGCATTGTTTGAATTGAAGCTATTAAAGCAGATGAACTGTGGAAATTATTAAAGGTGCAGTAATTGTTTGAAGGGAGAAATACGAGCATTTCTAGGAAGAGAAGATGTTTCATTTACGAAGTTCAATGAAATGTGACTTTTATCAATATTGGGAATGAAACATATGTGCAAATAATGAAAATGCTTGGATTTACTTAATGCTTGAAATTGAGGTGATAAGAACCTCAGGTGACCTGGAATTGAAGGATATGGAGACATCTGAGTTATGGTGAATGCGCAGAATCTGCAAATGTGCTGAATCAAACAAGTTGAATGAACCTGCGAATTTCATTCACACCCGAGAACCAAATTTCCTAACAAGTCAAATTGAAAAGTTGTAGTTTCAGGTGAATGAGAAGAAGATGGTTATGAGGAGATTTTAAGAAGGAGGTAGAATTATTTGTATAGGCAGTAGGAATTAATACGATATAGCGTGGCTGATGCAAATAGAGAAAATGAGCAGAAGCTACAAGCAACGAATTTCTAAAAATTCAGAGATTTTGTAAAAATGGAGAATGAGAAATATCTGCAGATAGAGAAAATGCCAGAATTTGTTCAATGGCTGGGTTTTGATTTTATGCTCAAAGCAGAGAGCTACGTTTGCTACTGTTGCAGGATCTGCACAAATTGATGTTGTGGTCAATGCAGAGAAGATGGGAATGTGCAGATTAAGATTAATTGCAAGAAAATGAGTATTTGCTCGATCAAAAGACACAAAGTAGTTGCGAACATTGAGAAATGAACTGTCAAAACGCCATGGTGAACACTCAACTTTTGGAAATGTGTGTATTGTTTGAATTTAAGCTATTAAAGCAGATGAACTGTGGAAATTATTAAAGGTGCAGTAATTGTTTGAAGGGAGAAATACGAGCATTTCTAGGAAGAGAAGATGTTTCATTTACGAAGTTCAATGAAATGTGACTTTTATCAATATTGGGAATGAAACATATGTGCAAATAATGAAAATGCTTGGATTTACTTAATGCTTGAAATTGAGGTGATAAGAACCTCAGGTTACCTGGAATTGAAGGATATGGAGACATCGGAGTTATGGTGAATGCGCAGAATCTGCAAATGTGCTGAATCAAACAAGTTGAATGAACCTGCGAATTTCATTCATAACCGAGAACCAAATTTCCTAACAAGTCAAATTTAAAAATTGTAGTTCCAGGTGAATGAGAAGATGATGGTTATGAGGAGATTTTAAGAAGGAGGTAGAATTATTTGTATAGGCAGTAGGAATTAATACGATATAGCGTGGCTGATGCAAATAGAGAAACAAGAACATTCAGAAAATGAGCAGAAGCTACAAGAAACGAATTTCTAAAAATTCAGAGATCTTGTAAAGATGGAGATTGAGCATTATCTGCAGATAGAGAAAATGCCAGAATTTGTTCAATGGCTGGGTTTTGATTTCATGCTCAAAGCAGAGAGCTACGTTTGCTACTGTTGCAGGATCTGCAGAAATTGATGTTGTGGTCAACGCAGAGAAGATGAGAATGTGCAGATTAAGATTAATTGCAAGAAAATGAGTATTTGCTCGATCAAAAGACACAAACTAGTTGCAAACATTGAGAAATTAACTGGCAAAACGCCATGGTGAACACTCAACTTTTGGAAATGTGTGTATTGTTTGAATTTAAGCTATTAAAGCAGATGAACTGTGGAAATTATTAAAGGTGCAGTAATTGTTTGAAGGGAGAAATAGGAGCATTTCTAGGAAGAGAAGATGTTTCATTTACGAAGTTCAATGAAATGTGACTTTTATCAATATTGGGAATGAAACATATGTGCAAATACTGAAAATGCTTGGATTTACTTAATGCTTGAAATTGAGCTTATAAGAACCTCATTTTACCTGGAATTGAAGGATATGGAGACATCTGAGTTATGGTGAATGCGCAGAATCTGCAAATGTGCTGAATCAAACAAGTTGAATGAACCTGCAAATTTCATTCATACCCGAGAACCAAATTTCCTAACAGGTCAAATTGAAAAATTGTAGTTTCAGGTGAATGAGAAGAAGATGGTTATGAGGAGATTTTAAGAAGGAGGTAGAATTATTTGTATAGGCAGTAGGAATTAATACGATATAGCGTGGCTGATGCAAATAGAGAAACAAGAACATTCAGAGAATGTGCAGAAGCTACAAGCAACAAATTTCTAAAAATTCAGAGATCTTGTAAAGATGGAGATTGAGAAATATCTGCAGATAGAGAAAATGCCAGAATTTGTTCAATGGCTGGACATTGATTTTATGCTCAAAGCAGAGAGCTGCGTTTGCTACTGTTGCGGGATCTGCACAAATTGATGTTGTGGTCAATGCAGAGAAGATGGGAATGTGCAGATTAAGATTATTTGAAAGAAAATGAGTATTTGCTCGATAAAATGACACAAACTAGTTGCAAATATTGAGAAATGGACTGGCAAAACGCCATGGTGAACACTCAACTTTTGGAAATGTGTGCATTGTTTGAATTGAAGCTATTAAAGCAGATGAACTGTGGAAATTATTAAAGGTGCAGTAATTGTTTGAAGGGAGAAATACGAGCATTTCTAGGAAGAGAAGATGTTTCATTTACGAAGTTCAATGAAATGTGACTTTTATCAATATTGGGAATGAAACATATGTGCAAATAATGAAAATGCTTGGATTTACTTAATGCTTGAAATTGAGGTGATAAGAACCTCAGGTGACCTGGAATTGAAGGATATGGAGACATCTGAGTTATGGTGAATGCGCAGAATCTGCAAATGTGCTGAATCAAACAAGTTGAATGAACCTGCGAATTTCATTCACACCCGAGAACCAAATTTCCTAACAAGTCAAATTGAAAAGTTGTAGTTTCAGGTGAATGAGAAGAAGATGGTTATGAGGAGATTTTAAGAAGGAGGTAGAATTATTTGTATAGGCAGTAGGAATTAATACGATATAGCGTGGCTGATGCAAATAGAGAAAATGAGCAGAAGCTACAAGCAACGAATTTCTAAAAATTCAGAGATTTTGTAAAAATGGAGAATGAGAAATATCTGCAGATAGAGAAAATGCCAGAATTTGTTCAATGGCTGGGTTTTGATTTTATGCTCAAAGCAGAGAGCTACGTTTGCTACTGTTGCAGGATCTGCACAAATTGATGTTGTGGTCAATGCAGAGAAGATGGGAATGTGCAGATTAAGATTAATTGCAAGAAAATGAGTATTTGCTCGATCAAAAGACACAAAGTAGTTGCGAACATTGAGAAATGAACTGTCAAAACGCCATGGTGAACACTCAGCTTTTGGAAATGTGTGTATTGTTTGAATTTAAGCTATTAAAGCAGATGAACTGTGGAAATTATTAAAGGTGCAGTAATTGTTTGAAGGGAGAAATACGAGCATTTCTAGGAAGAGAAGATGTTTCATTTACGAAGTTCAATGAAATGTGACTTTTATCAATATTGGGAATGAAACATATGTGCAAATAATGAAAATGCTTGGATTTACTTAATGCTTGAAATTGAGGTGATAAGAACCTCAGGTTACCTGGAATTGAAGGATATGGAGACATCGGAGTTATGGTGAATGCGCAGAATCTGCAAATGTGCTGAATCAAACAAGTTGAATGAACCTGCGAATTTCATTCATAACCGAGATCCAAATTTCCTAACAAGTCAAATTTAAAAATTGTAGTTCCAGGTGAATGAGAAGATGATGGTTATGAGGAGATTTTAAGAAGGAGGTAGAATTATTTGTATAGGCAGTAGGAATTAATACGATATAGCGTGGCTGATGCAAATAGAGAAAATGAGCAGAAGCTACAAGCAACGAATTTCTAAAAATTCAGAGATTTTGTAAAAATGGAGAATGAGAAATATCTGCAGATAGAGAAAATGCCAGAATTTGTTCAATGGCTGGGTTTTGATTTTATGCTCAAAGCAGTGAGCTACGTTTGCTACTGTTGCAGGATCTGCAGAAATTGATGTTGTGGTCAATGCAGAGAAGATGGGAATGTGCAGATTAAGATTAATTGCAAGAAAATGAGTATTTGCTCGATCAAAAGACACAAAGTAGTTGCGAACATTGAGAAATGAACTGTCAAAACGCCATGGTGAACACTCAGCTTTTGGAAATGTGTGTATTGTTTGAATTTAAGCTATTAAAGCAGATGAACTGTGGAAATTATTAAAGGTGCAGTAATTGTTTGAAGGGAGAAATACGAGCATTTCTAGGAAGAGAAGATGTTTCATTTACGAAGTTCAATGAAATGTGACTTTTATCAATATTGGGAATGAAACATATGTGCAAATAATGAAAATGCTTGGATTTACTTAATGCTTGAAATTGAGCTTATAAGAACCTCAGGTTACCTGGAATTGAAGGATATGGAGACATCTGAGTTATGGTGAATGCGCAGAATCTGCAAATGTGCTGAATCAAACAAGTTGAATGAACCTGCGTATTTCATTCATACCCGAGAACCAAATTTCCTAACAAGTCAAATTGAAAAATTGTAGTTTCAGGTGAATGAGAAGAAGATGGTTATGAGGAGATTTTAAGAAGGAGGTAGAATTATTTGTATAGGCAGTAGGAATTAATACGATATAGCGTGGCTGATGCAAATAGAGAAACAAGAACATTCAGAAAATGTGCAGAAGCTACAAGCATCGAATTTCTAAAAATTCAGAGATCTTGTAAAGAGCCATTGAGAAATATCTGCAGATAGAGAAAATGCCAGAATTTGTTCAATGGCTGGGTATTGATTTTATTCTCAAAGCAGAGAGCTACGTTTGCTACTGATGCAGGATCTGCAGAAATTGATGTTGTTGTCAATGCAGAGAAGATGGGAATGTGCAGATTAAGATTAATTGCAAGAAAATGAGTATTTGCTCGATAAAAGACACAAATTAGTTGCTAAAATTGAGAAATGGACTGGCAAAACGCCATGGTGAACACTCAACTTTTGGAAATGTGTGTATTGTTTGAATTTTAGCTATTAAAGCAGATGAACTGTGGAAATTATTAAAGGTGCAGTAAGTGAGGAGGGGAGAAATACGATCATTTCTAGGAAGAGAAGAAGTTTCATTTACGAAGTTCAATGAAATGTGACTTTTATCAATATTGGGAATGAAACATATGTGCAAAAAATGAAAATGCTTGGATTTACTTAATGCTTGAAATTGAGCTTATAAGAACCTCAGGTTACCTGGAATTGAAGGATATGGAGACATTTGAGTTATGGTGAATGCGCAGAATCTGCAAATGTGCTGAATCAAACAAGTTGAATGAACCTGCGAATTTCATTCATACCCGAGAGCCAGATTTCCTAACAAGTCAAATTGAAAAATTGTAGGTTCAGGTGAATGAGAAGAAGATGGTTATGAGGAGATTTTAAGAAGGAGGTAGTATTATTTGTATAGGCAGTAAGAATTAATACGATATAGCGTGGCTGATGGAAATAGAGAAACAAGAACATTCAGAAAATGTGCAGAAGCTACAAGAAACGAATTTCTAAAAATTCAGAGATTTTGTAAAGATGGAGATTGAGAAATATCTGCAGATAGAGAAAATGCCAGAATTTGTGCAAAGGCTGGGTATTGATTTTATGCTCAAAGCAGAGAGCTACAGTTGCTACTGTTGCAGGATCTGCAGAAATTGATGTTGTGGTCAATGCAGAGAAGATGGGAATGTGCAGATTAAGATTAATTGCAAGAAAATGAGTATTTGCTCGATAAAAAGACACAAACTAGTTGCAAAATTTGAGAAATGGACTGGCAAAACGCCATGGTGAACACTCAACTTTTGGAAATGTGTGTATTGTTTGAATTTAAGCTATTAAAGCAGATGAACTGTGGAAATTATTAAAGGTGCAGTAATTGATGAAGGGAGAAATACGACCATTTCTAGGAAGAGAAGAAGTTTCATTTACGAAGTTCAATGAAATGTGACTTTTATCAATATTGGGAATGAAACATATGTGCAAATAATGAAAATGCTTGGATTTACTAAATGCTTGAAATTGAGGTTATAAGAACCTCAGGTTACCTGGAATTGAAGGATATGGAGACATCTGAGTTATGGTGAATGCGCAGAATCTGCAAATATGCTGAATAAAACAAGTTGAATGAACCTGCAAATTTCATTCATACCCGAGAACCAAATTTCCTAACCAGTCAAATTGAAAAATTGTAGTTTCAGGTGAATGAGAAGAAGATGGTTATGAGGAGATTTTAAGAAGGAGGTAGAATTATTTGTATAGGCAGTAGGAATTAATACGATATAGCGTGGCTGATGCAAATAGAGAAACAAGAACATTCAGAAAATGAGCAGAAGCTACAAGAAACGAATTTCTAAAAATTCAGAGATTTTGAAAAGATGGAGATTGAGCAATATCTGCAGCTAGAGAAAATGCCAGAATTTGTTCAATGGCTGGGTTTTGATTTTATGCTCAAAGCAGAGAGCAACGTTTGCTACTGTTGCAGGATCTGCAGAAATTGATGTTGTGGTCAATGCAGAGAAGATGGGAATGTGCAGATTAAGATTAATTGCAAGAAAATGAGTATTTGCTCGATTAAAAGACACAAACTAGTTGCAAACATTGAGAAATGAACTGGCAAAACGCCATGGTGAACACTCAACTTTTGGAAATGTGTGTATTGTTTGAATTTAAGCTATTAAAGAAGATGAACTGTGGAAATTATTAAAGGTGCAGTAATTGTTTGAAGGGAGAAATACGAGCATTTCTAGGAAGAGAAGATGTTTCATTTACGAAGTTCAATGAAATGTGACTTTTATCAATATTGGGAATGAAACATATGTGCAAATAATGAAAATGCTTGGATTTACTTAATGCTTGAAATTGAGCTTATAAGAACCTCAGGTTACCTGGAATTGAAGGATATGGAGACATCTGAGTTATGGTGAATGCGCAGAATCTGCAAATGTGCTGAATCAAACAAGTTGAATGAACCTGCGTATTTCATTCATACCCGAGAACCAAATTTCCTAACAAGTCAAATTGAAAAATTGTAGTTTCAGGTGAATGAGAAGAAGATGGTTATGAGGAGATTTTAAGAAGGAGGTAGAATTATTTGTATAGGCAGTAGGAATTAATACGATATAGCGTGGCTGATGCAAATAGAGAAACAAGAACATTCAGAAAATGTGCAGAAGCTACAAGCATCGAATTTCTAAAAATTCAGAGATCTTGTAAAGAGCCATTGAGAAATATCTGCAGATAGAGAAAATGCCAGAATTTGTTCAATGGCTGGGTATTGATTTTATTCTCAAAGCAGAGAGCTACAGTTGCTACTGTTGCAGGATCTGCAGAAATTGATGTTGTGGTCAATGCAGAGAAGATGGGAATGTGCAGATTAAGATTAATTGCAAGAAAATGAGTATTTGCTCGATAAAAAGACACAAACTAGTTGCAAAATTTGAGAAATGGACTGGCAAAACGCCATGGTGAACACTCAACTTTTGGAAATGTGTGTATTGTTTGAATTTAAGCTATTAAAGCAGATGAACTGTGGAAATTATTAAAGGTGCAGTAATTGATGAAGGGAGAAATACGACCATTTCTAGGAAGAGAAGAAGTTTCATTTACGAAGTTCAATGAAATGTGACTTTTATCAATATTGGGAATGAAACATATGTGCAAATAATGAAAATGCTTGGATTTACTAAATGCTTGAAATTGAGGTTATAAGAACCTCAGGTTACCTGGAATTGAAGGATATGGAGACATCTGAGTTATGGTGAATGCGCAGAATCTGCAAATATGCTGAATAAAACAAGTTGAATGAACCTGCAAATTTCATTCATACCCGAGAACCAAATTTCCTAACCAGTCAAATTGAAAAATTGTAGTTTCAGGTGAATGAGAAGAAGATGGTTATGAGGAGATTTTAAGAAGGAGGTAGAATTATTTGTATAGGCAGTAGGAATTAATACGATATAGCGTGGCTGATGCAAATAGAGAAACAAGAACATTCAGAAAATGAGCAGAAGCTACAAGAAACGAATTTCTAAAAATTCAGAGATTTTGAAAAGATGGAGATTGAGCAATATCTGCAGCTAGAGAAAATGCCAGAATTTGTTCAATGGCTGGGTTTTGATTTTATGCTCAAAGCAGAGAGCAACGTTTGCTACTGTTGCAGGATCTGCAGAAATTGATGTTGTGGTCAATGCAGAGAAGATGGGAATGTGCAGATTAAGATTAATTGCAAGAAAATGAGTATTTGCTCGATTAAAAGACACAAACTAGTTGCAAACATTGAGAAATGAACTGGCAAAACGCCATGGTGAACACTCAACTTTTGGAAATGTGTGTATTGTTTGAATTTAAGCTATTAAAGCAGATGAACTGTGGAAATTATTAAAGGTGCAGTAATTGTTTGAAGGGAGAAATACGAGCATTTCTAGGAAGAGAAGATGTTTCATTTACGAAGTTCAATGAAATGTGACTTTTATCAATATTGGGAATGAAACATATGTGCAAATAATGAAAATGCTTGGATTTACTTAATGCTTGAAATTGAGCTTATAAGAACCTCAGGTTACCTGGAATTGAAGGATATGGAGACATCTGAGTTATGGTGAATGCGCAGAATCTGCAAATGTGCTGAATCAAACAAGTTGAATGAACCTGCGTATTTCATTCATACCCGAGAACCAAATTTCCTAACAAGTCAAATTGAAAAATTGTAGTTTCAGGTGAATGAGAAGAAGATGGTTATGAGGAGATTTTAAGAAGGAGGTAGAATTATTTGTATAGGCAGTAGGAATTAATACGATATAGCGTGGCTGATGCAAATAGAGAAACAAGAACATTCAGAAAATGTGCAGAAGCTACAAGCATCGAATTTCTAAAAATTCAGAGATCTTGTAAAGAGCCATTGAGAAATATCTGCAGATAGAGAAAATGCCAGAATTTGTTCAATGGCTGGGTATTGATTTTATTCTCAAAGCAGAGAGCTACGTTTGCTACTGATGCAGGATCTGCAGAAATTGATGTTGTTGTCAATGCAGAGAAGATGGGAATGTGCAGATTAAGATTAATTGCAAGAAAATGAGTATTTGCTCGATAAAAGACACAAACTAGTTGCTAAAATTGAGAAATGGACTGGCAAAACGCCATGGTGAACACTCAACTTTTGGAAATGTGTGTATTGTTTGAATTTTAGCTATTAAAGCAGATGAACTGTGGAAATTATTAAAGGTGCAGTAAGTGATGAGGGGAGAAATACGATCATTTCTAGGAAGAGAAGAAGTTTCATTTACGAAGTTCAATGAAATGTGACTTTTATCAATATTGGGAATGAAACATATGTGCAAAAAATGAAAATGCTTGGATTTACTTAATGCTTGAAATTGAGCTTATAAGAACCTCAGGTTACCTGGAATTGAAGGATATGGAGACATCTGAGTTATGGTGAATGCGCAGAATCTGCAAATGTGCTGAATCAAACAAGTTGAATGAACCTGCGAATTTCATTCATACCCGAGAGCTAGATTTCCTAACAAGTCAAATTGAAAAATTGTAGGTTCAGGTGAATGAGAAGAAGATGGTTATGAGGAGATTTTAAGAAGGAGGTAGTATTATTTGTATAGGCAGTAAGAATTAATACGATATAGCGTGGTTGATGGAAATAGAGAAACAAGAACATTCAGAAAATGTGCAGAAGCTACAAGAAACGAATTTCTAAAAATTCAGAGATTTTGTAAAGATGGAGATTGAGAAATATCTGCAGATAGAGAAAATGCCAGAATTTGTGCAAAGGCTGGGTATTGATTTTATGCTCAAAGCAGAGAGCTACAGTTGCTACTGTTGCAGGATAAGTAGAAATTGATGTTGTGGTCAATGCAGAGAAGATGGGAATGTGCAGAATAAGATTAATTCCAAGAAAATGAGTACTTGCTAGATAAAAAGACAAAGACTAGTTGCAAAAATTGAGAAATGGACTGGCAAAACGCCATGGTGAACACTTAACTTTTGGAAATGTCTGTATTGTTAGAATTTGAGCTATTAATGCAGATGAACTGTGGAAATTATTAAAGGTGCAGTAATTGTTTGAAGGGAGAAATACAAGCATTTCTTGGAAGAGAAGATGGTTCATTTACGAATTTCAATGAAATGTGATATTTTATCAATATTGGGAATTAAAAATATGTGCAAATAATGAAAATGCTTGGATTTACTTAATGCTTGAAATTGAGGTAATAAGAACATCACGTTACCCAGAATTGAAGGATATGGAGACATCTGAGTTATGGTGAATGCGGAGAATCTGCAAATGTGCTGAATCAAACAAGTTGAATGAACCTGCGAATTTCATTCATACCCGAGAACCAGATTTCCTAACAAGTCAAATTGAAAAATTGTCGGTTCAGGTGAATGAGAAGAAGATGGTTATGAGGAGATTTTAAGAAGGAGGTAGTATTATTTGTATAGGCAGTAAGAATTAATACGATATAGCGTGGTTGATGGAAATAGAGAAACAAGAACATTCAGAAAATGAGCAGAAGCTACAAGCAACGAATTTCTAAAAATTCAGAAGTTTTGTAAAGATGGAGAATGAGAAATATCTGCAGGTAGAAAAAATGCCAGAATTTGTTCAATGGCTGGGTATTGATTTTATGCTCAATACAGAGAACCACGATTTCTGCTGTTGCAGGATCTGCAGATATTGATGTTGAGGTCAATGCAGAGAAGATGGGAATGTGCAGAATAAGATTAATTGCAAGAAAATGAGTACTTCCTGAATAAAAAGACACAGACTAGTTGCAAAAATTTAGAAATGCACTGGCGAAACGCCATGGTTGAACACTTAACTTTTCGAAATGTGTACATTGTTAGAATTTGAGCTATTAATGCAGATGAACTGTGGAAATTATTAAAGGTGCAGTAATTGTTTGAAGGGAGAAATACGAGCATTTCTAGGAAGAGAAGATGGTTCATTTACGAATTTCAGTGAAATGTGACAATTTATCAATATTGGGAATGAAACATATGTGCAAATAATGAAATTGCTTGGATTTACTTAATGCTTGAAATTGAGGTGAGAAGTACCTCAGGTTACCTGGAATTGAAGGATATGGAGACATCTGAGAAATGGTGAATGCGCAGAATGTGCAAATGTTCTGAATCAAACAAGTTGAATGAAGCTGCGAATTTCATTCATACCCGAGAACCAGATTTCCTAACAAGTCAAATTGAAAAATTGTAGGTTCAGTTGAATGTGGAGAAGATGTTTATGAGGAGATTTTAAGAAGGAGGTAGAATTATCTGTATAGGCTGTAAGAATTAATACGATATAGCTTGGCTGATGGAAATGGAGAAACTTGAACATTCAGAAAATGAGCAGCAGCTAGAAGCAACAAATTCCTTAAAGTTCAGAGATTTTGTAATGATGGAGAATGGGAATCATGTGCAGATAGAGAAAATACCAGATTTTGATCAATGACTGGGTATTGATTTTATGCTCAATACAGTGAGCCACGTTTGCTGCTGTTGCAGGATCTGCAGAAATTGATGTTGCGGTCAATGCAGAAAGCTGGGAATGTGCAGATTAAGATTAATTGGAAGAAAATGAGTACTTGCTCGATAAAAAGACACAGACTAGTTACAAAAATTGAGAAATGGAGTGGCAAAAAGCCATGGTGAACACTTAACTTTTGGAAATGTGTGTATTTTAAGAATTTGAGCTATTAATGCAGATGAACTGTGGAAATTATTAAAGGTGCAGTAATTTTTTGAAGGGAGAAATACAAGCATTTCTTGGAGAGAAGATGGTTCATTTACGAATTTCAATGAAATGTGACATTTTATCAATATTGGGAATGAAAAATATGTGCAAATAATTAAAAGTGCTTGGATTTACTTAATGCTTCAAATTGAGGTGTTTAGAACATCACGTTACCCGGAATTGAAGGATATGGAGACATCTGAGTTATGGTGAATGCGGAGAATCTGCAAATGTGCTGAATAAAAGAAGTTGAATGAAGCTGTGAATTTTTCATTCATACCCGAGAACCAGATTTCCTAACAAGTGAAGTTGAAAAATTGTAGGTTCAGATGAATGAGGAGAAGATGGTTATGAGGAGATTTTAAGAAGGAGGTAGAATTATATGTATAGGCAGTAAGAATTAATACGATATAGCGTGGTTGATGGAAATGGAGAAACAAGAACATTCAGAAAATGAGCATAAGCTCCAAGCAACGAATTTCTAAAAATTCAGAGATTTTGCAAAGATGGCGAATGAGTAATATCTGCAGATAGAGAAAATTCCACAATTTGTTCAATGGCTGGGCATTGATTTTATGATGAATACAGATCCACGTTTACTGCTGTTGCAGGATCTGCAGAAATTGATGTTGTGGTCAATGCAGAGAAGCTGGAAATGTGCAGAATAAGATTACTTGCAAGAAAATGAGTACTTGCTAGATAAAAAGGCAGACTAGCTGCAAAAATTGAGAAATGGACTGGCAAAACGCCATGGTGAACATTTAAATTTTGGAAATGTGTGTATTATTAGAATTTGAGCTATTAATGCAGATGAACTGTGGAAATTATTAAAGGTGCAGTAATTGTTTGAAGGGAGAAATACGAGCATTTCTTGGAAGTGAAGATGGTTCATTTCCGAATTTCAATGAAATGTAACATTTTATCCATATTGGGAATGAAAAATATGTGCAAATAATTAAAATGCTTGGATTTGCTTAATGCTTGAAATTGAGGTGATAAGAACCTCAGGTTACCCGGAATTGAAGGATATAGAGAACTCTGAGTAATTGTGAATGCGCAGAATCTGCAAATGTTCTGAATCAAACAAGTTGAATGAAGCTGCCAATTTCATTCATACCCGAGAACCAGTCTTCCTAACAATTCAAGTTGAAAAATTGTAGGTTCAGGAGAATGAGGAGAAGATGGTTATGAGGAGATTTTAAAAAGGAGGTAGAATTATCTGTATAGGCAGCATGAATTAATACGATATAGCATGGTTGATGGAAATGGAGAAACAAGAACATTCAGAAAATGAGCAGAAGCTACAAGCAATGAATTTCTTAAAATTCAGAGATTTTGTAAAGATGGAGAATGAGAAATATGTGCAGATAGAGAAAATGCCATAATTTGTTCAATGGCTGGGCATTGATTTTATGATGAATGCAGAGAACCACGTTTGCTGCTGTTGCAGGACCTGCAGAAATTGATGTTGTGGTCAATGCAGAGAAGCTGGAAATGTGCAGAATAAGATTAATTCCAAGAAAATGAGTACTTGCTAGATAAAAAGACAAAGACTAGTTGCAAAAATTGAGAAATGGACTGGCAAAACGCCATGGTGAACACTTAACTTTTGGAAATGTCTGTATTGTTAGAATTTGAGCTATTAATGCAGATGAACTGTGGAAATTATTAAAGGTGCAGTAATTGTTTGAAGGGATAAATACAAGCATTTCTTGGAAGAGAAGATGGTTCATTTACGAATTTCAATGAAATGTAATATTTTATCAATATTGGGAATTAAAAATATGTGCAAATAATGAAAATGCTTGGATTTACTTAATGCTTGAAATTGAGGTAATAATAACATCACGTTACCCAGAATTGAAGGATATGGAGACATCTGAGTTATGGTGAATGCGGAGAATCTGCAAATGTGCTGAATCAAACAAGTTGAATGAAGCTGTGAATTTCATTCATACCCGAGAACCAGATTTCCTAACAAGTCAAGTTGAAAAATTGTAGGTTCAGATGAATGAGGAGAAGATGGTTATGAGGAGATTTTAAAAAGGAGGTAGAATTATCTGTATAGGCTGTAAGAATTAATACGATATAGCGTGGTTGATGGAAATGGAGAAACAAGAACATTCAGAAAATGAGCAGAAGCTACAAGCAATGAATTTCTTAAAATTCAGAGATTTTGTAAAGATGGAGAATGAGAAATATGTGCAGATAGAGACAAATCCAGAATTTGTTCAATGGCTGGGTATTGATTTTATGCTCAATACAGAGAACCACGTTTGCTGCTGTTGCAGGATCTGCAGAAATTGATGTTGTGGTCAATGCAGAGAAGCTGGAAATGTGCAGAATAAGAATAATTGCAAGAAAATGAGTACTTGCTAGATAAAAAGACAAAGACTAGTTTCAAAAATTGAGAAATGGACTGGCGAAACGCCATGATGAACACTTAACTTTTGGAAATGTGTGTATTGTTAGAATTTGAGCTGTTAATGCAGATGAACTGTGGAAATTATTAAAGGTGCAGTAATTGTTTGAAGGGAGAAATACAAGCATTTCTTGGAAGAGAAGATGGTTTATTTACGAATTTCAATGAAATGTGACATTTTATCAATATTGGGAATGAAAAATATGTGCAAATAATGAAAATGCTTGGATTTACTTAATGCTTGAAATTGAGGTGAAAAGAACATCACGTTACCCGGAATTGAAGGATATGGAGACATCTGAGTTATGGTGAATGCGGAGAATCTGCAAATGTGCTGAATAAAACAAGTTGAATGAAGCTGTGAATTTCATTCATACCCGAGAACCAGATTTCATAACAAGTCAAGTTGAAAAATTGTAGGTTCAGATGAATGAGGAGAAGATGGTTATGAGGAGATTTTAAGAAGGAGGTAGAATTATATGTATAGGCAGTAAGAATTAATACAATATAGTGTGGTTGATGGAAATGGAGAAACAATAACATTCAAAAAATGAGCAGAAACTACAAGCAACAAATTTCTAAAAATTCAGAGATTTTGTAATGATGGAGAATGAGAAATATCTGCAGATAGAGAAAATGCCAGAATTTGTTCAATGGCTGGGTATTGATTTTATGCTCAGTAGAGTGAGCCACTCACACCCGAGAAACAGATTTCCTAACATGTCAAATTGAATCATTCTAGGTACAGGTGAATGAGGAGAAGATTTTTATGAGGAGATTTTAAGAAGGAGATAGAATCTCTGTATAGGCAGTAAGAATTAATACGATATAGCGTGGTTGATGGAAATGGAGTAACAAGAACATTCAGAAAATGAGCAGAAGCTACAAGCAACGAATTTCTAAAAATTCAGAGATTTTGTAAAGATGGAGAATGAGTAATATCTGCAGATAGAGAAAATGCCAGAATTTGTTCAATGGCAGGGCATTGATTTTATGATGAATACAGAGAACCACGTTTTCTGCTGTTGCAGGATCTGCAGAAATTGATGATGTGGTCAATGCAGAGAAGCTGGAAATGTGCAGAATAAGATTAAAAGCAAGAAAATGAGTACTTGCTAGATAAAAAGACAGACTAGTTGCAAAAATTGAGAAACGGACTGGCAAAACGCCATGGTGAACACAACTTTTGGAAATGTGTGTATAGTTAAAATTTGAGCTATTATTGCAGATGAACTGTGGAAATTATTATAGGTGCAGTAATTGTTTGAAGGGACAAATACGAGCATTTCTTGGAAGAGAAGATGGTTCATTTACGAATTTCAATGAAATGTGACATTTTATCAATATTGGGAATGAAAAATATGTGCAAATAATGAAAATGCTTGGATTGACTTAATGCTTGAAATTGAGGTGATAAGAACCTCAGGTTACCCGGAATTGAAGGATATGGAGACATCTGAGTAATTGTGAATGCGCAGAATCTGCAAATGTTCTGAATGAAACAAGTTGAATGAATCTGCGAATTTCATTCATACCCGAGAACCAGATTTCCTAACAAGTCAAGTTGAAAAATTGTAGGTTCAGGAGAATGAGGAGAAGATGGTGATGAGGAGACTTTAAGTCGGAGGTAGAATTATTTGTAAAGGCAGTAAGAATTAATACGATATAGCGTGGTTGATGGAAATGGAGAAACAAGAACATTCAGAAAATGAGCAGAAGCTACAAGCAACGAATTTCTTAAGATTCAGAGATTTTGTAAAGATGGAGAATGAGTAATATCTGCAGATAGAGACAATTCCAGAATTTGTTCAATGGCTGGGTATTGATTTTATGCTCAATACAGAGAACCACGTTTGCTGCTGTTGCAGGATCTGCAGAAATTGATGTTGTGGTCAATGCAGAGAAGGTGGAAATGTGCAGAATAAGAATAATTCCAAGAAAAAGAGTACTTGCTCGATAAAAAGACACAGACTAGTTGCAAAAATTGAGAAATGGACTGGCAAAACGCCATGGTGAACACTCAACTTTTGGAAATGTGTGCATTGTTAGAATTTGAGCTATTAATACAGATGAACTGTGGAAATAATTAAAGGTGCCGTAATTGTTTGAAGGGAGAAATACGAGCATTTCTAGAAAGAGAAGATGGTTCATTTACGAATTTCAGTGAAATGTGACAATTTATCAATATTGGGAATGAAACATATGTGCAAATAATGAAATTGCTTGGATTTACTTAATGCTTGAAATTGAGGTGAGAAGTACCTCAGGTTACCTGGAATTGAAGGATATGGAGACATCTGAGAAATGGTGAATGCGCAGAATGTGCAAATGTTCTGAATCAAACAAGTTGAATGAAGCTGCGAATTTCATTCATACCCGAGAACCAGATTTCCTAACAAGTCAAATTGAAAAATTGTAGGTTCAGTTGAATGTGGAGAAGATGGTTATGAGGAGATTTTAAGAAGGAGGTAGAATTATCTGTATAGGCTGTAAGAATTAATACGATATAGCTTGGCTGATGGAAATGGAGAAACTTGAACATTCAGAAAATGAGCAGCAGCTAGAAGCAACAAATTCCTTAAAGTTCAGAGATTTTGTAATGATGGAGAATGGGAATCATGTGCAGATAGAGAAAATACCAGATTTTGATCAATGACTGGGTATTGATTTTATGCTCAATACAGTGAGCCACGTTTGCTGCTGTTGCAGGATCTGCAGAAATTGATGTTGCGGTCAATGCAGAAAGCTGGGAATGTGCAGATTAAGATTAATTGGAAGAAAATGAGTACTTGCTCGATAAAAAGACACAGACGAGTTACAAAAATTGAGAAATGGAGTGGCAAAAAGCCATGGTGAACACTTAACTTTTGGAAATGTGTGTATTTTAAGAATTTGAGCTATTAATGCAGATGAACTGTGGAAATTATTAAAGGTGCAGTAATTGTTTGAAGGGAGAAATACAAGCATTTCTTGGAGAGAAGATGGTTCATTTACGAATTTCAATGAAATGTGACATTTTATCAATATTGGGAATGAAAAATATGTGCAAATAATTAAAAGTGCTTGGATTTACTTAATGCTTCAAATTGAGGTGTTTAGAACATCACGTTACCCGGAATTGAAGGATATGGAGACATCTGAGTTATGGTGAATGCGGAGAATCTGCAAATGTGCTGAATAAAAGAAGTTGAATGAAGCTGTGAATTTTTCATTCATACCCGAGAACCAGATTTCCTAACAAGTGAAGTTGAAAAATTGTAGGTTCAGATGAATGAGGAGAAGATGGTTATGAGGAGATTTTAAGAAGGAGGTAGAATTATATGTATAGGCAGTAAGAATTAATACGATATAGCGTGGTTGATGGAAATGGAGAAACAAGAACATTCAGAAAATGAGCATAAGCTCCAAGCAACGAATTTCTTAAAATTCAGAGATTTTGCAAAGATGGCGAATGAGTAATATCTGCAGATAGAGAAAATTCCACAATTTGTTCAATGGCTGGGCATTGATTTTATGATGAATACAGATCCACGTTTACTGCTGTTGCAGGATCTGCAGAAATTGATGTTGTGGTCAATGCAGAGAAGCTGGAAATGTGCAGAATAAGATTACTTGCAAGAAAATGAGTACTTGCTAGATAAAAAGGCAGACTAGCTGCAAAAATTGAGAAATGGACTGGCAAAACGCCATGGTGAACATTTAAATTTTGGAAATGTGTGTATTATTAGAATTTGAGCTATTAATGCAGATGAACTGTGGAAATTATTAAAGGTGCAGTAATTGTTTGAAGGGAGAAATACGAGCATTTCTTGGAAGGGAAGATGGTTCATTTCCGAATTTCAATGAAATGTAACATTTTATCCATATTGGGAATGAAAAATATGTGCAAATAATTAAAATGCTTGGATTTGCTTAATGCTTGAAATTGAGGTGATAAGAACCTCAGGTTACCCGGAATTGAAGGATATAGAGAACTCTGAGTAATTGTGAATGCGCAGAATCTGCAAATGTTCTGAATCAAACAAGTTGAATGAAGCTGCCAATTTCATTCATACCCGAGAACCAGTCTTCCTAACAATTCAAGTTGAAAAATTGTAGGTTCAGGAGAATGAGGAGAAGATGGTTATGAGGAGATTTTAAAAAGGAGGTAGAATTATCTGTATAGGCAGCATGAATTAATACGATATAGCATGGTTGATGGAAATGGAGAAACAAGAACATTCAGAAAATGAGCAGAAGCTACAAGCAATGAATTTCTTAAAATTCAGAGATTTTGTAAAGATGGAGAATGAGAAATATGTGCAGATAGAGAAAATGCCATAATTTGTTCAATGGCTGGGCATTGATTTTATGATGAATGCAGAGAACCACGTTTGCTGCTGTTGCAGGACCTGCAGAAATTGATGTTGTGGTCAATGCAGAGAAGCTGGAAATGTGCAGAATAAGATTACTTGCAAGAAAATGAGTACTTGCTAGATAAAAAGGCAGACTAGCTGCAAAAATTGAGAAATGGACTGGCAAAACGCCATGGTGAACATTTAAATTTTGGAAATGTGTGTATTATTAGAATTTGAGCTATTAATGCAGATGAACTGTGGAAATTATTAAAGGTGCAGTAATTGTTTGAAGGGAGAAATACGAGCATTTCTTGGAAGTGAAGATGGTTCATTTCCGAATTTCAATGAAATGTAACATTTTATCCATATTGGGAATGAAAAATATGTGCAAATAATTAAAATGCTTGGATTTGCTTAATGCTTGAAATTGAGGTGATAAGAACCTCAGGTTACCCGGAATTGAAGGATATAGAGAACTCTGAGTAATTGTGAATGCGCAGAATCTGCAAATGTTCTGAATCAAACAAGTTGAATGAAGCTGCCAATTTCATTCATACCCGAGAACCAGTCTTCCTAACAATTCAAGTTGAAAAATTGTAGGTTCAGGAGAATGAGGAGAAGATGGTTATGAGGAGATTTTAAAAAGGAGGTAGAATTATCTGTATAGGCAGCATGAATTAATACGATATAGCATGGTTGATGGAAATGGAGAAACAAGAACATTCAGAAAATGAGCAGAAGCTACAAGCAATGAATTTCTTAAAATTCAGAGATTTTGTAAAGATGGAGAATGAGAAATATGTGCAGATAGAGAAAATGCCATAATTTGTTCAATGGCTGGGCATTGATTTTATGATGAATGCAGAGAACCACGTTTGCTGCTGTTGCAGGACCTGCAGAAATTGATGTTGTGGTCAATGCAGAGAAGCTGGAAATGTGCAGAATAAGATTAATTCCAAGAAAATGAGTACTTGCTAGATAAAAAGACAAAGACTAGTTGCAAAAATTGAGAAATGGACTGGCAAAACGCCATGGTGAACACTTAACTTTTGGAAATGTCTGTATTGTTAGAATTTGAGCTATTAATGCAGATGAACTGTGGAAATTATTAAAGGTGCAGTAATTGTTTGAAGGGATAAATACAAGCATTTCTTGGAAGAGAAGATGGTTCATTTACGAATTTCAATGAAATGTAATATTTTATCAATATTGGGAATTAAAAATATGTGCAAATAATGAAAATGCTTGGATTTACTTAATGCTTGAAATTGAGGTAATAATAACATCACGTTACCCAGAATTGAAGGATATGGAGACATCTGAGTTATGGTGAATGCGGAGAATCTGCAAATGTGCTGAATCAAACAAGTTGAATGAAGCTGTGAATTTCATTCATACCCGAGAACCAGATTTCCTAACAAGTCAAGTTGAAAAATTGTAGGTTCAGATGAATGAGGAGAAGATGGTTATGAGGAGATTTTAAAAAGGAGGTAGAATTATCTGTATAGGCTGTAAGAATTAATACGATATAGCGTGGTTGATGGAAATGGAGAAACAAGAACATTCAGAAAATGAGCAGAAGCTACAAGCAATGAATTTCTTAAAATTCAGAGATTTTGTAAAGATGGAGAATGAGAAATATGTGCAGATAGAGACAAATCCAGAATTTGTTCAATGGCTGGGTATTGATTTTATGCTCAATACAGAGAACCACGTTTGCTGCTGTTGCAGGATCTGCAGAAATTGATGTTGTGGTCAATGCAGAGAAGCTGGAAATGTGCAGAATAAGAATAATTGCAAGAAAATGAGTACTTGCTAGATAAAAAGACAAAGACTAGTTTCAAAAATTGAGAAATGGACTGGCGAAACGCCATGATGAACACTTAACTTTTGGAAATGTGTGTATTGTTAGAATTTGAGCTGTTAATGCAGATGAACTGTGGAAATTATTAAAGGTGCAGTAATTGTTTGAAGGGAGAAATACAAGCATTTCTTGGAAGAGAAGATGGTTTATTTACGAATTTCAATGAAATGTGACATTTTATCAATATTGGGAATGAAAAATATGTGCAAATAATGAAAATGCTTGGATTTACTTAATGCTTGAAATTGAGGTGAAAAGAACATCACGTTACCCGGAATTGAAGGATATGGAGACATCTGAGTTATGGTGAATGCGGAGAATCTGCAAATGTGCTGAATAAAACAAGTTGAATGAAGCTGTGAATTTCATTCATACCCGAGAACCAGATTTCATAACAAGTCAAGTTGAAAAATTGTAGGTTCAGATGAATGAGGAGAAGATGGTTATGAGGAGATTTTAAGAAGGAGGTAGAATTATATGTATAGGCAGTAAGAATTAATACAATATAGTGTGGTTGATGGAAATGGAGAAACAATAACATTCAAAAAATGAGCAGAAACTACAAGCAACAAATTTCTAAAAATTCAGAGATTTTGTAATGATGGAGAATGAGAAATATCTGCAGATAGAGAAAATGCCAGAATTTGTTCAATGGCTGGGTATTGATTTTATGCTCAGTAGAGTGAGCCACTCACACCCGAGAAACAGATTTCCTAACATGTCAAATTGAATCATTCTAGGTACAGGTGAATGAGGAGAAGATTTTTATGAGGAGATTTTAAGAAGGAGATAGAATCTCTGTATAGGCAGTAAGAATTAATACGATATAGCGTGGTTGATGGAAATGGAGTAACAAGAACATTCAGAAAATGAGCAGAAGCTACAAGCAACGAATTTCTAAAAATTCAGAGATTTTGTAAAGATGGAGAATGAGTAATATCTGCAGATAGAGAAAATGCCAGAATTTGTTCAATGGCAGGGCATTGATTTTATGATGAATACAGAGAACCACGTTTTCTGCTGTTGCAGGATCTGCAGAAATTGATGATGTGGTCAATGCAGAGAAGCTGGAAATGTGCAGAATAAGATTAAAAGCAAGAAAATGAGTACTTGCTAGATAAAAAGACAGACTAGTTGCAAAAATTGAGAAACGGACTGGCAAAACGCCATGGTGAACACAACTTTTGGAAATGTGTGTATAGTTAAAATTTGAGCTATTATTGCAGATGAACTGTGGAAATTATTATAGGTGCAGTAATTGTTTGAAGGGACAAATACGAGCATTTCTTGGAAGAGAAGATGGTTCATTTACGAATTTCAATGAAATGTGACATTTTATCAATATTGGGAATGAAAAATATGTGCAAATAATGAAAATGCTTGGATTGACTTAATGCTTGAAATTGAGGTGATAAGAACCTCAGGTTACCCGGAATTGAAGGATATGGAGACATCTGAGTAATTGTGAATGCGCAGAATCTGCAAATGTTCTGAATGAAACAAGTTGAATGAATCTGCGAATTTCATTCATACCCGAGAACCAGATTTCCTAACAAGTCAAGTTGAAAAATTGTAGGTTCAGGAGAATGAGGAGAAGATGGTGATGAGGAGACTTTAAGTCGGAGGTAGAATTATTTGTAAAGGCAGTAAGAATTAATACGATATAGCGTGGTTGATGGAAATGGAGAAACAAGAACATTCAGAAAATGAGCAGAAGCTACAAGCAACGAATTTCTTAAGATTCAGAGATTTTGTAAAGATGGAGAATGAGTAATATCTGCAGATAGAGACAATTCCAGAATTTGTTCAATGGCTGGGTATTGATTTTATGCTCAATACAGAGAACCACGTTTGCTGCTGTTGCAGGATCTGCAGAAATTGATGTTGTG
The DNA here is from genome assembly GCA_026770705.1 of Isurus oxyrinchus. Taxonomy (NCBI): domain Eukaryota; kingdom Metazoa; phylum Chordata; class Chondrichthyes; order Lamniformes; family Lamnidae; genus Isurus; species Isurus oxyrinchus. The sequence continues at coordinate 65,036,981 of JANJGN010000021.1, forward strand.
GTCAATGCAGAGAAGGTGGAAATGTGCAGAATAAGAATAATTCCAAGAAAAAGAGTACTTGCTCGATAAAAAGACACAGACTAGTTGCAAAAATTGAGAAATGGACTGGCAAAACGCCATGGTGAACACTCAACTTTTGGAAATGTGTGCATTGTTAGAATTTGAGCTATTAATACAGATGAACTGTGGAAATAATTAAAGGTGCCGTAATTGTTTGAAGGGAGAAATACGAGCATTTCTAGAAAGAGAAGATGGTTCATTTACGAATTTCAGTGAAATGTGACAATTTATCAATATTGGGAATGAAACATATGTGCAAATAATGAAATTGCTTGGATTTACTTAATGCTTGAAATTGAGGTGAGAAGTACCTCAGGTTACCTGGAATTGAAGGATATGGAGACATCTGAGAAATGGTGAATGCGCAGAATGTGCAAATGTTCTGAATCAAACAAGTTGAATGAAGCTGCGAATTTCATTCATACCCGAGAACCAGATTTCCTAACAAGTCAAATTGAAAAATTGTAGGTTCAGTTGAATGTGGAGAAGATGGTTATGAGGAGATTTTAAGAAGGAGGTAGAATTATCTGTATAGGCTGTAAGAATTAATACGATATAGCTTGGCTGATGGAAATGGAGAAACTTGAACATTCAGAAAATGAGCAGCAGCTAGAAGCAACAAATTCCTTAAAGTTCAGAGATTTTGTAATGATGGAGAATGGGAATCATGTGCAGATAGAGAAAATACCAGATTTTGATCAATGACTGGGTATTGATTTTATGCTCAATACAGTGAGCCACGTTTGCTGCTGTTGCAGGATCTGCAGAAATTGATGTTGCGGTCAATGCAGAAAGCTGGGAATGTGCAGATTAAGATTAATTGGAAGAAAATGAGTACTTGCTCGATAAAAAGACACAGACGAGTTACAAAAATTGAGAAATGGAGTGGCAAAAAGCCATGGTGAACACTTAACTTTTGGAAATGTGTGTATTTTAAGAATTTGAGCTATTAATGCAGATGAACTGTGGAAATTATTAAAGGTGCAGTAATTGTTTGAAGGGAGAAATACAAGCATTTCTTGGAGAGAAGATGGTTCATTTACGAATTTCAATGAAATGTGACATTTTATCAATATTGGGAATGAAAAATATGTGCAAATAATTAAAAGTGCTTGGATTTACTTAATGCTTCAAATTGAGGTGTTTAGAACATCACGTTACCCGGAATTGAAGGATATGGAGACATCTGAGTTATGGTGAATGCGGAGAATCTGCAAATGTGCTGAATAAAAGAAGTTGAATGAAGCTGTGAATTTTTCATTCATACCCGAGAACCAGATTTCCTAACAAGTGAAGTTGAAAAATTGTAGGTTCAGATGAATGAGGAGAAGATGGTTATGAGGAGATTTTAAGAAGGAGGTAGAATTATATGTATAGGCAGTAAGAATTAATACGATATAGCGTGGTTGATGGAAATGGAGAAACAAGAACATTCAGAAAATGAGCATAAGCTCCAAGCAACGAATTTCTAAAAATTCAGAGATTTTGCAAAGATGGCGAATGAGTAATATCTGCAGATAGAGAAAATTCCACAATTTGTTCAATGGCTGGGCATTGATTTTATGATGAATACAGATCCACGTTTACTGCTGTTGCAGGATCTGCAGAAATTGATGTTGTGGTCAATGCAGAGAAGCTGGAAATGTGCAGAATAAGATTACTTGCAAGAAAATGAGTACTTGCTAGATAAAAAGGCAGACTAGCTGCAAAAATTGAGAAATGGACTGGCAAAACGCCATGGTGAACATTTAAATTTTGGAAATGTGTGTATTATTAGAATTTGAGCTATTAATGCAGATGAACTGTGGAAATTATTAAAGGTGCAGTAATTGTTTGAAGGGAGAAATACGAGCATTTCTTGGAAGGGAAGATGGTTCATTTCCGAATTTCAATGAAATGTAACATTTTATCCATATTGGGAATGAAAAATATGTGCAAATAATTAAAATGCTTGGATTTGCTTAATGCTTGAAATTGAGGTGATAAGAACCTCAGGTTACCCGGAATTGAAGGATATAGAGAACTCTGAGTAATTGTGAATGCGCAGAATCTGCAAATGTTCTGAATCAAACAAGTTGAATGAAGCTGCCAATTTCATTCATACCCGAGAACCAGTCTTCCTAACAATTCAAGTTGAAAAATTGTAGGTTCAGGAGAATGAGGAGAAGATGGTTATGAGGAGATTTTAAAAAGGAGGTAGAATTATCTGTATAGGCAGCATGAATTAATACGATATAGCATGGTTGATGGAAATGGAGAAACAAGAACATTCAGAAAATGAGCAGAAGCTACAAGCAATGAATTTCTTAAAATTCAGAGATTTTGTAAAGATGGAGAATGAGAAATATGTGCAGATAGAGAAAATGCCATAATTTGTTCAATGGCTGGGCATTGATTTTATGATGAATGCAGAGAACCACGTTTGCTGCTGTTGCAGGACCTGCAGAAATTGATGTTGTGGTCAATGCAGAGAAGCTGGAAATGTGCAGAATAAGATTAATTCCAAGAAAATGAGTACTTGCTAGATAAAAAGACAAAGACTAGTTGCAAAAATTGAGAAATGGACTGGCAAAACGCCATGGTGAACACTTAACTTTTGGAAATGTCTGTATTGTTAGAATTTGAGCTATTAATGCAGATGAACTGTGGAAATTATTAAAGGTGCAGTAATTGTTTGAAGGGAGAAATACAAGCATTTCTTGGAAGAGAAGATGGTTCATTTACGAATTTCAATGAAATGTGATATTTTATCAATATTGGGAATTAAAAATATGTGCAAATAATGAAAATGCTTGGATTTACTTAATGCTTGAAATTGAGGTAATAATAACATCACGTTACCCAGAATTGAAGGATATGGAGACATCTGAGTTATGGTGAATGCGGAGAATCTGCAAATGTGCTGAATCAAACAAGTTGAATGAAGCTGTGAATTTCATTCATACCCGAGAACCAGATTTCCTAACAAGTCAAGTTGAAAAATTGTAGGTTCAGATGAATGAGGAGAAGATGGTTATGAGGAGATTTTAAAAAGGAGGTAGAATTATCTGTATAGGCTGTAAGAATTAATACGATATAGCGTGGTTGATGGAAATGGAGAAACAAGAACATTCAGAAAATGAGCAGAAGCTACAAGCAATGAATTTCTTAAAATTCAGAGATTTTGTAAAGATGGAGAATGAGAAATATGTGCAGATAGAGACAAATCCAGAATTTGTTCAATGGCTGGGTATTGATTTTATGCTCAATACAGAGAACCACGTTTGCTGCTGTTGCAGGATCTGCAGAAATTGATGTTGTGGTCAATGCAGAGAAGCTGGAAATGTGCAGAATAAGAATAATTGCAAGAAAATGAGTACTTGCTAGATAAAAAGACAAAGACTAGTTTCAAAAATTGAGAAATGGACTGGCGAAACGCCATGATGAACACTTAACTTTTGGAAATGTGTGTATTGTTAGAATTTGAGCTGTTAATGCAGATGAACTGTGGAAATTATTAAAGGTGCAGTAATTGTTTGAAGGGAGAAATACAAGCATTTCTTGGAAGAGAAGATGGTTTATTTACGAATTTCAATGAAATGTGACATTTTATCAATATTGGGAATGAAAAATATGTGCAAATAATGAAAATGCTTGGATTTACTTAATGCTTGAAATTGAGGTGAAAAGAACATCACGTTACCCGGAATTGAAGGATATGGAGACATCTGAGTTATGGTGAATGCGGAGAATCTGCAAATGTGCTGAATAAAACAAGTTGAATGAAGCTGTGAATTTCATTCATACCCGAGAACCAGATTTCATAACAAGTCAAGTTGAAAAATTGTAGGTTCAGATGAATGAGGAGAAGATGGTTATGAGGAGATTTTAAGAAGGAGGTAGAATTATATGTATAGGCAGTAAGAATTAATACAATATAGTGTGGTTGATGGAAATGGAGAAACAATAACATTCAAAAAATGAGCAGAAACTACAAGCAACAAATTTCTAAAAATTCAGAGATTTTGTAATGATGGAGAATGAGAAATATCTGCAGATAGAGAAAATGCCAGAATTTGTTCAATGGCTGGGTATTGATTTTATGCTCAGTAGAGTGAGCCACTCACACCCGAGAAACAGATTTCCTAACATGTCAAATTGAATCATTCTAGGTACAGGTGAATGAGGAGAAGATTTTTATGAGGAGATTTTAAGAAGGAGATAGAATCTCTGTATAGGCAGTAAGAATTAATACGATATAGCGTGGTTGATGGAAATGGAGTAACAAGAACATTCAGAAAATGAGCAGAAGCTACAAGCAACGAATTTCTAAAAATTCAGAGATTTTGTAAAGATGGAGAATGAGTAATATCTGCAGATAGAGAAAATGCCAGAATTTGTTCAATGGCAGGGCATTGATTTTATGATGAATACAGAGAACCACGTTTTCTGCTGTTGCAGGATCTGCAGAAATTGATGATGTGGTCAATGCAGAGAAGCTGGAAATGTGCAGAATAAGATTAAAAGCAAGAAAATGAGTACTTGCTAGATAAAAAGACAGACTAGTTGCAAAAATTGAGAAACGGACTGGCAAAACGCCATGGTGAACACAACTTTTGGAAATGTGTGTATAGTTAAAATTTGAGCTATTATTGCAGATGAACTGTGGAAATTATTATAGGTGCAGTAATTGTTTGAAGGGACAAATACGAGCATTTCTTGGAAGAGAAGATGGTTCATTTACGAATTTCAATGAAATGTGACATTTTATCAATATTGGGAATGAAAAATATGTGCAAATAATGAAAATGCTTGGATTGACTTAATGCTTGAAATTGAGGTGATAAGAACCTCAGGTTACCCGGAATTGAAGGATATGGAGACATCTGAGTAATTGTGAATGCGCAGAATCTGCAAATGTTCTGAATGAAACAAGTTGAATGAATCTGCGAATTTCATTCATACCCGAGAACCAGATTTCCTAACAAGTCAAGTTGAAAAATTGTAGGTTCAGGAGAATGAGGAGAAGATGGTGATGAGGAGACTTTAAGTCGGAGGTAGAATTATTTGTAAAGGCAGTAAGAATTAATACGATATAGCGTGGTTGATGGAAATGGAGAAACAAGAACATTCAGAAAATGAGCAGAAGCTACAAGCAACGAATTTCTTAAGATTCAGAGATTTTGTAAAGATGGAGAATGAGTAATATCTGCAGATAGAGACAATTCCAGAATTTGTTCAATGGCTGGGTATTGATTTTATGCTCAATACAGAGAACCACGTTTGCTGCTGTTGCAGGATCTGCAGAAATTGATGTTGTGGTCAATGCAGAGAAGGTGGAAATGTGCAGAATAAGAATAATTCCAAGAAAAAGAGTACTTGCTCGATAAAAAGACACAGACTAGTTGCAAAAATTGAGAAATGGACTGGCAAAACGCCATGGTGAACACTCAACTTTTGGAAATGTGTGCATTGTTAGAATTTGAGCTATTAATACAGATGAACTGTGGAAATAATTAAAGGTGCCGTAATTGTTTGAAGGGAGAAATACGAGCATTTCTAGAAAGAGAAGATGGTTCATTTACGAATTTCAGTGAAATGTGACAATTTATCAATATTGGGAATGAAACATATGTGCAAATAATGAAATTGCTTGGATTTACTTAATGCTTGAAATTGAGGTGAGAAGTACCTCAGGTTACCTGGAATTGAAGGATATGGAGACATCTGAGAAATGGTGAATGCGCAGAATGTGCAAATGTTCTGAATCAAACAAGTTGAATGAAGCTGCGAATTTCATTCATACCCGAGAACCAGATTTCCTAACAAGTCAAATTGAAAAATTGTAGGTTCAGTTGAATGTGGAGAAGATGGTTATGAGGAGATTTTAAGAAGGAGGTAGAATTATCTGTATAGGCTGTAAGAATTAATACGATATAGCTTGGCTGATGGAAATGGAGAAACTTGAACATTCAGAAAATGAGCAGCAGCTAGAAGCAACAAATTCCTTAAAGTTCAGAGATTTTGTAATGATGGAGAATGGGAATCATGTGCAGATAGAGAAAATACCAGATTTTGATCAATGACTGGGTATTGATTTTATGCTCAATACAGTGAGCCACGTTTGCTGCTGTTGCAGGATCTGCAGAAATTGATGTTGCGGTCAATGCAGAAAGCTGGGAATGTGCAGATTAAGATTAATTGGAAGAAAATGAGTACTTGCTCGATAAAAAGACACAGACGAGTTACAAAAATTGAGAAATGGAGTGGCAAAAAGCCATGGTGAACACTTAACTTTTGGAAATGTGTGTATTTTAAGAATTTGAGCTATTAATGCAGATGAACTGTGGAAATTATTAAAGGTGCAGTAATTGTTTGAAGGGAGAAATACAAGCATTTCTTGGAGAGAAGATGGTTCATTTACGAATTTCAATGAAATGTGACATTTTATCAATATTGGGAATGAAAAATATGTGCAAATAATTAAAAGTGCTTGGATTTACTTAATGCTTCAAATTGAGGTGTTTAGAACATCACGTTACCCGGAATTGAAGGATATGGAGACATCTGAGTTATGGTGAATGCGGAGAATCTGCAAATGTGCTGAATAAAAGAAGTTGAATGAAGCTGTGAATTTTTCATTCATACCCGAGAACCAGATTTCCTAACAAGTGAAGTTGAAAAATTGTAGGTTCAGATGAATGAGGAGAAGATGGTTATGAGGAGATTTTAAGAAGGAGGTAGAATTATATGTATAGGCAGTAAGAATTAATACGATATAGCGTGGTTGATGGAAATGGAGAAACAAGAACATTCAGAAAATGAGCATAAGCTCCAAGCAACGAATTTCTAAAAATTCAGAGATTTTGCAAAGATGGCGAATGAGTAATATCTGCAGATAGAGAAAATTCCACAATTTGTTCAATGGCTGGGCATTGATTTTATGATGAATACAGATCCACGTTTACTGCTGTTGCAGGATCTGCAGAAATTGATGTTGTGGTCAATGCAGAGAAGCTGGAAATGTGCAGAATAAGATTACTTGCAAGAAAATGAGTACTTGCTAGATAAAAAGGCAGACTAGCTGCAAAAATTGAGAAATGGACTGGCAAAACGCCATGGTGAACATTTAAATTTTGGAAATGTGTGTATTATTAGAATTTGAGCTATTAATGCAGATGAACTGTGGAAATTATTAAAGGTGCAGTAATTGTTTGAAGGGAGAAATACGAGCATTTCTTGGAAGGGAAGATGGTTCATTTCCGAATTTCAATGAAATGTAACATTTTATCCATATTGGGAATGAAAAATATGTGCAAATAATTAAAATGCTTGGATTTGCTTAATGCTTGAAATTGAGGTGATAAGAACCTCAGGTTACCCGGAATTGAAGGATATAGAGAACTCTGAGTAATTGTGAATGCGCAGAATCTGCAAATGTTCTGAATCAAACAAGTTGAATGAAGCTGCCAATTTCATTCATACCCGAGAACCAGTCTTCCTAACAATTCAAGTTGAAAAATTGTAGGTTCAGGAGAATGAGGAGAAGATGGTTATGAGGAGATTTTAAAAAGGAGGTAGAATTATCTGTATAGGCAGCATGAATTAATACGATATAGCATGGTTGATGGAAATGGAGAAACAAGAACATTCAGAAAATGAGCAGAAGCTACAAGCAATGAATTTCTTAAAATTCAGAGATTTTGTAAAGATGGAGAATGAGAAATATGTGCAGATAGAGAAAATGCCATAATTTGTTCAATGGCTGGGCATTGATTTTATGATGAATGCAGAGAACCACGTTTGCTGCTGTTGCAGGACCTGCAGAAATTGATGTTGTGGTCAATGCAGAGAAGCTGGAAATGTGCAGAATAAGATTAATTCCAAGAAAATGAGTACTTGCTAGATAAAAAGACAAAGACTAGTTGCAAAAATTGAGAAATGGACTGGCAAAACGCCATGGTGAACACTTAACTTTTGGAAATGTCTGTATTGTTAGAATTTGAGCTATTCATGCAGATGAACTGTGGAAATTATTAAAGGTGCAGTAATTGTTTGAAGGGAGAAATACAAGCATTTCTTGGAAGAGAAGATGGTTCATTTGCGAATTTCAATGAAATGTGATATTTTATCAATATTGGGAATTAAAAATATGTGCAAATAATGAAAATGCTTGGATTTACTTAATGCTTGAAATTGAGGTAATAATAACATCACGTTACCCAGAATTGAAGGATATGGAGACATCTGAGTTATGGTGAATGCGGAGAATCTGCAAATGTGCTGAATCAAACAAGTTGAATGAAGCTGTGAATTTCATTCATACCCGAGAACCAGATTTCCTAACAAGTCAAGTTGAAAAATTGTAGGTTCAGATGAATGAGGAGAAGATGGTTATGAGGAGATTTTAAAAAGGAGGTAGAATTATCTGTATAGGCTGTAAGAATTAATACGATATAGCGTGGTTGATGGAAATGGAGAAACAAGAACATTCAGAAAATGAGCAGAAGCTACAAGCAATGAATTTCTAAAAATTCAGAGATTTTGTAAAGATGGAGAATGAGAAATATGTGCAGATAGAGACAAATCCAGAATTTGTTCAATGGCTGGGTATTGATTTTATGCTCAATACAGAGAACCACGTTTGCTGCTGTTGCAGGATCTGCAGAAATTGATGTTGTGGTCAATGCAGAGAAGCTGGAAATGTGCAGAATAAGAATAATTGCAAGAAAATGAGTACTTGCTAGATAAAAAGACAAAGACCAGTTTCAAAAATTGAGAAATGGACTGGCGAAACGCCATGATGAACACTTAACTTTTGGAAATGTGTGTATTGTTAGAATTTGAGCTGTTAATGCAGATGAACTGTGGAAATTATTAAAGGTGCAGTAATTGTTTGAAGGGAGAAATACAAGCATTTCTTGGAAGAGAAGATGGTTTATTTACGAATTTCAATGAAATGTGACATTTTATCAATATTGGGATTGAAAAATATGTGCAAATAATGAAAATGCTTGGATTTACTTAATGCTTGAAATTGAGGTGAAAAGAATATCACGTTACCCGGAATTGAAGGATATGGAGACATCTGAGTTATGGTGAATGCGGAGAATCTGCAAATGTGCTGAATAAAACAAGTTGAATGAAGCTGTGAATTTCATTCATACCCGAGAACCAGATTTCATAACAAGTCAAGTTGAAAAATTGTAGGTTCAGATGAATGAGGAGAAGATGGTTATGAGGAGATTTTAAGAAGGAGGTAGAATTATATGTATAGGCAGTAAGAATTAATACAATATAGTGTGGTTGATGGAAATGGAGAAACAATAACATTCAAAAAATGAGCAGAAACTACAAGCAACAAATTTCTAAAAATTCAGAGATTTTGTAATGATGGAGAATGAGTAATATCTGCAGATAGAGAAAATGCCAGAATTTGTTCAATGGCTGGGTATTGATTTTATGCTCAGTAGAGTGAGCCACTCACACCCGAGAAACAGATTTCCTAACATGTCAAATTGAATCATTCTAGGTACAGGTGAATGAGGAGAAGATTTTTATGAGGAGATTTTAAGAAGGAGATAGAATCTCTGTATAGGCAGTAAGAATTAATACGATATAGCGTGGTTGATGGAAATGGAGTAACAAGAACATTCAGAAAATGAGCAGAAGCTACAAGCAACGAATTTCTAAAAATTCAGAGATTTTGTAAAGATGGAGAATGAGTAATATCTGCAGATAGAGAAAATGCCAGAATTTGTTCAATGGCAGGGCATTGATTTTATGATGAATACAGAGAACCACGTTTTCTGCTGTTGCAGGATCTGCAGAAATTGATGATGTGGTCAATGCAGAGAAGCTGGAAATGTGCAGAATAAGATTAAAAGCAAGAAAATGAGTACTTGCTAGATAAAAAGACAGACTAGTTGCAAAAATTGAGAAACGGACTGGCAAAACGCTATGGTGAACACAACTTTTGGAAATGTGTGTATAGTTAAAATTTGAGCTATTATTGCAGATGAACTGTGGAAATTATTATAGGTGCAGTAATTGTTTGAAGGGACAAATACGAGCATTTCTTGGAAGAGAAGATGGTTCATTTACGAATTTCAATGAAATGTGACATTTTATCAATATTGGGAATGAAAAATATGTGCAAATAATGAAAATGCTTGGATTGACTTAATGCTTGAAATTGAGGTGATAAGAACCTCAGGTTACCCGGAATTGAAGGATATGGAGACATCTGAGTAATTGTGAATGCGCAGAATCTGCAAATGTTCTGAATGAAACAAGTTGAATGAATCTGCGAATTTCATTCATACCCGAGAACCAGATTTCCTAACAAGTCAAGTTGAAAAATTGTAGGTTTAGGAGAATGAGGAGAAGATGGTGATGAGGAGACTTTAAGTCGGAGGTAGAATTATTTGTAAAGGCAGTAAGAATTAATACGATATAGCGTGGTTGATGGAAATGGAGAAACAAGAACATTCAGAAAATGAGCAGAAGCTACAAGCAACGAATTTCTTAAGATTCAGAGATTTTGTAAAGATGGAGAATGAGTAATATCTGCAGATAGAGACAATTCCAGAATTTGTTCAATGGCTGGGTATTGATTTTATGCTCAATACAGAGAACCACGTTTGCTGCTGTTGCAGGATCTGCAGAAATTGATGTTGTGGTCAATGCAGAGAAGGTGGAAATGTGCAGAATAAGAATAATTCCAAGAAAAAGAGTACTTGCTCGATAAAAAGACACAGACTAGTTGCAAAAATTGAGAAATGGACTGGCAAAACGCCATGGTGAACACTCAACTTTTGGAAATGTGTGCATTGTTAGAATTTGAGCTATTAATACAGATGAACTGTGGAAATAATTAAAGGTGCCGTAATTGTTTGAAGGGACAAATACGAGCATTTCTTGGAAGAGAAGATGGTTCATTTACGAATTTCAATGAAATGTGACATTTGATCAATATTGGGAATGAAAAATATGTGCAAATAATGAAAATGCTTGGACTTACTTAATACTTGAAATTGAGGTGATAAGAACCTCAGGTTACCCAGAATTGAAGGATATGGAGAATTCTGCATTATGGTGAATGCGCAGAATCTGCAAACGTGCTGAATAAAACAAGTTGAATGGAACTGTGAATTTCATTAATACCCGAGAAGCAGATTTCCTAACAAGACAAATTGAAAAATTGTCGGTTCAGATGAATGAGGAGAAGATAGTTATGAGGAGATTTTAAGAAGGAGGTAGTATTTTTTTTATAGGCAGTAAGAATTAATACGATATAGTGTGGTTGATGGAAATGGAAAAACAAGAACCTTCAGAAAATGAGCAGAAGCTACAAGGAACGAATTTCTGAAAATTCAGAGATTTTATAAAGATGGAGAATGAGAAATTTCTGCAGATAGAGAAAATGCCAGAATTTTTTCAATGGCTGGGTATTGATTTTATGCTCAATACAGAGAACCACGTTTGCTGCTGTTGCAGGATCTGCAGAAATTGATGTTGTGGTCAATGCAGAGAAGCTGGGAATGTGCACAATAAGATTAATTGCATGAAAATGAGTACTTGCTAGATAAAAAGACACAGACTAGTTGCAACAATTGATAAATGGACAGGCGAAACGCCATGATGAACACTTAACTTTTGGAAATGTGTGTATTGTTAAAATTTGAGCTATTAATGCAGATGAACTGTGGAAATTGTTAAAGGTGCAGTAATTGTTTGAAGGGAGAAATACGAGCATTTCTTGGAAGAGAAGATGGTTCATTTACGAATTTCAATGAAATGTGACATTTTATCAATATTGGGAATGAAAAATATGTGCAAAGAATGAAAATGCTTGGATTTACAGAATGCTTGAAATTGAGGTGAGAAGAACCTCAGGTTACCTGAAATTGAACGATATGGAGACATCTGAGAAATGGTGAATGCGCAGAATCTGCAAATGTTCTGAATCAAACAAGTTGAATGATGCTGCGAATATTATTCATACCCGAGAACCAGATTTCCTAACAAGTCAAGTTGAAAAATTGTAGGTTCAGGTGAATGAGGAGAAGATGGTTATGAGGAGATTTTAAGAAGGAGGTAGAATTATCTGTATAGGCAGTAAGAATTAATACGATATAGCGTGGTTGATGGAAATGGAGAAACAAGAACATTCAGAAAATGAGCAGAATCTACAACCAACGAATTTCTAAAAATTCAGAGATTTTGTAAAGATGGAGAATGAGAAATATCTGCAGATAGAGAAAATGCCAGAATTTGTTCAATGGCTGGGTATTGATTTTATGCTCAATACAGTGAGCCACTCATACCGAGAACCAGAATTCCTAACATGTGAAATTGAATAATTCTAGGTACAGGTGAATGAGGAGAAGATTTTTATGAGGAGATTTTAGGAAGGAGGTAGAGTAAATGTATAGGCATTAAGAATTAATACGATATAGCTTGTCTGATGGAAATGGAGAAACTTGAACATTCAGAAAATGAGCAGCAGCTAGCAGCAACGAATTTCTTAAAGTTCAGAGATTTTGTAATGATGGAGAATGGGAATCATGTGCAGATAGATAAAATGCCAGATTTTGATCAATGACTGGGTATTGATTTTCTGTTCAATACAGAGAGCCACGTTTGCTGCTGTTGCAGGATCTGCAGATATTGATGTTGTGGTCAATGCAGAGAAGCTGGAAATGTGCAGAATAAGATTAATTCCAAGAAAATGAGTACTTGCTAGATAGAAAGACAAAGACAATTTGCAAAAATTGAGAAATGGACTGGCGAAACGCCATGATGAACACTTAACCTTTGGAAATGTGTGTATTCTTAGAATTTGAGCTGTTAATGCAGATGAACTGTGGAAATTATTAAAGAGGCAGTAATTGTTTGAAGGGAGAAATACGAGCATTTCTTGGAAGAGAAGATGGTTCATTTACGAATTTCAATGAAATGTGACATTTTATCAATATTGGGAATGAAACATCTGTGCAAACAATGAAAATGCTTGGATTTACTCAATGCTTGAAATTGAGGTGATAAGAACCTCAGGTTTCCTGCAATTGAGGAATATGGAGACATCTAAGTTTTGGTGAATGTGCAGAATCTGCAAATGTGCTGAATCAAACAAGTTGAATGGAACTGTGAATTTCATTAATACCCGAGAAGCAGATTTCCTAACAAGACAAATTGAAAAATTGTCGGTTCAGATGAATGAGGAGAAGATAGTTATGAGGAGATTTTAAGAAGGAGGTAGTATTTTTTTTATAGGCAGTAAGAATTAATACGATATAGTGTGGTTGATGGAAATGGAAAAACAAGAACATTCAGAAAATGAGCAGAAGCTACAAGGAACGAATTTCTGAAAATTCAGAGATTTTGTAAAGATGGAGAATGAGAAATTTCTGCAGATAGAGAAAATGCCAGAATTTTTTCAATGGCTGGGCATTGATTTTATGATGAATACAGAGAACCACGTTTGCTGCTGTTGCAGGACCTGCAGAAATTGATGTTGTGGTCAATGCAGAGAAGCTGGAAATGTGCAGAATAAGATTAATTCCAAGAAAATGAGTACTTGCTAGATAAAAAGACAAAGACTAGTTGCAAAAATTGAGAAATGGACTGGCAAAACGCCATGGTGAACACTTAACTTTTGGAAATGTCTGTATTGTTAGAATTTGAGCTATTAATGCAGATGAACTGTGGAAATTATTAAAGGTGCAGTAATTGTTTGAAGGGAGAAATACAAGCATTTCTTGGAAGAGAAGATGGTTCATTTACGAATTTCAATGAAATGTGATATTTTATCAATATTGGGAATTAAAAATATGTGCAAATAATGAAAATGCTTGGATTTACTTAATGCTTGAAATTGAGGTAATAAGAACATCACGTTACCCGGAATTGAAGGATATGGAGACATCTGAGTTATGGTGAATGCGGAGAATCTGCAAATGTGCTGAATCAAACAAGTTGAATGAAGCTGTGAATTTCATTCATACCCGAGAACCAGATTTCCTAACAAGTCAAGTTGAAAAATTGTAGGTTCAGATGAATGAGGAGAAGATGGTTATGAGGAGATTTTAAAAAGGAGGTAGAATTATCTGTATAGGCTGTAAGAATTAATACGATATAGCGTGGTTGATGGAAATGGAGAAACAAGAACATTCAGAAAATGAGCAGCAGCAAGAAGCAACAAATTTCTTAAAGTTCAGAGATTTTGTAATGATGGAGAATGGGAATCATGTGCAGATAGAGAAAATGCCATAATTTGTTCAATGGCTGGGCATTGATTTTATGATGAATACAGAGAACCACGTTTAATGCTGTTGCAGGATCAGCAGAAATTGATGTTGTGGTCAATGCAGAGAAGGTGGAAATGTGCAGAATAAGAATAATTCCAAGAAAATGAGTACTTGCTCGATAAAAAGCCAAAGACAAGTTTCAAAAATTGAGAAATGGACTGGCGAAACGCCATGATGAACACTTAACTTTTGGAAATGTGTGTATTATTCGAATCTGAGCTATTAATGCAGATGAACTGTGGAAATTATTAAAGGTGCAGTAATGGTTTGAAGGGAGAAATACGAGCATTTCTTGGAAGAGAAGATGGTTCATTTCCGAATTTCAATGAACTGTAATATTTTATCAATATTGGGAATGAAAAATATGTGCAAATAATGAAAATGCTTGGATTTATTCAATGCTTGAAATTGAGGTGATTAGAACCGCAGGTTTCCTGCAATTGAAGAATATGGAGACATCTAACTTATGGTGAATGCGCAGATTCTGCAAATGTGCTGAATCAAACAAGTTGAATGAATCTGCGAATTTCATTAATACCCGAGAACCAGATATCCTAACAAGTCAAATTGAAAAATTGCAGGTTCAGATGAATGAGGAGAAGATGGTGATGAGGAGACTTTAAGTCGGAGGTAGAATTATTTGTAAAGGCAGTAAGAATTAATACGATATAGCGTGGTTGATGGAAATGGAGAAACAAGAACATTCAGAAAATGAGCAGAAGCTACAAGCAACGAATTTCTAAAAATTCAGAGATTTTGTAATGATGGAGAATGAGAAATATCTGCAGATAGAGAAAATGCCAGAATTTGTTCAATTGCTGGGTATTGATTTTATGCCCAATACAGAGAACCACGTTTGCTGTTGCAGGATCTGCAGAAATTGATGTTGTGGTCAATGCAGAGAGCTGGAAATGTGCAGAATAAGATTAATTGCAAGAAAATGAGTACTTGCTAGATAAAAGGACAGACTAGTAGCAAAAATTGAGAAATGGACTGGCAAAACGCCATGGTGAACACTTAACTTTTGGAAATGTGTGTATTATTAGAATTTGAGCTATTAATGCAGATGAACTGTGGAAATTATTAAAGGTGCAGTAATTGTTTGATGGGAGAAATACGAGCATTTCTTGGAAGAGAAGATGGTTCATTTCCGAATTTCAATGAAATGTGACATTTTATCAATATTGGGAATGAAACATATGTGCAAATAATGAAAATGCTTGGATTTACTCAATGCTTGTAATTGAGGTGAAAAGAACATCACGTTACCCGGAATTGAAGGATATGGAGACATCTGAGTTATGGTGAATGCGGAGAATCTGCAAATGTGCTGAATAAAACAAGTTGAATGAAGCTGTGAATTTCATTCATACCCGAGAACCAGATTTCATAACAAGTCAAGTTGAAAAATTGTAGGTTCAGATGAATGAGGAGAAGATGGTTATGAGGAGATTTTAAGAAGGAGGTAGAATTATATGTATAGGCAGTAAGAATTAATACAATATAGTGTGGTTGATGGAAATGGAGAAACAATAACATTCAGAAAATGAGCAGAAACTACAAGCAACAAATTTCTAAAAATTCAGAGATTTTGTAATGATGGAGAATGAGAAATATCTGCAGATAGAGAAAATGCCAGAATTTGTTCAATGGCTGGGTATTGATTTTATGCTCAGTAGAGTGAGCCACTCACACCCGAGAAACAGATTTCCTAACATGTCAAATTGAATCATTCTAGGTACAGGTGAATGAGGAGAAGATTTTTATGAGGAGATTTTAAGAAGGAGATAGAATCTCTGTATAGGCAGTAAGAATTAATACGATATAGCGTGGTTGATGGAAATGGAGTAACAAGAACATTCAGAAAATGAGCAGAAGCTACAAGCAACAAATTTCTAAAAATTCAGAGATTTTGTAATGATGGAGAATGAGTAATATCTGCAGATAGAGAAAATGCCAGAATTTGTTCAATGGCAGGGCATTGATTTTATGATGAATACAGAGAACCACGTTTTCTGCTGTTGCAGGATCTGCAGAAATTGATGCTGTGGTCAATGCAGAGAAGCTGGAAATGTGCAGAATAAGATTAAAAGCAAGAAAATGAGTACTTGCTAGATAAAAAGACAGACTAGTTGCAAAAATTGAGAAATGGACTGGCAAAACGCCATGGTGAACACAACTTTTGGAAATGTGTGTATAGTTAAAATTTGAGCTATTAATGCAGATGAACTGTGGAAATTATTAAAGGTGCAGTAATTGTTTGAAGGGACAAATACGAGCATTTCTTGGAAGAGAAGATGGTTCATTTACGAATTTCAATGAAATGTGACATTTTATCAATATTGGGAATGAAAAATATGTGCAAATAATGAAAATGCTTGGATTGACTTAATGCTTGAAATTGAGGTGATAAGAACCTCAGGTTACCCGGAATTGAAGGATATGGAGACATCTGAGTAATTGTGAATGCGCAGAATCTGCAAATGTTCTGAATGAAACAAGTTGAATGAATCTGCGAATTTCATTCATACCCGAGAACCAGATTTCCTAACAAGTCAAGTTGAAAAATTGTAGGTTCAGATGAATGAGGAGAAGATAGTTATGAGGAGATTTTAAGAAGGAGGTAGTATTTTTTTTATAGGCAGTAAGAATTAATACGATATAGTGTGGTTGATGGAAATGGAAAAACAAGAACCTTCAGAAAATGAGCAGAAGCTACAAGGAACGAATTTCTGAAAATTCAGAGATTTTATAAAGATGGAGAATGAGAAATTTCTGCAGATAGAGAAAATGCCAGAATTTTTTCAATGGCTGGGTATTGATTTTATGCTCAATACAGAGAACCACGTTTGCTGCTGTTGCAGGATCTGCAGAAATTGATGTTGTGGTCAATGCAGAGAAGCTGGGAATGTGCACAATAAGATTAATTGCATGAAAATGAGTACTTGCTAGATAAAAAGACACAGACTAGTTGCAACAATTGATAAATGGACAGGCGAAACGCCATGATGAACACTTAACTTTTGGAAATGTGTGTATTGTTAAAATTTGAGCTATTAATGCAGATGAACTGTGGAAATTGTTAAAGGTGCAGTAATTGTTTGAAGGGAGAAATACGAGCATTTCTTGGAAGAGAAGATGGTTCATTTACGAATTTCAATGAAATGTGACATTTTATCAATATTGGGAATGAAAAATATGTGCAAAGAATGAAAATGCTTGGATTTACAGAATGCTTGAAATTGAGGTGAGAAGAACCTCAGGTTACCTGAAATTGAACGATATGGAGACATCTGAGAAATGGTGAATGCGCAGAATCTGCAAATGTTCTGAATCAAACAAGTTGAATGATGCTGCGAATATTATTCATACCCGAGAACCAGATTTCCTAACAAGTCAAGTTGAAAAATTGTAGGTTCAGGTGAATGAGGAGAAGATGGTTATGAGGAGATTTTAAGAAGGAGGTAGAATTATCTGTATAGGCAGTAAGAATTAATACGATATAGCGTGGTTGATGGAAATGGAGAAACAAGAACATTCAGAAAATGAGCAGAATCTACAACCAACGAATTTCTAAAAATTCAGAGATTTTGTAAAGATGGAGAATGAGAAATATCTGCAGATAGAGAAAATGCCAGAATTTGTTCAATGGCTGGGTATTGATTTTATGCTCAATACAGTGAGCCACTCATACCGAGAACCAGAATTCCTAACATGTGAAATTGAATAATTCTAGGTACAGGTGAATGAGGAGAAGATTTTTATGAGGAGATTTTAGGAAGGAGGTAGAGTTAAATGTATAGGCATTAAGAATTAATACGATATAGCTTGTCTGATGGAAATGGAGAAACTTGAACATTCAGAAAATGAGCAGCAGCTAGCAGCAACGAATTTCTTAAAGTTCAGAGATTTTGTAATGATGGAGAATGGGAATCATGTGCAGATAGATAAAATGCCAGATTTTGATCAATGACTGGGTATTGATTTTCTGTTCAATACAGAGAGCCACGTTTGCTGCTGTTGCAGGATCTGCAGATATTGATGTTGTGGTCAATGCAGAGAAGCTGGAAATGTGCAGAATAAGATTAATTCCAAGAAAATGAGTACTTGCTAGATAGAAAGACAAAGACAATTTGCAAAAATTGAGAAATGGACTGGCGAAACGCCATGATGAACACTTAACCTTTGGAAATGTGTGTATTCTTAGAATTTGAGCTGTTAATGCAGATGAACTGTGGAAATTATTAAAGAAGCAGTAATTGTTTGAAGGGAGAAATACGAGCATTTCTTGGAAGAGAAGATGGTTCATTTACGAATTTCAATGAAATGTGACATTTTATCAATATTGGGAATGAAACATCTGTGCAAACAATGAAAATGCTTGGATTTACTCAATGCTTGAAATTGAGGTGATAAGAACCTCAGGTTTCCTGCAATTGAGGAATATGGAGACATCTAAGTTTTGGTGAATGTGCAGAATCTGCAAAATGTGCTGAATCAAACAAGTTGAATGGAACTGTGAATTTCATTAATACCCGAGAAGCAGATTTCCTAACAAGACAAATTGAAAAATTGTCAGTTCAGATGAATGAGGAGAAGATAGTTGTGAGGAGATTTTAAGAAGGAGGTAGTATTTTTTTTATAGGCAGTAAGAATTAATACGATATAGTGTGGTTGATGGAAATGGAAAAACAAGAACATTCAGAAAATGAGCAGAAGCTACAAGGAACGAATTTCTGAAAATTCAGAGATTTTGTAAAGATGGAGAATGAGAAATTTCTGCAGATAGAGAAAATGCCAGAATTTTTTCAATGGCTGGGCATTGATTTTATGATGAATACAGAGAACCACGTTTGCTGCTGTTGCAGGACCTGCAGAAATTGATGTTGTGGTCAATGCAGAGAAGCTGGAAATGTGCAGAATAAGATTAATTCCAAGAAAATGAGTACTTGCTAGATAAAAAGACAAAGACTAGTTGCAAAAATTGAGAAATGGACTGGCAAAACGCCATGGTGAACACTTAACTTTTGGAAATGTCTGTATTGTTAGAATTTGAGCTATTAATGCAGATGAACTGTGGAAATTATTAAAGGTGCAGTAATTGTTTGAAGGGAGAAATACAAGCATTTCTTGGAAGAGAAGATGGTTCATTTACGAATTTCAATGAAATGTGATATTTTATCAATATTGGGAATTAAAAATATGTGCAAATAATGAAAATGCTTGGATTTACTTAATGCTTGAAATTGAGGTAATAAGAATATCACGTTACTCAGAATTGAAGGATATGGAGACATCTGAGTTATGGTGAATGCGGAGAATCTGCAAATGTGCTGAATCAAACAAGTTGAATGAAGCTGTGAATTTCATTCATACCCGAGAACCAGATTTCCTAACAAGTCAAGTTGAAAAATTGTAGGTTCAGATGAATGAGGAGAAGATGGTTATGAGGAGATTTTAAAAAGGAGGTAGAATTATCTGTATAGGCTGTAAGAATTAATGCGATACAGCTTGGCAGATGGAAATGGAGAAACTTGAACATTCAGAAAATGAGCAGCAGCAAGAAGCAACAAATTTCTTAAAGTTCAGAGATTTTGTAATGATGGAGAATGGGAATCATGTGCAGATAGAGAAAATGCCATAATTTGTTCAATGGCTGGGCATTGATTTTATGATGAATACAGAGAACCACGTTTAATGCTGTTGCAGGATCAGCAGAAATTGATGTTGTGGTCAATGCAGAGAAGGTGGAAATGTGCAGAATAAGAATAATTCCAAGAAAATGAGTACTTGCTCGATAAAAAGCCAAAGACTAGTTTCAAAAATTGAGAAATGGACTGGCGAAACGCCATGATGAACACTTAACTTTTGGAAATGTGTGCATTATTAGAATTTGAGCTGTTAATGCAGATGAACTGTGGAAATTATTAAAGGTGCAGTAATTTATTGAAGGGAGAAATACAAGCATTTCTTGGAAGAGAGGATGGTTCATTTACGAATTTCAATGAAATGTGACATTTTATCAATATTGGGAATGAAAAATATGTGCAAATAATGAAAATGCTTGGATTTGCTTAATGCTTGAAATTGAGGTGATAAGAACATCACGTTACCCGGAATTGAAGTATATGGAGACATCTGAGTTATGGTGAATGCGGAGAATCTGCAAATGTGCTGAATAAAACAAGTTGAATGAAGCTGTGAATTTCATTCATACCTGAGAACCAGATTTCCTAACAAGTCAAGTTGAAAAATTGTAAGTTCAGATGAATGAGGAGAAGATGGTTATGAGGAGATTTTAAGAAGGAGGTAGAATTATATGTATCGGCAGTAAGAATTAATACGATATAGCGTGGTTGATGGAAATGGAGAAACATGAACATTCAGAAAATGAGCAGAAGCTACAAGCAACGAATTTCTAAAAATTCAGAGTTTTTGTAAAGATGGAGAATGAGTAATATCTGCAGATAGAGAAAATGCCACAATTTGTTCAATGGCTGGGCATTGATTTTATCATGAATACAGAGAACCACGTTTGCTGCTGTTGCAGGATCTGCAGAAATTGATGTTGTGGTCATTGCAGAGAAGCTGGAAATGTGCTGAATAAGATTAATTGCAAGAAAATGAGTACTTGCTAGATAAAAAGGCAGACTAGTTGCAAAAATTGAGAAATGGACTGGCAAAACGCCATGGTGAACACTTAACTTTTGGAAATGTGTGTATTATTCGAATCTGAGCTATTAATGCAGATGAACTGTGGAAATTATTAAAGGTGCAGTAATGGTTTGAAGGGAGAAATACGAGCATTTCTTGGAAGAGAAGATGGTTCATTTCCGAATTTCAATGAACTGTAATATTTTATCAATATTGGGAATGAAAAATATGTGCAAATAATGAAAATGCTTGGATTTATTCAATGCTTGAAATTGAGGTGATTAGAACCGCAGGTTTCCTGCAATTGAAGAATATGGAGACATCTAACTTATGGTGAATGCGCAGATTCTGCAAATGTGCTGAATCAAACAAGTTGAATGAAACTGCGAATTTCATTAATACCCGAGAACCAGATATCCTAACAAGTCAAATTGAAAAATTGCAGGTTCAGATGAATGAGGAGAAGATGGTGATGAGGAGACTTTAAGTCGGAGGTAGAATTATTTGTAAAGGCAGTAAGAATTAATACGATATAGCGTGGTTGATGGAAATGGAGAAACAAGAACATTCAGAAAATGAGCAGAAGCTACAAGCAACGAATTTCTAAAAATTCAGAGATTTTGTAATGATGGAGAATGAGAAATATCTGCAGATAGAGAAAAATGTCAGAATTTGTTCAATTGCTGGGTATTGATTTTATGCCCAATACAGAGAACCACGTTTGCTGTTGCAGGATCTGCAGAAATTGATGTTGTGGTCAATGCAGAGAGCTGGAAATGTGCAGAATAAGATTAATTGCAAGAAAATGAGTACTTGCTAGATAAAAGGACAGACTAGTAGCAAAAATTGAGAAATGGACTGGCAAAACGCCATGGTGAACACTTAACTTTTGGAAATGTGTGTATTATTAGAATTTGAGCTATTAATGCAGATGAACTGTGGAAATTATGAAAGGTGCAGTAATTGTTTGATGGGAGAAATACGAGCATTTCTTGGAAGAGAAGATGGTTCATTTCCGAATTTCAATGAAATGTGACATTTTATCAATATTGGGAATGAAACATATGTGCAAATAATGAAAATGCTTGGATTTACTTAATGCTTGAAATTGAGGTGATAAGAACCTCAGGTTTCCTGCAATTGAAGAATACGGAGACATCTAAGTTTTGGTGAATGTGCAGAATCTGCAAATGTGCTGAATCAAACAAGTTGAATGAAACTGTGAATTTATTTAATAACCGAGAAGCAGATTTCCTAACAAGTCAAATTGAAAAATTGTAGGTTCAGATGAATGAGGAGAAGATAGTTATGAGGAGATTTTAAGAAGGAGGTAGTATTATTCGTATAGGCAGTAAGAATTAATACAATATAGTGTGGTTGATGGAAATGGAGAAACAATAACATTCAGAAAATGAGCAGAAACTACAAGCAACAAATTTCTAAAAATTCAGAGATTTTGTAATGATGGAGAATGAGAAATATCTGCAGATAGAGAAAATGCCAGAATTTGTTCAATGGCTGGGTATTGATTTTATGCTCAGTAGAGTGAGCCACTCACACCCGAGAAACAGATTTCCTAACATGTCAAATTGAATCATTCTAGGTACAGGTGAATGAGGAGAAGATTTTTATGAGGAGATTTTAAGAAGGAGATAGAATCTCTGTATAGGCAGTAAGAATTAATACGATATAGCGTGGTTGATGGAAATGGAGTAACAAGAACATTCAGAAAATGAGCAGAAGCTACAAGCAACGAATTTCTAAAAATTCAGAGATTTTGTAAAGATGGAGAATGAGTAATATCTGCAGAAAGAGAAAATGCCAGAATTTGTTCAATGGCAGGGCATTGATTTTATGATGAATACAGAGAACCACGTTTTCTGCTGTTGCAGGATCTGCAGAAATTGATGCTGTGGTCAATGCAGAGAAGCTGGAAATGTGCAGAATAAGATTAAAAGCAAGAAAATGAGTACTTGCTAGATAAAAAGACAGACTAGTTGCAAAAATTGAGAAACGGACTGGCAAAACGCCATGGTGAACACAACTTTTGGAAATGTGTTTATAGTTAAAATTTGAGCTATTAATGCAGATGAACTGTGGAAATTATTAAAGGTGCAGTAATTGTTTGAAGGGACAAATACGAGCATTTCTTGGAAGAGAAGATGGTTCATTTACGAATTTCAATGAAATGTGACATTTTATCAATATTGGGAATGAAAAATATGTGCAAATAATGAAAATGCTTGGATTGACTTAATGCTTGAAATTGAGGTGATAAGAACCTCAGGTTACCCGGAATTGAAGGATATGGAGACATCTGAGTAATTGTGAATGCGCAGAATCTGCAAATGTTCTGAATGAAACAAGTTGAATGAATCTGCGAATTTCATTCATACCCGAGAACCAGATTTCCTAACAAGTCAAGTTGAAAAATTGTAGGTTCAGATGAATGAGGAGAAGATAGTTATGAGGAGATTTTAAGAAGGAGGTAGTATTTTTTTTATAGGCAGTAAGAATTAATACGATATAGTGTGGTTGATGGAAATGGAAAAACAAGAACCTTCAGAAAATGAGCAGAAGCTACAAGGAACGAATTTCTGAAAATTCAGAGATTTTATAAAGATGGAGAATGAGAAATTTCTGCAGATAGAGAAAATGCCAGAATTTTTTCAATGGCTGGGTATTGATTTTATGCTCAATACAGAGAACCACGTTTGCTGCTGTTGCAGGATCTGCAGAAATTGATGTTGTGGTCAATGCAGAGAAGCTGGGAATGTGCACAATAAGATTAATTGCATGAAAATGAGTACTTGCTAGATAAAAAGACACAGACTAGTTGCAACAATTGATAAGTGTTCATCATGGCGTTTCGACTGTCCATTTAACTTTTGGAAATGTGTGTATTGTTAAAATTTGAGCTATTAATGCAGATGAACTGTGGAAATTATTAAAGGTACAGTAATTGTTTGAAGGGAGAAATACAAGCATTTCTTGGAAGAGAAGATGGTTCATTTACGAATTTCAATGAAATGTGACATTTTATCAATATCGGGAATGAAAAATATGTGCAAATAATGAAAATGCTTTGATTTGCTTAATGCTTGAAATTGAGGTGATAAGAACCTCAGGTTACCCGGAATTGAAGGATATGGAGACACCTGAGTTATGGTAAATGCGCAGAATCTGCAAATGTGCTGAATAAAACAATTTGAATGAAGCTGCGAATTTCATTCATTCCCGAGAACCAGATTTCCTCACAAGTCAAGTTCAAAAATTGTAGGTTCAGATGAATGAGGAGAAGATGGTTATGAGGAGATTTTAAGAAGGAGGTAGAATTATTTGTATAGGCAGTAAGAATTAATACGATATAGCGTGGTTGATGGAAATGGAGCAACAAGAACATTCAGAAAATGAGCAGCAGCTACAAGCAACGAATTTCTAAAAATTCAGAGATTTTGTAAAGATGGAGAATGAGAAATATCTGCAGATAGAGAAAATGCCAGAATTTGTTCAATGGCTGGGTACTGATTTTATGCTCAATACAGTGAGCCACTCATACCGAGAACCAGATTTCCGAACATGTCAAATTGAATTTTCTAGGTACAGGTGAATGAGGAGAAGATTTTTATGAGGAGATTTTAGGAAGGAGGTAGAGTTAAATGTATAGGCAGTAAGAATTAATACGATATAGCTTGTCTGATGGAAATGGAGAAACAAGAACATTCAGAAAATGAGCAGCAGCTAGAAGCAACGAATTTCTTAAAGTTCAGAGATTTTGTAATGATGGAGAATCGGAATCATGTGCAGATGGATAAAATGCCAGATTTTGATCAATGACTGGGTATTGATTTTCTGCGCAATACAGAGAGCCACGTTTGCTGCTGTTGCAGGATCTGCAGATATTGATGTTGTGGTCAATGCAGAGAAGCTGGAAATGTGCAGAATAAGATTAATTGCAAGAAATGAGTACTTGCTAGATAGAAAGACAAAGACTAGTTGCAAAAATTGAGAAATGGACAGGCGAAACGCCATGATGAACACTTAACTTTTGGAAATGTGTGTTATTAGACATTGAGCTATTAATGCAGATGAACTGTGGAAATTATTAAAGGTGCAGTGATTGTTTGAAGGGAGAAATACGAGCATTTCTTGGAAGAGAAGATGGTTCATTTACGAATTTCAATGAAATGTGACATTTTATCAATTTTGGGAATGAAAAATATGTGCAAAGAATGAAAATGCTTGGATTTACTTAATGCTTGAAATTGAGGTGAGAAGAACCTCAGGTTACCTGGAATTGAACGATATGGAGACATCTGAGAAATGGTGAATGCGCAGAATCTGCAAACGTGCTGAATAAAACAATTTGAATGAAGCTGCGAATTTCATTCATTCCCGAGAACCAGATTTCCTCACAAGTCAAGTTGAAAAATTGTAGGTTCAGATGAATGAGGAGAAGATGGTTATGAGGAGATTTTAAGAAGGAGGTAGAATTATTTGTATAGGCAGTAAGAATTAATACGATATAGCGTGGTTGATGGAAATGGAGAAACAAGAACATTCAGAAAATGAGCAGAAGCTACAAGCAACGAATTTCTAAAAATTCAGACATTTTGTAAAGATGGAGAATGAGAAATAACTGCAGATAGAGAAAATGCCAGAATTTGTTCAATGGCTGGGTATTGATTTTATGCTCAATACAGTGAGCCACTCATACCGAGAACCAGATTTCCGAACATGTCAAATTGAATAATTCTAGGTACAGGTGAATGAGGAGAAGATTTTTATGAGGAGATTTTAGGAAGGAGGTAGAGTTAAATGTATAGGCAGTAAGAATTAATACGATATAGCTTGTCTGATGGAAATGGAGAAACTTGAACATTCAGAAAATGAGCAGAATCTGCTACCAACGAATTTCTTAAAATTCAGAGGTTTTGTAAAGATGGAAAATGAGAAATATCTGCAGATAGAGAAAATTCCAGAATTTGTTCAATGGCTGGGTCTTGATTTTATGCTCAATACAGAGAACCACGTTTGCTGCTGTTGTAGGATCTGCAGAAATTGATGTTGTGGTCAATGCAGAGAAGCTGGAAATGTGCAGAATAAGATTAATTGCAAGAAAATGAGTTCTTGCTAGATAAAAAGACACAGACTAGTTGCAAAAATTGAGAAATGGACTGGCAAAACGCCATGATGAACACTTAACTTTTGGAAATGCGTGTATTGTTAGAATTTGAGCTGTTAATGCAGATGAACTGTGCAAATTATTAAAGGTGCAGTAATTGTTTGAAGGGAGAAATATGAGCATTTCTTGGAAGGAAAGATGGTTCATTTACGAATTTCAATGAAATGTGACATTTTATCAATATTGGGAATGAAACATAAGTGCAAATAATGAAAATGCTTGGATTTAGTTAATGCTTGAAATTGAGGTGATAAGAACCTCAGGTTTCCTGCAATTGAAGAATTATGGAGACTTCTAGTTTTTGGTGATTGCGCAGAATATGCAAATGTGCTGAATCAAACAAGTTGAATGAAACTGCGAAATTCATTAATACCCGAGAACCAGATTTCCTAACAAGTCAAATTGAAAAATTGTAGGTTCAGATGAATGAGGAAAGATGGGTGGTTATGAGGAGATTTTAAGAAGGAGGTAGAATTAAATGTATAGGCAGTAAGAATTAATACGATATAGCTTGGCTGATGGAAATGGAGAAACTTGAACATTCAGAAAATGAGCAGAAGCTACAAGCAATGAATTTCTTAAAATTCAGAGATTTTGTAATGATGGAGAATGGGAATCATGTGCAGATAGAGAAAATGCCAGATTTTGATATTTGACTGCGTATTGATTTTATGCTCAATACAGAGAGCCACGTTTGCTGCTGTTGCAGGATCTGCAGAAATTGATGTTGTGGTCAATGCAGAGAAGCTGGGAATGTGCAGATTAAGATTAATTGCAAGAAACTGAGTATTTGCTAGATAAAAAGACAGACTAGTTGCAAAAATTGAGAAATGGACTGGCAAAAGCCATGGTGAACACTTAACTTTTGGAAATGTGTGTATTGTTAGAATTTGAGCTATTAATGCAGATGAACTGTGGAAATTATTAAAGGTGCAGTAATTGTTTGTAGGGAGAAAAACGAGCATTTCTTGGAAGAGAAGATGGTTCATTTACGAATTTCTGGAAAGGTGACATTTTATCAATATTTGGAATTAAACATATGTGCAAATAATGAAAATGCTTGGATTTACTTAATGCTTGAAATTGATTTGATAAGAACCTCAGGTTTCCTGGAATTGAAGGATATGGAGACATCTAAGTTATGGTGAATGCGCAGAATCTGCAAATGTGCTGAAATGAACAAGTTGAATGAAACTGCGAATTTCATTAATACCCGAGAACCAGATTTCCTAACAAGTCACATTGAAAAATTGTAGGTTCAGGTGAATGCGGAGAAGATGGTTATGAGGAGATTTTAAGAAGGAGGTAGAATTATCTGTATAGGCAGTAAGAATTAATACGATATAGCGTGGTTGATGGAAATGGAGAAACTTGAACATTCAGAAAATGAATAGAAGCTACAAGCAACGAATTTCTTAAAATTCAGAGATTTTGCAAAGATGGACAATGAGAAACATCTGCAAATATAGAAAATGCCAGAATTTGTTCAATGGCTGGGTATTGATTTTATGCTCAATACAGAGAGGCACGTTTGCTGCTGTTGCAGGATCTGCCGAAATTAATATCCTAGTCAATGCAGAGAAGCTGGAAATGTGCAGAATAAGATTAATTGCAAGAAAATGAGTACTTACTAGATATAAAGACACGGACTAGTTGCAAAAATTGAGAAATGGACTGGCAAAACGCCATGGTGAACACTCAACTTTTGGAAATGTGTGTATTGTTAGAATTTGAGCTATTAATGCAGATGAACTGTGGAAATTATTAAAGGTGCTGTAAATGTTTGAAGGGAGAAATACGAGCATTTCTTGGAAGAGAAGATGGTTCATTTACGAATTTCATTGAAATGTGACATTTTATCAATATTGGGAATGAAACATATGTGCAAATAATATAAACGCTTGGATTTGCTTAATGCCAGAAATTGAGGTGATAAGAACCTCAGGTTTCCTGGAATTGACGGACATAGAGAAATGTAAGTTCCCGTGAATGCGCAGAATCTGCAAATGTGCTGAATCAAACAAATTGAATGAAACTGCGAATTTCATTCATACCCGAGAACCAGATTTCCTCACGAGTGAATTTGAAAAATTGTAGGTTCAGGTGAATGAGGAGAAGATGGTAATGAGGAGATTTTAAGAACGTGGTACAATTATTTGTATAGGCTGTGAGAATCAATACGAGATAGGGAGGTTGATGGAAATGGAGAAACTTGATCATTCAGAAAATGAGCAGAAGCTACAAACGGCGAATTTCTTAAAAATCA
The DNA here is from genome assembly GCA_026770705.1 of Isurus oxyrinchus. Lineage (NCBI taxonomy): Eukaryota > Metazoa > Chordata > Chondrichthyes > Lamniformes > Lamnidae > Isurus > Isurus oxyrinchus. The sequence continues at coordinate 65,065,437 of JANJGN010000021.1, forward strand.
GAGATTTTGTAAAGATGCAGAATGAGAAATCTATGCAGATACAGAAAATGCCAGATTTTAACTATGGCTGGGCATTGATATTTTGTTCAATACAGAGAGCCACGTCTCCTGCAATTGCTGGATCTGGAGAAATTGATGTTGCGGTCAATGCAGAGAAGCTGGGAATGTGCAGAATAAGATTAATTGCAAGAAAATGAGTACTTGCTAGATAAAAAGACACAGACTAGTTGCAAAAATTGAGAAATGGACTGGCTGAACGCCAATGCGAGCAATGAACATTTGGAAATGGGTGTATTGTTAGTAAATGAGTTATTAATGCAGATGAACGGTAGAAATTATTAAAGGTGCAGTAATTGTTTGAAGGGAGAAATATGTGCATTTCTTGGAAATGAAGATGATTTATTTACGAATTTCAAAGAAATGTGACATTTTACCAATATTGGGTTTGAAACATATGTGCAAATCATGTAAGTGCTTGGATTTGTATAATGCCAGAAATTGAGGTGATAAGAACGGCAGGATTCCTGGAATTGAAGGACATAGAGAAATGTAACTTCCGGTGAATGCGCAGAATCTGCAAATGTGCTGAATCAACCAAATTGAATGAAATTGCGAATTTCATTCATACCAGAGAACCGATTTCCTAACGAGTGAAATTGAATAATTGTAGGTTCAGGTGAATGAGGAGAAGATGGTTATGAGGAGATTTTAAGAAGGTGGTAGAATTATTTGTATAGGCAGTAAGAATTAATACGATATAGCGTGGTTGATGGAAATGGAGAAACTTGAACATTCCAAAAACGAGCAGATGCTACAAACGACAAATTTCTTAAAAATCAGAGATTTTGTAAAGATGGAGAATGAGAAATATCTGAAGATAGAGAACATGCCCGAATTTGATCAATGGCTGGGTATTGATTTTATGCTCCATAGAGAGAGCCACGTTTGCTGTTGTTGCAGGATCTGCACACATTGATGTTGTGGTCAATGCAGAGAAGCTTGCAACGTGCAGAATAAGATTAATTGCAAGAAAATGGGTACTTGCCAGATAAAAAGACACAGACTAGTTGCAAAAATTGAAAAATGGACTGGCTAAACGCCATAGCGAACAATGAACCTCTGGAAATGTGTGTATTGTTAGCAACTGAGCTATTAATGCAGATGAACTGTAGAAATTATTAAAGGTGCAGTAATTGTTTGAAGGGTAAAATATGTGCATTTCTTGGAAGAGAAGATGGTTCATTTACGAATTTCATTGAAATGTGGCATTTTATCAATATTGGGAATGAAACATAAGTGCAAATAATGAAAATGCTTGGATTTGCTTAATGCCAGAAATTGAGGTGATAAGAATCTCAGGTTTCCTGGAATTGAAGGACATAGAGAAATGTACGTTCCGGAGAATGTGCAGAATCTGCAAATGCGCTGAATCAAACAAATTGAATGAAACTGCGAAATTCATTCATACCTGAGAACCGATTTCCAACGAATGAAATTGAATAATTGTAGGTTCAGGTGAATGAGGAGAAGATGGTTATGAGGAGATTTTAAGAAGGTGGTAGAATTATTTTTATAGGCAGTAAGAATTAGTACGATATAGCGTGGTTGATGGAAATGGAGAAACTTGAACATTCAGAAAATGAGCAGAAGCTACAAGTGACAATTTTTTTAAAAATTCAGAGATTCTGTAAAGATGGAGAATGAGAAATATCTGCATATAGAAAAAATGCCAGAATTTGTTCACTGGCTGGGTATTTATTTTATGCTCAATACCGAGAGCCACGTTTGCTGCTGTTGCAGGATCTGCAGACATTGATGTTGTGGTCAATGCAGAGAAGCTGGGAATGTGCAAAATAAGATTAATTGCAAGAAAATGAGTACTTGCTAGATCAAAAGACACAGACTGGTCGCAAAAATTGAGAAATGGACTGGCAAAACGCCGTGGTGAACACTTAACTTTTGGAAATGAGTGTATTGTTAGAAGTTGAGCTATTAATGCAGATGAACTGTAGAAATTATTAAAGGTACAGTAATTGTTTGAAGGGAGAAATACGAGCATTTCATGGAACAGAAGATGGTTCATTTACGAATTTCATTTAAATGTGACATTTTATCAATATTGGGAATGAAACATATGTGCAAATAATGAAAACGTTTGGATTTGCTTCATGCCAGAAATTGAGGTGATAAGAACCTCAGGTTTCCTGGAATTGACGGAGATAGAGAAATGTAAGTTCCCGTGAATGCGCAGAATCTGCAAATGTGCTGAATCAAACAAGTTGAATGAAACAGCGAATATCACTCATACCCGAGAACCGATTTCGTAACGAGTTAAATTGAATAATTGTAGGTTCAGGTGAATTTGGAGAAGATGGTAATGAGGAGATTCTAAGAAGGTGGTAGAATTATTTGTATAGGCAGTAAGAATTAATATGATATAGCGTGTTTGATGGAAATGAACAAACTTGAACATTCAGAAAATGAGCAGAAGCTACTAGTGACAAATTTCTTAAAAATCAGACATTTTGTAAAGATGGAGAATGAGAAATATCTAAAGATAGAGAAAATGCCAGAATTTGATCAATGGCTGCGTATTGATTTTATGCTCAATACAGAGAGCCACGTTTGCTGCTGTTGCAGGATCTGCAGACATTGGTGTTGTGGTCAATGCAGAGAAGCTGGGAATGTGCAGAATAAGATTAATTACAAGAAAATGATTACTTGCCAGATAAAAAGACACAGACTAGTTGCAAAAATTGAGAAATGGTCTCGTTGGACACCATGGTGAACAATGAACATTTGGAAATGTGTGTGTTTTATAAATTGAGCTATTGAAGCAGATGCACAGTAGAAATCATTAAGATGCAGTAATTGTTTGAGGGGAGAAATACGAGCTTTTCTTGGAAGAGAAGATGGTTCATTTACGAATTTCATTGGAATGTGACATTTACCAATATTGGGAATGAAACATATGTGCCAATAATGAAAATGCTTGGATTTGCTTAATGCTTGAAATTGAGGTGATGAGAACCTCAGGTTTCCTGGAATTGAAGGATATGGAGAAATGTAAGTAATGGTGAATGCGCAGAATCTGCAAATGTGCTGAATGTGCTGCAAATAGACAAAATGCCAGAATTTGATCAATGGCTGTGTATCGATTGTATGCTCAATGCAGAGAGCCGCGTTCGCTGCTGTTGCAGGATCTGGATAAATTGATGTTGTTGTCAATGCAGAGGAGCTGGGACTGTGCAGAATAAGAATAATTGCAAGAAATTCAGTAATTGCTCGATGCAAAGAGACGGACTACTTGCTAAAATTGAGAAATGGACTGGCTGAACGCCATGGTGAACAATGAACAGTTGGAAATGTGTGTATTGTTAGCAACTGAGCTATTAATGCAGATCAACTGTCGAAATTATTAAAGGTGTAGTAATTGTTTGAAGGGAGAAGATGGTTTATTTACGAATTCAATGAAATGTGACATTTTACCAATATTGGGAATGAAACATATGTGCAAATATTGGAAATGCTTAGAGTTGTTTAATGCCAGAAATTGAGGTGATAAGAACCTCAGGTTTCCACGAATTGAAGGATCTGGAGAAATGTAAGTTATGGTGAACGTGCAGAATCTGCAAATGTGCTGAATCAGACAAATTGAATGAAACTGCGAATTTCATTCATACCCGAGAACAAGGTTTCCTAACGAGTGAAATTGAAATATTGTAGGTTCAGGTGAATGAGGAGAAGAATGTGGACATTTTAAGAAGTTGGTAGAATTATTTAGATAGGCAATAAGAATTAATACGAGATAGCGAGATTGATGGAAATGGACAAACTTGGACATTCAGAGAATGATCAGAAGCTGCAAGCAACGAATTTCTTAAAAATCACAGATTTTGCAATGATGGAGAATGAGAAATATCTGCAGATAGAGAAAATGCTAGAATTTGATCAGTGGCTCCGTATTTACTTTATGCTCAATGCAGAGAGCCACGTCGCCTGCAATTGCAGGATCTGGATAAACTGATGTTGTTGTCAATGCAAAGAAGCTGGGATTGTGCAGAATAAGAATAATTGCAAGAAATTCAGTACTTGCTAGATACAAAGACACGGGCTACTTGCAAAAATTGAGAAATGGACTGGCTGAACGCCATTGTGAACAATGAACATTTGTAAATGTGTGTATGTTAGAAACTGAGCTATTAATGCAGATGAACAGTAGAAATTTTTAAAGGTGCAGTAATTGTTGAAGCCATATCAATCATACTCGCAGTTTCAATCAATTTATTTGATTCAGCATATTTACAGATTTTGCGCATTCAGCATCACTTCCATTTCTCCATATCCTTCCATTCCTGGAAAGCTGAGGTTCTTATCACCTCAATTTCAAGCATTAAGCAAATCCATGCATTTTCATTATTTGCACATATGTTTCATTCCCAATATTGGTAGAATGTCATGTTTTAATGAAATTCTTGAATGAAACATCTTCTCTTCCAAGAAATGTACATATTTCTTCCTTCAAACCATTACTGCACCTTTAATAATTTCTACAGTTCATCTGCATTAATAGCTCAATTTCTAACAGTACATACATTTCCAAATGTTCACTGTTCACCATGGCGTTTAGCCTGTTCATTTCTCAATTTTTGCAACTAATCTGTGTCTTTGAATCTAACAAGTACTCATTTTCTTGCAATTAATCTTATTCTGCATATTCCCAGCTTCCCTGCATTGACGATAGCATCAATTCCTCCAGATCCTGCAATTGAAGCAAACGTGGCTCTCTGTTTTGTGCAAAATATCAATTTCCAGCCATTGATCATATTGTGGCATTTCCTCTATCTGCAGATAATCTCATTCCCCATCTCTGCAAAATCTCTGATTTTTAATAAATTCGTTGCTTGTAGCTTCTGCTCATTCTCTGAATGTCCAAGTTTCTCAATTTCCATCAACCCCGTTATCTCGTATTTCTTATCTTACTGCCTATCTAAATAATTCTCCCACCTTCTTAAAATCTCCTCATTTCCATCTTCTCCTCATTCACCTGAACCTACAATTTTTCAATTTCACTCGTTAACAAATCTGGTTCTCGGGTAACAATGAAATGCGCAGTTTCAATTAATTTGTTTGATTCAGCACATTTGCATCTTCTGCGCATTCACCATCACTTACATTTCTCCATATCCTTCAATTCCAGGAAACCTGAGGTTCTTATCACCTCAATTTCAAGCATTAAGCAAATCCAAGCATTTACATTATTTGCACATATGTTTCATTCCCAATATTGGTAAAATGGCAAGTTTCAAAGAAATTCATAAATGAACCATCTTCTCTTCCAAGTAATGGACATATTTCTCCCTTCAACAATTACTGCACCTTTAATAATTTCTACAGTTCATCTGCATTAATAGCTCAATTTCTAACAATACACGCATTTCCAAATGTTCATGGTTCACCATGGCGTTCACCCAGTCCATTTCTCAATTTTTGCATCTAGTCTGTGTCTTTATATCTAGCAAATACTCATTTTCCTGCAATTAGCCTTATTCTGCACATTCCCATCTTCTCTGCATTGACAACAGAATCAATTTCTCCAGATCCTGCTATTGAAGCAAACGTGGCTCTCTGTTTTCAGCAAAATATCAATTTCCAGCCATTGATCAATTTGTGGCATTTTTCTCCAGCTGCAGGTAATCTCATTCTCCATCTTTACAAAATGACTGATTTTTAATAAATTCGATGCTTGTACCTTCTGCTTATTCGCCGAATGTCCATGTTTCTCCATTTCCATCAACCCCGTTATCTCGTATTAATCTTACTGCCTATCTAAATAATTCTCCCACCTTCTTAAATCTCCTCATTTCCATCTTCCCCTCATTCACCTGAACATACAATTTTTCAATTTCACTCGTTAACAAATCTGGTTCTCGGGTATCAATGAAATGCGCAGTTTCAATTAATTTGTTTGATCCAGCACATTTGCAGCTTCTGTGCATTCAACAAAACTTACATTTCTCCATATCCTTCAATTCCAGGAAACCTGAGGTTCTTATCACCTCAATTTCAAGCATTAAGCAAATCCAAGCATTTTTCTTATTTGCACTTATGTTTCATTCCCAATATTGGTAAAATGTCACATTTCCATGAAATTCGTAACCAACTTCTCTTCCAAGAAATGTACGTATTTCTCCCTTCAAGAATTACTGCACCTTTAATAATTTCTACAGTTGATCTGCATTAATAGCTCAATTTCTAACAATACACACATTTCCAAATGTTCATTGATCAAGATGGTGTTCAGCTACTCCATTTCTCAACTTTTCAACAAGTCTGTGTGTCTGTATCTGGCAAGTACTCAGTTTCTTGCAATTACTCTTTTCCTGCACATTCTTAGCTTCTCTGCATTGACCACAACTTCAATTTCTCCAAATCATGCAATTGAAGCAAACGTGTCCCCCTATATTAAGCATAATATCAATTTCCAGCAACATATAAAATTCAGGCATTTTCTCTATCTGCAGATTTTTCTCATTCCCCTTGTTTGAAAAACTTCTCATTGTCATGAAATTCATTGCTTTTAGCTTCTGCTCCTTCTCTGAGTGTCCAGTTTTCCCCTTTTCCATCAACTGCGCTTTCTCGTATTAATTCCTGCTGCCTATCAAATTATTGTAACAACTTCTTAAAATCTCTTCATTCCTATATCCTTCTCATTCACCTGAACCTACAAATTATCAATATCACTTATTAGTCAATGTGGTTCTCGGGTATCAATCAGGAATGCAATCTCCAACAATTTCTTTGATTCAGCACATTTGCAGAGTCTTTGCATTCACCAAAGCTTCGATTTCTCCATATCCTTCAATTCCAGGAAACCTGGTGTTCTTGTCACCTCAATTCCTAGCATTAAGCAAATCGAAGCATTTTCGTTATTTGAAGATATATTTCATTCCCAATATTGGTACAAACTCACATTTCCATGATATTTGTAAATGAAACATCCACTCTTCCAACGAATGTACATATATCTCCATTCAAACAATTACTGCACCTTCAATAATTTCTACAGCCCATCTACATTAATAGCTCAATTTCTAACAATAAACACATTTCCAAATGTTCATTGATCAAGATGGTGTTCAGCTACTCCATTTCTCAACTTTTCAACAAGTCTGTGTGTCTGTATCTGGCAAGTACTCCGTTTCTTGCAATTAATCTTTTCCTGTACATTCCTAGCTTCTTTGCATTGACCACAACTTCAATTTCTCCAAATCCTGAAATTGAAGCAAACGTGGCTCTCTGTATTAAGCATAATATCAATTTCCAGCAACCAATAAAATTCGGGCATTTTCTCTATCTGCACATATTTCTCATTCCCCATGTTTGCAAAGTTTAGGGAGCTCCCCCATCCCCACCCCCTTTCTGTTTCCCCCCTTTTTTTCCCGATAAATTATATAGATTTTTCTTTTCCCACCTATTTCCATTATTTTTAAATATTTTAAAATCTTTTATGCTCCCTCCACCCCCACTAGAGCTGTACCTTGAGTGCCCTACCATCCATTCTTAATTAGCACATTCGTTTAGATAATATCACCAACTTTAACTTTAACACCTATGTGTTCTATTGTACCATTGTCGCTGACATCTTTTGATGATCTGCTTCTATCACTGCTTGTTTGTCCACACAACCACACACCCCCCACCTCTCTCTCTCTCTATCTCTCTGCCCCCCACACACACACCTTAAACCAGCTTATATTTCAACTCTTTCTTGGACTCGAAATCAAGTTCTGTCGAAGGGTCATGAGGACTCGAAACGTCAACTCTTTTCTTCTCCGCCGATGCTGCCAGACCTGCTGAGTTTTTCCAGGTAATTCTGTTTTTGTTTTGGATTTCCAGCATCCGCAGTTTTTTTGTTTTTATAAATGTACATATTCCTCCATTCAAACAATTACTGCACCTTCAATAATTTCTACAGCCCTTCTACATTAATAGCTCAATTTCTAACAATAAACACATTTCCAATTGTTCATTGATCAACATAACGTTTAACCTACTCCACTTCTCAATTTTTCAACAAGTCTGTGTCTCTGTATCTAGCAAGTTCACAGTTTCTTGCAATTAATCTTTTCCTGCACATTCCTAGCTTCTCTGCATTGACCACAACTTCAATTTCTCCAATTCCTGCAATTGAAGCAAAAGTGGCTCTCTGTTTTAAGCAAAAGTTCGATTTCCAGCAACTGATCAACTTCTGGCATTTTCTCTATCTGCAGATATTTCTCATTCCCCATGTTTCCAAAATTTCTCATTGTTATGAAATTCGTTGCTTGTAGCTTCTGTTCCTTCTCTGAATGTCCAAGTTTCTCCATTTCCATCAACTGTGCTTTCTCGTATTAATGCCTGCTGCCTATCTAAATAATTGTACCAACTTCTGAAAATTTCTCTCTCCTTCTCATTTACCTGACCCTACAATTTCTGAATTTCACTTCTTAGTCAATCAGGTTCTCGGGTATCAATCAAGATTGCAGTTTCCAACAATTTCTTTGATACATCACATTTGCAGATTCTGCACATTCACGATAACTTTCATTTTTCCTATCCTTCAATTCCAGGAAACCTGGGATCCTTATCATCTCAATTTCTAGCATTAAGCAAATCGAAGCATTTTCATTATTTGCAGACATATTTCATTCCCAATATTGCTAAAAACTCACATTGCCATGAAATTCGTAAATGAATCATCCTCTCTTCCAACGAATGTACATATTTCTCCATTTAAATAATTACAGCACCTTCAACAATTTCTACAGCTCATCTACATTAATAGCTCAATTTCTAACAATACACACATTTCCAAATGTTCATTGATCAACATAGCATTCAGCTACTCCATTTCTCAACTTTTCAACAAGTACGTGTCTCTGTATCTAGCAAGTACTCCGTTTCTTGCAATTACTCTTTTCCTGCACATTCCTAGCTTCTCTGCATTGACCACAACTTCAATTTCTCCAAATCCTGCAATTGAAGCAAACCTGGCTCTCAGTATTAAGCAAAATATCAATTTCAAGCAACTGATCATTTTCTGGCATTTTCTCTATCTGCAGATTTTTCTTGTTTGCAAAACTTCTCATTGTCATGAAATTCATTGCTTTTAGCTTCTGCTCCTCCTCTGAATGTCCAGTTTTTTATATTTCCATCAACCATGCTTTCTCATATTAATTCCTGCTGCCTATCAAATTATTGTAACAACTTCTCAAAATCTCTTCATTGCTACCTCCTTCTCATTCACCTGAACCTACAAATTCTCAATATCACTTATTAGTCAAGGTGGTTCTCGGGTATCAGTCAAGAATGCAGTTTCCAACAATTTCTTTGATTCAGCACATTTGCAGATTCTTTGCATTCACCAAAGCTTCGATTTCTCCATATCCTCCAATTCCAGGAAACCTGGTGTTCTTGTCATCTCAATTCCTAGCATTAAGCAAATCGAAGCATTTTCGTTTTTTGAAGATATATTTCATTCCCAATATTGGTACAAACTCACATTTCTATGAAATTCATAACTGAAACATCCACTCTTCCAACGAATGTACATATTTCTCCATTCAAGCAATTACTGCACCTTCAATAATTTCTACAGCCCATCTACATTAATAGCTCAATTTCTAACAATACGCACATTTCCAAATGTTCATTGTTCAACATAGTGTTCAGCTACTCCATTTCTCAATTTTTCAACAAGTCTGTGTCTCTTTATCTAGCAAGTACTCCGTTTCTTGCAATTGATCTTATTCTGCACATTTCTAGCTTCTCTGTATTGCTTCTTCAATTTCTCCAAATCCTGCAATTGAAGCAAATATGGCTATCTGTATTAAACATAATATCAATTTCCTGCAACTGATCAAATTCTGGCATTTTCTCTACCTGCAGATATTTCTCATTCCCCTGGTTTGCAAAATCTCTCATTGTCATGAAAGTCGTTGCTTGTAGCTTCTGCTCCTTCTCTGAACGTCCAAGTTTCTCCATTTCCATCATCTGCGCTTTCTTGTATGAATTCCTGCTGCCTGTCTAAATAAATATACCAACTTCTCAACATCTCCTCATTTCTATCTTGTCCTCATTCACCTGAACCTACTATTTCTCAATTTCACTTCTTAGGCAATCTGGTTCTCATGTATTAATCAAGATAGCACTCTCCAACAATTTCTTTGATTCAGCACATTTGCACATTCTGCACATTCACGATAAGTTCCATTTCTCCATATCACTCAATAACAGGAAAACTGGGGTCCTCATCACCTCAATTTCTAGTATTCCGCAAATCAAAGCATTTTCATTATTTGCAGACATATTTCATTCCCAATACTGGTAAAAACTCACATTGCCATGAAATTCGTGAATGAATCATCTTCTCTTCCAAAGAATGTACATATTTCTCCATTCAAACAATTACTGCACATTCAATAATTTCTACAGTCCATCTACATTAATAGTTCAATTCCTAACAATACACACATTTCCAAATGTTCATTGTTCAACATAGCATTCAACTACTCCATTTCTCAGTGTTTCATCAAGTCTGCGTCTCTGTATCTAGCAAGTACTCAGTGTCTTGCAATTAATCTTATTCTGCACATTCCTAGCTTCTCTGCATTGACCACAACTTCAATTTCTCCAATTCCTGCAATTGAAGCAAAGGTGGTTCTCGGTATTAAGCAAAAGTTTGATTTCCAGCAACTGATCAACTTCTGGCATTTTCTCTGTCTGCAGATATTACTCATTCCCTATGTTTCCAAAATTTCTCATTGTCATGAAATTCATTGCTTGTAGTTTATGCTCCTTCTCTGAATGTCATTGGTTTCTCCATTTCAATCAAAGGCACTTTCTCATATTAATTCCTGCTGCCTCTGTAAATAATTGTACCAAAGTATTCAAATCTCCTCATTTCTATCTCCTTCTCATTCACCTGAACCCACAATTTCTCAATTTCACTGCTTAGTCAATCGGGTTCGCGGGAATCAATCAAGATAGCAGTTTCCAACAATTTATTTGATTCAGCGCATTTGCAGATTCTGTGCATTTACATAACTTCCATTTCTCTGTATCCTTCAATTCCAGGAAACCTGGGGTTCGTATCACCTCAATTCCTAGCATTAAGGAAATTGAAGCATTTTCGATATTTGGAGGTGTATTTGATGCCCAATATTGGTAAAAACTCACATTTCCATGAAATTTGCAAATGAATCATCTTCTCTTCCAACAAATGTACATATTTCTCCATTCAAACAATTACTGCACCTTCAATAATTTCTACAGCCCATCTACATTTTTAGCTCAATTTCTGGCAATACACACATTTCCAAATTTTCATTGTTCAACATAGCATTCAACTACTCCATTTCTCAATTTTTCAACAAGTCTGTGTCTCTGTATCTAGCAAGTACTCAGTTTCTTGCAATTAATCTTTTCCTGCACATTCCTAGCTTCTCTGCATTGACCACAACTTCAATTTCTCCAAATCCTGCAATTGAAGCAGACGTGGCTCTCTTTATTAAGCAAAATATCAATTTCCAGCAACTGATCAATTTCTGGCATTTTCTCTATCTGCAGATATTTCCCTTTCCCCATTCTCTGAATGTCCAAGTTCTTCCATTTCCATCAACCACGCTTTATCTTATTAACTCCTGCTGCCTATCAAAATACTCATACCAACTTCTTAAAATCTCCTCATTTTTATCTGTTTCTCATTGACCTGAACCTACAATTTCTCAGTTTCACTTCTTAGTAAATCTGGTTCTCAGGTATCAATCAAGATAGCAGCTTCAATCAATTTGTTTGATTCAGCACATTTGCAGATTCTGTGCATTCACCAGAACTTCCATTTCCTCATATCGTTCAATTCCAGGAAACCTGAGGTTCTTATCACTTCAATTTCCAGCATTAAGCAAATCCAAGCATTTTCGTTATTTGGAGGTAGATTTCATTCCCAAAATTGGTAAAATCTCCAATTTCCATGAAATTTGTAAATGAATCATCTTCTCTTCCAACAAACATACATATTTCTCCATTCAAACAATTACTGCACCTTCAATAATTTCCACAGCCCATGTACATTTATAGCTCAATTTCTAACAATACACACGTTTCCAAATGTTAATTGTTCAACATGGTGTTTAGCTACTCCATTTCTGAATTTTTCAACAAGTCTGGGACTCTGTATCTAGCAAGTACTCAGTTTCTTGCAATTAATCTTATTCTGCACATTGGCATCTTCTCTGCATTGACCACACCTTCAATTTCTCCAAGACCTGCATTGATGCAAACGTGGCTCTCTGTATTAAGCAAAATATCAATGTCCAGCAACTGATCAAGTTCTGGCATTTTCTCTATCTGCATATATTTCTCATTCCCCATGATTGCAAAATTTCTCATTGTAATTAAATTCGTTGCTTGTAGCTTCTGCTCCTTCTCTGAATGTCCAAGTGTCTCCATTTGCATCAACCATGCTTTTTCATATTAATTCCTGCTGCCTATCTAAATAATTGTACCAACTTTCTCAAGTCTCATTACTTCTACGTTGTACTCCTTCATCTGAACCTACTATTTCTCAATTTCACTTCTTAGTAAATCTGGTTCTCGGATATCAATCAAGATAGCAGTTTCCAATAACTTGTTTGATTCAGCACATTTGCAGATCCTGCACATGCAACATTTCTGCATATCCTTCAATTCCATGACATGACATTCCCAGCAAATTACATGACAATGCCTGACGTTATATCCACAGCACATGACATCACATGACATTCCCAGTACGACATGAAATGACATTCCTAGCACTTGACATAACTTGACGTGACATTCCCAGTACGTGACATAACATGACATTCCCAGCTCATGACATGACCTGACATGACATTCCCATCACTTTACAAGACAGAGCATGAGATGACATAAGATGACATGACGTTCCAGACACATGACATGACATGACATTCCCAGCACATTTCACGTCATGACATGACATTCTCAGCACATGACATGACATGACATTCCCAGCTGATGATATGACATGACATTCTAGCACCTCACATGAGATGACACGACATAGACATTCCCAGCACATGACATGACATGATATTCCTAGCACATGACCTGGCATGACATGACATGACATTCCCAGCTCATCAGCTTATCATGACATGATAAGAAATGACATTCCCAACACATGACATGACATGACAGTACATGACATTCCCAGCACATGACATGATATTCCAGAACATGACATGACATGACATTCTCAGCACAAAACATGATATGATATTCCAGCACATGACATGACATGAAATGAAATGACATTTCCAACACATGACATGGCATGACATGATATGACATTCTCAGCACATGACCAGGTATGACATGACATGAGAGTACGAGACATTCCCAACACAAGACATGACATTCCCAGAACTCAACATGCCATGACATGATATTCCCTGACCATGACATGGCATGACATGACAAGTTATTCACAGCACATGACACGACATGAAATGACATTCCCACCACATGACATGATATGATTTAACATACCAAGCACATGACATGGCATGAATTGACATAAAAATAACAGCACATGACAGGACACGACATGACATTCACAGCACATGACATGACATTCCCAGCACATGACATGATATGACATGACATGATATTCCCAGCACAGTACATGACATGACATTCACAGCACATGAACTGACATGACATGATACTCCCTGAAGATGGCATGGCATGACATGACATGACAAGACATTCACAGCACATGACAAGACATGACATTCCCAGCACATGACATGACATGAAATGATATTCCCACCACATGAAATGCCATGACATGACATTCCCAGCACATGAGATGACATGATATTGCAGGTACATGACATGACATGACATAGGCATTCCCAGCACATGACATGATATTACATGACATTCGCAGCACATGAACTGGCATGGCATGACATGACATTCCCAGAACATGACATGTCATGATATGATATTCCCTGAACATGACATGGCATGACATGACAAGACATTCACAGCACATGACATGACATGAAATTCCCAGAACATGACATGACATGAAATTACATGATGTACCAAGCACATGACATGAATTGACATAAAATTACCAGCACATGACATGACATTACATTCCCAGCACATGACTTGACATGATATTCCCAGCACATGACTTGACATGATATTCACAGCACATGGCATGACATGACATTGCCAGTACATGACATGACACAACATAGACATTCCCATCACATGACATGACATGACATTCCCAGCACATGACCTGGCATGACTTGACATTCCCAGCACATGACATGACATGACATTCCCAGCACATGACATGGCATGACATTGCCAGTACATGACATGACACGACATAGACATTCCCAGCACATGACCTGGCATGACATGACATTCCCAGCAGATGACATGACATGATAAGAAATGACATTCCCAACACATGGCATGACATGACAGTACATGACATTCCCAGCACATGACATGACATTCCCAGAACATGACTTGACATGACATTCCCAGCACATGACATGATGACATGACATACCACGCACATGATATGACATGAATTGACATAAAATTAACAGCACATGACATGTCACAACATGACATTCCCAGCACATGACATGACATGACATGAAATTCCCAGCACAGTACATGACATGACATTCATAAATGACATGACATGATATTCCCTGAACATGGCATGGCATGACATGATATGACATGACAAGACATGACATTCCCAGCACATGACATGATGTAATATGACATGACATTCTCAGCACATGGCCAGGCATGACATGAAATTACATGACAGTTCATGACATTCCCAGCACATGACATGACATTCCCAAAACATGACATGTCATGATATGATATTCCCAGCACGACATGACATGAAATGACATTCCCACCACATGACATGATGTACCAAGCACATGACATGACATGACATTCCCAGCACATGACATGACATGACAGCCCTAGCACATGGCATGACATGACATTGCCAGTACATGACATGGCACAACATAGACATTCCCATCACATGACATGACATTCCCAGCACATGACCTGGCATGACTTGACATTCCCAGCACATGATATGACATTCCCAGCACATGACGTGGCATGACATTGCCAGTACATGACATGACACGACATAGACTTTCCCAACACATGACATGACATGACATTCCCAGCACATGACCTGGTATGACATGACATGACATTCCCAGTAGATGACATGACATGATAAGAAATGACATTCCCAGCACATGACATGACATGAAATGGCATTCCCACCCCATGACATGACATGAAATTCCTATCACATGACATCTCCTGACATTCCCAGCACATGACCTGGCATGACATGACATGACATTCCCAGCAGATGACATGACAAGTGCCCTGTTATTGCATCCTTTATAATAGACTCTAGCATTTTCCCTAGCACTGTTGTTAGGCTAACCAGTCTGTAATTTGCTGTTTTCTCCCTCCGTCCTTTTTTAAATAGTGGGCTTACATTTGCCACCCTCCAATCTGCTGGGACTGTTCCAGAATCTACAGAATTTTGGAAGAAGACAACCAATGCATCCACTATTTCCATGGCCACCTCTTTTAGCACCCTGGGATATTGACCATCAGGCTCTGGGGATTTATTGGCTTTCAGTCACATTAATTTCTCCAGCACTGTTTTAGTGATACTAGTTTCCTTCAATTTGTCCTGCTCACTAGACCCTTGTTTCCCTAGTATTTCTGGGAAGTTATTTCTGTCTTCCTCCCTCAAAATGGAACTAAAATATTGTTTAATTGCTCTGTGGTTTCCTTGGTCTCTATTAGAAATTCTCCTGTTTTGGACTGTGAGGGACCTACATTTGTCATCTTCACCAATCTTTTTTTTTCTTAAATACTTAAGGAAGCTTTTACAGTCCTCTTTTACATTCATTGCAAGTTTACTCTCACATTCTATTTTTCCCCTCTTAATCAATCTCTTGGTTCTCCTTTGCTGAATTCTAAACTGCTCCCAATCCTCAGGCTTGTTATTTTTTCTAGCAACTTTATATTATTTAGGATCTAATCCTAGCCTTACTTTCTTTTGTTAGCCATGGTTGGGCCACTTTTCCTGTTGTGATTTCGCACCAGAAAACAATATAAAACTGTAGCAAAGCATACATTTGTTCTTTAAGTATTAGCCATTGCTTATCCGAATGAAGTTTCCCAATCTTAGCCAACTCATGCCTCATACCATAAGTTTCCTTTACTTAGATTTAGTCCCCCCTGGATTCAGATTTGACTACTTCACTTTCTAACCCAAGGAAGAATTCTGTCATGTTATAGTCACTGTTCCCTAAAGGACTCCCCATAGCAAGATTATTAATTAACCCCTTCTCATTGTACAAAACCAAATCTAGGATAGATTAGACTGTACCCTAGTTGATTCCTTGATGAACTGGTCTAAAATAAATCTTGTACAAACACCAGGATATCATCCACCACAGTATTATTGCTGATTTGGTTTGCCCAGTCTAAATGTAGATTAAATTCACCAATGATTACTACAGCACCATTGTTACATGCATTTCTAATTTCCTGTTTTATACCATCCCCTACATTACCACTACTATTACAACTCCCACTAATGTTTTACACCCCTTGTTTTGCTTCTTAGCTCCACCCAGATTGATTCTACATATAGTTTTTCTAACCCAATATCCTCTCTCACTATTGCATTCATTTCATCCTTAACTGACAATGCCACACCAGATTATTTTATTTTTTGCCTCTCCTTCCTCAATATCAAGTACCCTTGGATATTCAATTCCTAGCCTTGGTCACCCTGCAACCATGTCTCTGTAACCACAATCATATTGTATCTGTTTACTGTTAATTCATCTACCTTATTGTGAATGCTCCATGCATTCAGAAACAGAGTCTTTAGACTTATCTTTTTACACACATTTTTGTACTATTGCCCTATTTGCTGCTAGCCTCTGTTTCCTTTGCCTTCCACTTTTCCTTTTTACTTTTCTGTCTTTCATTTCTATCTTGTTTCCCTCTCTTGTGCTTCACCACTCAGGTTCCCATGCTCCTGCCACTCTAGTTTAAACCCTCCCCCACAGTACTAGTGAATACCCCTGTGAGGAAATAGTCCCAGTCCTGCTGGGGTACAACCTGTCCAGCTTGTACAAGTACCACGTACCAAAAATTGGTCACAATGCCTCAGGAATCTAACCCCCCCCCCCTCCCCCTTCAATCACCATCTCACCAGCCACACATCCATTTAGTCTTCCTATTCCTGATCTCGCTAGCACGTGGCACTGGGAGTAATCCTGACATTACTACCTTTGAGGTCCTACTTTTTAATTTATTTCCTAGCTCCTTATATTCTGCTTGCAGGTCCTCATCCCTCTTTTTACCTATTGCATTGGTATGGATATGGGCATGTCCTCTGGCTATTCACCCTCCCCCTTCAGAATGTCCTGCAGCTGTTCAGTGACATCCTTGACCCTGGCACTAGGGAGGCAACATACCATCCTGGAGTCACATCTGTGGCCACTGAAGCATCTACCTATTTCCCCTTACAATAGAATCCCCTATCACTATTATCCTCCCACTCTTTTTTCTCCCCTCTGGTGCAGTGTTATGAGCCAAGCTGAGGTTAACCCCGGACAAGCCTGATCCCAGAGTGGGACGCAGCTTGATAAATCCTAACTTTTATTTTGTTTGTTTAGATATATTGAGAGTAGCTCCTGAACATAGGCTGATGAACTTTTAACAAAAGAATAAAACATTTATTCAACCAGAAAAGATGAACTATATTACAATACTCCTTCACCCACAACTATACTTTGACCGATGTATACGGATTTGTAAGGAAAACACAAGTTACAAAAACTACCTTATACTCTAATGCACACGGAAGTTACCTAGTCCATGTAAACCTATGGCACCCTGTGGTCAGACACACCACACTCTGAAACCAGGTGACAGATGCCACCTCGACCAGATGCTATGGATCTCTCCTCAATTCCCCCCAGACACTTGACACACCGTGAACCAACCAGTCTCACTGAATTCCATCCTTCACACAAGGATTTCCAATATCTAGCCTCCAGGACCTCGCCTTTAAATCTTCTCCCAAACTGATGTTTTTGCTCAGATGCCTTCCACAAGGGTTCACTTCCAGGGTGTCAAACTCTCTTTCTGATGTTCCTCTTCCCTGGGTCTCCACATGCATTAAAGCTGTCTTCCACTCACTCTGACTCAGCCATCAACAGTACACCACTGATTCGCATGCCCATAGCAAAGAGGTACAGATCTTCAGTTGTCTCTTACCTCTTGCAAACTGTTCTCATTTTAAATCTGCTTTCTGCAGCTTTTGCCTCTTTAAATCTGAAGCCTGGAGCCTTTCTCTCTGTCTCTCACACTTAATGTCACTTAACAGGATATTTTTCCAGGTTCCTGTCCTTCCTTTGACTAGGAGATCTTCTTTGGACTTTCCCCTCTTCCACTCCCCCGGATTTTTGGGTTGCATCTTCAGCTTGGGACTGGCTATCTGTCCCCTTTGCTCCAGTCTCTCCTGGTAGCAACTTTCAGAAGCAACTGCATTCAAACAGCTTCCAAAACAACTGCTGTTTCTCTTCTTGTGTGTATGTGTGTCTGTGGCAGGGACCTGCTCTCTGGCTCCCTGTTGCTAGGCAATATTCCAATCCTTCTATCCTTGTATGTTTACCTTTACTTTATAGTGGCCGTAAAACTCCTTATTAGAAATACAAGCACCCTTTTAAAGTGAAACTAAAATTCCTTCTGACCTTTCTTAACAAACAGATACAGAAATACAAATCAAACTTAAACTTTCAAGCTAGAACTCATTTCTAACAACCACAAATAAAAATGTAACTTACTTAAACTATGTCAATTTCTGTGACTGACCCCCGATTGTTCTCATCAATCCCCCTTTGGAGGAAGGTAATAATGAAGGTTTATTTACAGTGGACTTCCATCCTTCTTACACAAGCTTAACATCATTAACCTCTAGCAATAGCTTATTATCTATTATACAACTACATTTTCCATCTCATCACCATTGTACAATTACAAAAACGTACTTAAAGTCAATAAACATAACGATTAGCAGGATTTGCATATCATAGTATTATCATAACTGAACTTTTATGTTTATTTTTCCTCTTATTCCCAGTCTTTAACTCAGCAAAAAAAGTTTCATTTAAGTCTACAGCCCAATCATCCTTTTTGTTCAATGTAGGCGTAATTCCATCCTCAAGATCATTTTCCAAACCCAAATGCGGTAAATTTTCATTCCATTCAGCAAAATCTGTCCAAAATCTCTTTTTCTTATTTAAAGGATGTTATTGAGATGTGTTTTTACGTTTGTACAGAAGTATTTCATACTCTGATTTGTTTGTTTTGATCCCATTTCAAACAGATCTTTTCCACTTCTTTTTGAGCAGTGTCAATTATGTTCTCTCTGTGGAGCTTCATAGTTCATTCCAACCCTTCAAATCTTTTACTTAACCCACAAACTATATTATGTTTCTCCTTTCCAGATTTTGAATTGTCTTTTGAATACAATCCACTTACCAGGATTCTAACAGCTTTATTTTGTATATTAGCACCAGCAAGCACTTGTAAATCATTGTCTCTGGTCATTGACTTTTCCTGACTATTTTGTGACTTCAGTCCTTTTTGCTGGCAATTCTTTTTTTCTAATTCTGCATTCACTTTAATTGTTTTCATATTGTCCATTACTGAAGTTGATGCGTCAGTAATGTTACGTGGGTCAGTTCTTTGTTCAACTGGACCACAATTCAGCAAATAGTTTTTATTTAGAGGAACAACTTTGGAACTGACACTACATATCACACACCTTCTGCTTCATTTTCTCCAGTTTGCCCTGAAGTTTGAGAATCTCATTAGACTTTTCACAATGGAGTTCTAATAGTTCACTACTTTGTTTATTTTTTAAAAATTCTGCATTCAACCAATTATTCTGATTTACCAACAATTCATTTTCCTGTTCAAGGCATTTCCCCTGATATTTCATAGTAACTTCTGATGCTTGAAGTTCATCAAGTTTTAACTGAAGACTTTCTTTTGTTAAGTTGACTTTTACAAGCTTATCATTTAAACATTTAAAGTTCTCAGCCAAGTATTCTACTTTCTATGACTGATTCTTGATTGTTCTCACCAATTCTCTTCTTTCATTCGCAAACTTCTCTTTCATACATTAAAGTTTGTTCTCTGCATTAATCAGGTTTTCCTTCAATTTCTTGTTATTGAAATAAGCGTCTTATTTTCGGTCACTGCCGTTTTCTGAAGTTGGTTAAGATCAGCATGATCAACAACCTGCTGCCACGCAGTCATTACCACATTACTGTCTCCGCTAGCCAAATGATTACCCGGAATAAGATCCACCCCGTTCAATAGGTGATTTGGGAATCCATTTACAAAATGAATCTGTAAGTTGGCTCATCGTAAATAAACAAGTTTATAAATTCCACTAATATACCTTAATAATACGTTTTCTTTCTTAAAACTACCTAGAACACAAATTGTATGATCAACCACTATGAATGACTGATCTGCCCCTGTATCTCTCAAAATTTGGAAGTTTATTTTTTTGGAGGAATAAAGGAACACTTCGTCCATCGAAACACACCAACCAGACCCTTTGATAGCCTGAATTCTTTGGACTATCCTGAACCATATCACCATTTCCTGTATGTTCTGAGGCAACATGTTTTACCTTACTCCTGCTAAAGTTTTAACAACCATTTCCTTTTCTGGTGCTATCTTTCCTGAGGATTCCTTAGGCATTACTACTGCTCGAACAAGTGTACCATTCCATCTCCGGTAATCTGCCCTAACATGACCCATCTTGTTGCAGTGAAAACATTTAGGCTTTCAAATGTCACTTTCACCCTCAGGACCTTCTTTTCTGGCCTGAGGAGACATTTTCCTGGGAATTTCCAACACTTCTCTGGCTACTTACCTTCATTTCACCTTCCCACTTTCTATCCTTCTCGGGTCAGTGGGGATGACAGATCAAGGGTTTAGATTTATGGACCAGCCAATCATCAGCCATCTCTGCTGACTGTGCAGCCATTTTAACCCTCTGACCTTCAACATGGGTTCTAACTACAGCAGGAGTTGGAATCTTTAGATTCTCCCAAAAGGATAATTTCATATGTTGTCTTAACATTTAATTCCAATATCCAACAGTCATAATTACTTTGCCTTACCCTCTCAAACTCAATATAGGTCTGCTCAGGCTGTTTCATTATATTCTGAAATCCCTGCCTGTATGCCTCAGAGACCAACTCATCTGCACATAGAATAGTTGTTTTTACTGTGTCATAATCTATTGATACCTCTTCTGAAAATGAAGCATAAACCTCATGAGCTGTATATACTAACCTAGACTGTAAAAGCAATGTCCAGATTTCTTTTGGCCTCTTCATTTTATGTTAAATGTTTTTTTTCATTTGAACTTTCCTCAGCGCCTGAGAACTCTTAAGGTCCAACTTTTTAAGCTGGTATTCCATTTCTCACTCTTCTTTTTCCCTTGCCGCTCTTTCTTTATTCTTCTCCCTTGCCCGAAATTCCAGTTCCAGCTTCCTTCCTTTCTCCTGCCTTTCCGCTTGCTCCCTTTTAAATACCTTTTCTTTTTTGCTTTTGCCTCTAATTGAAGTTTTTTCAGTTTCTTTTCATGTTCAAGTTGCTTCATTCACAACTGGATCTTAGCTAACTTAATGGACTCACCCCAAAGAGAACCTGGTCTTTCTGTTATCGTTTCCAGTTTTAAATGTTTTGCTATTATCCCAACTATGTCTGCTTTCCTCATCCACTTCAGGTAATCCAACCAATCCACCAATTCCATTAGCTTATTCCTGGTTAATTTCTGTGAACCAGTCAGGGTTACATTTTTCATCTACAAAAAATGTCTTAGCAACGTCCAAAGCCATTTCGAATATAATGCCTCACAGCAACTCCAGTTCCTATGTCCAGTACCTCTACCTCCACATATTTGTTTTAAAAGGATTCACAGATTC
Source organism: Isurus oxyrinchus (assembly GCA_026770705.1). Lineage (NCBI taxonomy): Eukaryota > Metazoa > Chordata > Chondrichthyes > Lamniformes > Lamnidae > Isurus > Isurus oxyrinchus. The sequence goes on from JANJGN010000021.1 coordinate 65,087,618, forward strand.
CACTAACGTTCACAGATTTACAATCACACCTTATAATGATAATCCTGAACCAATCTTTATTCCAAGTCCAATCACCCACAGTCCACGTCTCAAATCCTGGATAAGCCCCCACTTTGTTATGATCCCCAGCTGAGGATACCCCTGGACCAGCCTGATTGCAGAGGGGAACCTAGTTTTATAGATCCTAACTTTTAATATCTTTGTTTAGATACGTGGCAAATGGTTACTGAACAGACTCACTGGAGTCAGCTAATTAACTTTTAGCAAAAGAATAAAACATTTATTAAACAAGAAAAGATGAATTATATTACAATACCCATTCACCCACAACAATATCTTTACAGATATGTACTAATTTGGAAGGATAATGCAATTTACAAAAGCTATCTTATACTTTAATGTTCACTGTGAGTACACAGTCCATGTAAACCAATTGGCAAACCATGGTCAGACACACCACAGTCTTAAACCAAGTGACAGATGCGACCCTAGCAGGTGCTAATGCATCTCTCCTCAACTCCTGCCCGGATCCTTTTTACACCATGAGCCAACCAGTCTTATTGAACTTCGTCTTTCACACGAGGGTTTCCAATCACTTTCAAATCTTCTCTTAAACCAACTCTTCCTCTCCAATGCCTGCCACAAAGGTTCACCTCCAGAGTTTTGAACTCTCCTTCCAATGTTCCTCTTCCCTGGGCCATCACATGCACTCAAGCTTTCTTCTACACACTCTGCTTCACCGACTCAACTGTCAACAGTATACCAATGCTTCACATGCCCATAGCAAAGAGTTACAGACTCTTTGGACCTTCTGGCCTGTTGCAAACATTTCTCTCTTTAAATCTGATTTCTGCAGCTTTTGCCTTTTTAAATTTGAAGCATGGAGTCTTTTTGACCCTCACTCTTAATGTCATGTAAATGGGACCTTTTTCCAGGTTTCTGTCCTTTCTTTGACTAGAAGGTCTGCTTGGGACTTTCTCCTTGGATTTTGGGGCCATTTCTTTAGCTTGGGATTTGCTATCAGTCCCATTTGCTCCATTTTCTCCCTGGCAGCTACTTTCAACCAATTTTAGTTTGGTACTGGCTATCTGTCCCTTCTAGGTGGCTTCTGGTTGGCAGCTGTCTTCAAACTGAACTCAAAACTGTTGTTTCTTTAGTTTTACTGTGGGAGGGACCTGCCTCTCATTGTTAGGCAACAGCCCAGTTTCTCTACTTTTGTTTGTTTAACTTAGCTGCCACAATCATAAAACTTTCATTAGAAATGTAGGCACCTTTTAAAATTAAACTAAAACTCAATTTGACCTTTTCTTAACACACAAATACAGAAATAGAAATCAGACTTAAACTTTAAAGCTAAAACTCATCCCTAACACCTAACAATCCAAATATAACTTACTTAGGCTATCCCTATTTCTTAACAACATACAAATAAATGCACACACGTACACACACTTATGTAGACACACATAAACAGATACACACACAAAAGAACAAATGCACACGCTCCCTTTCTCTCTTTCTCTCTCTCTCTCTCTCTCGCTCTCACACACACACACACACACACATACACACATGTTGCGATGATCTGGAGAGCACGGCTTAGAATGGTGATGATATGAAACTGAGTAGGCACTTTGAAAATGGATCTGGGAATTTACTTGAAAAGGAGCCCTGGTGGGGTTTGGGAGGAGGCAATAATATCTGTAATGTCAGTGGACTAGTAATCAAAAGGACCTGGCTAATAGCACAGAGACAAAATAAAACATCTGAAATTTAAAACAAGTCAGAGTAATGGTTACCATGACAACCATCACTGTTGTTGTAAAATCCCATCTGTTTACTTTCTAAAGGACATTAGTGAAATAAATGTGCTATTCGTACCTGGTCTTGTGTACAACTGATTCCAGACCCACAGTGATGTGGCTGACTAAACCATCCTATGAAATGGCTGAACAAACCATTCAATTCAAGGCAAGCAGGGATGGGCAGCAAATGCTGGCCTTGCCAGTGAAGCCATTGAAATAATAAATAAAGAAAACGTTTACAGGATTTCATGGTAAAAGGGCAGAGAAACCAAACAAAATGGACAGGACTTTCAAAGTCCAGCAGATGAAGGATTGGTCGAATGATCTCCTGCTGTACAATTCTATACAAGTTCATCATTATAATTATAATAAATAACCCTCACCAACATGGGACTCTCTGGATAAAAAAATGAAGAGAAATGTTTGTCTAATAATTCTTGATTGTTAAACCACTGATGTTTAAAAATATTGATGAAGGTTTCTGTTGGCAGATGATGTGTGCCAGGCAGATCAAATCCATGAGGGAAGCTTGATCACGCAGTCACAGCGATCTTGCAATTTGTATTTTATTTTGAGATGTGCTCTGAATTCAGTAGTAATAAGTCCACCTACACACTAGAGATATTTTACGAAACTAAACATTTATTAACAAAGGAGGAGATTTCAAGCACATACCTAGGTCTACAAATTACTACTATAATAACTCCTAAAACCCCTAATTAATCTGGCTTCCAATTACACCCCTGTTAAGGCAACAGTAAAAAAAGCAAATAGATTTTAAACATATCCAGGCAAGATCCACAATACCCTGGACAGCAGAATTCAAAATTGATTTTCCAAGCTTCAATTCCTGTGACAGCAGGGTGATGCACAAATACTGGAAAAATAAATGCACCGCTTGGCCTAGCTTCCCTGGCTAGGTATAAACATCCTACCATCTCTTTGAAATTCAAACTACCCTGATTTATCTAAAAATGCAAATTCTCCTCGCCTCACATTCTAAAACTTCTGCCATGTTTGCATATTTAGCATTTCAAACCTGGCTTCCTTGGATGCGTCAAAGCCTCCAGACTAGCTGTCTCCAATTCAATTAAATCCCATATGCACAAATAGAAACTATCCAAATCCCACTCTTAACCTACTTTTACAATAACTCACAGTAATATTCTGAGAATTATTATACTTTCATGACAGTTTTAAAGAAAAAACCTGATGGTTTCTTGTAAAATAGAGTTCATCTTACAGTTAAATGGCAACATAAATCTGTATTACTTTATGGGCATTGTACTTATGGTCAATCACACTGTTTATGCATATTCCTGCACAGAGCTGGCTAATTATTAACACCATCTACCTTGGACTTGGGAACAACTCCTGTTGGTTGACACATGCAGGATCATTCAGTACATTAAACAGGGATTATGTTTTATTTTAAATTACAACCATTAAACTCTGGCTATGGACATTGGGATTGCAGTTTTCTGAGCGCATTCAGTTTTTTTCAATATATATATGTTTTAAATCACAGTTAATTTTGAATTCAGCCATCACCAAAGAAGTTATTAGTTCATTTGGATCTTTGTGGAATCAGAGATAAAACACTTGTCTACTTTACAATAGTGACAATACTTCAAATAATAAAACATAATTGTTTGTAAAATGCTTTGTGACTCCCAGAAGTCATGGAAGTTAAGCCATCAGAAACAATAATATCCCGACGAGCTCCTTGAGCCTTTTCTGTCATTCAACACGATCATGGTTACCTTTTACACCCGCTCCACTTTGCCGCTAGGTCCTCTTATTCCTTAAATCATTGAGAGTTTGAAAAGCTCATGCTTGGAGATAATCTACCATTGAGCCCACACAGCTCTCTTGGTTGAGAATTTCAAAGGATCACAACCCTCCAAGTGAAGTCATAAATGGCCAACTCCTTAACCTGAGACAATTCCTAGTCATTTTAGACACTCAATTTGAAGGAACATTACCTCAGCATCGAATCTTGTAAGACTTTTTCAATGAGATCACCTGTTCCCTATTTTAATTATAGAGCAATTTTACTTTATTCCCCCCCCCCCTCTCTCAGGAGAGCTGTCTCTTCTATCAGACATTTTGCTTTCTCATTCCTCTTATGTTGTCTCCTTCCAACTTCCTTTAATCTCTTCACATTGGGCATGAAACATTGAGTACTTAGAGGACAAAACACATGATCTTGAACTGCATGCAAAGAGCAGCACAGAAACAGGCAATTCAACCCCATCCATCGCTGTTGCTGTTTGTGTCCCATACGATCCTACCATCCTTCTTCATCTGACCTAATCAACCTATTATTCTATTCTTTTGTGCCTTGTGCATCCCTTTAGCTTTGCCCTATAATTGTCAGAAAGTGTTAGCAGGCAAAGTCATTCAGTAGACAACACAATTACAGACAGTAAATAAGTAATTTTCAATCAATATTACTGACTGTCTCTATTTACATGGAGGAGTGACTAATGTGTGTGCAGATAGACCCAGGGTTCTTTAATCAGTCTGTCTTCTCTCATTGAATTGGTGAGAATGTTTCTGCTTCTACTGTGCCTTTACACAGTCGCATCAATAACTGAGCAAGCGCCTTCGTAAGTACAAAAATTTGTTTCTAATCCATGGATACATGCACCTGCAGTCTTTGGGTTACAGTCCTTGCTTGAGAAAGTGCACACTTGATCACATTGAAGTGATTAGGCTTCACATTGCCACGAACATTTATTTGCATAAATGCAAATATAAAATCTTCCATGACCAAAAGCAAGCAGGAAGGGTAATAGAATGTTAGCATTTATTTTAATTCCATGTCTGCATTGAAGAGTATTCGTTAACTAAGATACAAAAACAAATCAAGGGCCAACTTTTAGAAACTATATTTTTTATTCACCCACAGGATGTGGGCTTCGCTGGCTGAGCAGCATTTATTACCCATCCCTAGGTGCCCTTGAGAAGGTGGTGGTGAGCTGCATTCTTGAGCCACTGCAGTCCCTGTGGTGTAGGTATATCCACAGTGCTGTTAGGAAGGAAGTTCTCGGATTGTGACCCAGCGACAGTGAAGGAACGGCGATATATTTCCAAGTCAGGATAGTAAGTGACTTGGAGGGGAACTTCCAGGTTGTGGTGTTCCCATGTGTCTGCTGCTCTTGTCCTTCCAGGCAGTAGTGATTGTGAGTTTGGAAGGCTCCTTAGCCTTGGTGAATTCCTGCAGTGCATCTTGTAGATGGTACACACTGCTGCTACTGTGCGTGGGTGGTGGAGGGAGTGAATGTTTGTGGATGTGGTGCCAATCAAGCGGAGCTGCTTTGTCCTGGATCGTGCCAAGCTTCTACAGTGTTGTGGGAGCTGCACTCATCCAGGCAAGTGGGCAGTGTCTTCAGGCTGACCTTTCCACTGCCTTCTCCCAATTTCCTGCCGGCGTCTCCAAATGACCTGCCCTAGAACCAGAGAAGCAGTATAAATGAAGATTCAGACCTTTTGGGATCAACGCAAATAATTCTGCAAAGTTTTGGTTTGAAAGAAGCCCAGCAGGAGCTGTATTCAACGAGAGGCTGGATAGTGCTGTGGGGAACTGGGTTTGAATACTTTCAGGACAGATGATAGAATTTGAAATCAATTAGAATATGAACTTAGAAGTCTAATAGTGATCATGCCAAAAAAATAAAATGTCAATTGTCTGAAAAACTGGGCAAGTAATCCCGAAAACCAAGGGAACGCTTGGGGACTTGGGTTCAAAACCCACCATGCAGATGGCGAAAATTGAATTCCACACATAAAAAGAATGTGGAATTAAATGTCTGATGATGGCCATGAAATCACTGTCGATTGTTGTAAAAACCCATCTGGTTCACTAATGTTCTTTAGGGGAGGAAATCTGCCGTCCTTACCTGGTCTGGCCTACACGTGACTCCAGACCCACAGCAATGTGATTTATCCTTAAACGCCCTCTGAAATGGTCTTGCAAGCCACTCAATTCAAGGGCAAATTGTAATGGGAAATAAATGCTGGCCTAGCCAGCAACACCCATATCCCATGAACGAATATTAAAAAGTGTTCACTGATGTCCTCACTCTTTCTGGCCCTCACAATTGTAGTTAATTCATGTAAAGGCCCAGATAGACACTTGGCTCCAACAAAACATGTGGTTTATCACCACTTCTTTAAGACCAACTTCACCTGCTTGTTCAAGAACCAGGGTCAACACTTTTTCTGACATGACATATGGATGGCATCATATGATCCTTCCCACAGAGTTGCTTATCACTAAATGGCAATTCCTTCCCTGTTACAGATACTCGACATCCTATTCAATGTAGAGAAGATCACATCCATAAATATCACGTAAATTAATCACTAACAACAGAATCACAGAATCACACAGTGCAGAAGAGGCCCTTCAGCCCATTGAGTCTGCACCGACACGTGAGAAATACCTGACCTACCAACCTAATCACATTTAACAGCACTTGGCCCATAACCTTGAATGTTATGACATGCCAAGTGCTCATCCAGGTACTTTTTAAAGGATGTGAGACAACCCGCCTCTACCATCCTCCCAGGCAGCACATTCCAGACTGTCACCACCCTCTGGGTAAAAACATTTTTCCTCACATCCCCCCTAAACCTCCTGCCCCTCACCTTGAACTTACGTCCCCTTGTGACTGACCCTTCAACTAAGGGAAACAGCTGTCCACCCTGTCCATGACCCTCATAATTTTGTACACCTCAATCAGGTCGATCCTAAATCTGCTTTGCTCCAACGAAAACAACCCAAGTCTATCCAACCTCTCTTCATAACTTAAAAGTTTCATCCCAGGCAACATCCTGGTGAATTTCCTCTGCACCCCCTCCACTGCAATCACATCCTTCCTATAATGTGGTGACCAGAACTGCACACAGTACTCCAGCTGTGGCCTCACCAAGGTTCTATACAACTCCAACATGACCTCCCTAATTTTGTAATCTATGCCTTGATTGATAAAGGCAAGTGTCCCATATGCCTTTTTCACCACCCCACTAACATGCCCCTCCACCTTCAGAGATCTATGGACAAACACGCCAAGGTCCCTTTGTTCCTCAGAACTTCCCAGTGTTGTGCTGTTTATTGAATACTTCCTTATCAAATTACTCCTTCCAAAGTGTATCACCTCACACTTTGCAGGATTAAAATCTATCTGCCACTTATCTGCCCCTTTGACCATCCTGTAGCCCAAGACACTCAACCCAGCAAATCTTTGTGTCATCTGCAAACTTACTAATTCTATCCCCCACACATAAATATAAATGACAAATAATAGGGGACCCAGCACAGATCCCTGTGGTCCGCCATTGGACACTGGCTTCCAGTCACTAAAGTATCATTCTGTCATCAACCTCTGTCTTCTACAACTAAGCTAATTTTGAATCCAACTTATCAAATTATCCTGCATCCCATGTGCATTTGACTTCTTTATAAGACTCCCATATGGGACCTTGTCAAAGGCTTTGCTAAAATCTATATAAACTATATCAACTGCACTATCCTCATCTACACACTTTGTCACCTCATCAAAAAATTCAGTCAAATTTGTTAGGTGTGACCTCCCTCCGACAAAGCCATGCTGACTATCCCTGATCAAACCTTGTCTCTCCAAGTGCAGATAAATTCTCTCCTTCAGAATTTTCTCCAATAGTTTCTCTACCACTGATGTGAGACTCACTGGCCTGTAGTTCCCTGGCTTATCTATAGAACCCTTCTTAAATAGCGGAACCACACTGGCTGTTTTCCAGTCCTCTGGATAGAGAGGAATTAAAACTTTAGGTCAGAGCCCCTGTGATCTCCTCCCTTGCCTCTCTCAGCAGTGTGGGAACAAATCATCCGGACCTGGAGATCTGTCCACTTTTAAGCCTGCCAACATCTCCAATACCTTGTCACTTCCTGTAGCAATTTGTTCAAGAACATCTACAGTCTCTCTCCCCAAGTTTCATACCTTCACCCTCATTCTCTTGGGTGAAGACAGATGCGAAGTATTCATTCAACACTTGAGCAATGTCTTCTGGCTCCACCCATAGATTGCCCCCTTGGTCCCTTATGGGCCCTACTTTTCCCTGGTTATCCTCTTCCCAATGATATACTTATAGAATATATTGGGATTTTCTCTACTTTTACCAGCCAGAGCTTTCTCATATCCCCTCTTTGCTCTCTGAATTGCTTTCTTAAGCTCCACCCTGCACTTTCTGTGCTTCACTAAAGCCTCTGCTGATTTGCTTCCCTTCTACCTGCTAAAAGCCTCTCTTTTCCTTCATATCCTGAATATCTCTGGTCATCCATGGTTATCTGGGCTTATTATTCATTCCTATCACACTAGAGGTAACATATTGAGCCTGTACCCTCCCCATTTCCTTTTTACCCCCTCTGTAGATTTCCCCACAAGTAGCTGTTTCCAGACTACCTTGGCCTGATCCTGCTTTATTTTACTAAAATGCAGTCACTCCCCCAATCCAAAACATTTTTTTGCAATTTGTCTATTTCTTTGTCCATATCAAACCTCTACTATGTTGTGGTCACTATCATTAAAATGCTCCCCCACCACCACCTCAGCCAACTATCTGGCTTTCGACTTCTCAATAAAAATATTTTGTGGTAAAAAAATACTCCTCAGGCAGCAGTTCAAAACCAGAAGCAGGGAGTTCAATGATAGACATTTATGTGCTAACTGTAATACAGTGTAAAAACCCAAGTCTTTTTGCAGGAATAGTAATCAGATACATTATGCACTAAGTGGCGTAAGGACATTAAGGCATGTGATCAAAAGCTTGGTCAAAGATGTCCCTTTTATGAAGCAACTTAAATGAAGATCGAGAGGCTGTGAGGCTTAGGGAGGCAATATCCAAGCTCACTGCCCCCAGTAATGAAGTGATTGAAATCGAGGATGTGTAAGAGGTTAGAATTGGAGGAGGAAAGAGATGGTGATGGGCTGGAGGAAATTATGGTGATAGGGCGAGGTGTGACTCTAGCCGGATTTGGAAGCAAGTATTAGGATTTTTAATTAGATGTGCTGCCTAACAGTGAGCCAATGTATATCAGGGAACAAAGGGGTGCTGGATTATTGGTGGTATATGAGACTGCCTATGTGATTCCTCTTGAGATTAATTTTCACCTAATGTCTGGTTGCTTCAATTAAGTAATAAGCTAAGCTCGCTGGAAAGAATGCAATAAAGCTCTTTCATATTTTCTTTAGCTATCTGATTACTGCACCAAACATCATTCACATTGGGGTGAAGGAAAGCATCAGTATTCAATTGCATGCTGCAGAAGGCACAGTCAACTTTCAAGTTTATTGCTGGGATGTCATCAGAAGGAAGAAATGTTCAGAGATTGCTTTATTCACACTGAACCCTGGAAACAATCACCAACAGAGTAAAACCATCACAGTGAGTGCCTGATGTAAAATATAATTTAGGGTAGAATTCTAATTGAACGTTTTGATGTGTCAAAGTGTATCCCAAAATATACCTGCAATACCGTTGACCCCATGTTCACGTTTTCCCTGAAAGAAAACATAATGGGCAACAACACAGATGACCACATGTCTGGTCAAAAAGGTAGGTTTTAAAGAGGGTGTCAAGGCGGAAATCCAGGCTGAGAGGTGTCAGGAGGATATGCTGGAGTATGGGGCCTGGTCAACCGAAGGCATGGCCAGCAATGCTGAAAAGTCAAATGCACACGAGGCCAGAATTTGAGCAGTGCAGCAGAGGTCTCCGAGGATTGTGGAGCTGGAAAATTAGCAAAGTGGGGGGTGGGGGGGTGGGGTGCCAGGTGATGAAGGGATTTGAAAGCAAGAATGAGAATTTTGAAATCAAGAATTTAAATTGGAAGAACTATATTATAATGAAGAGATACTGAATCACCGAATGACTAATAGATTACCACAGCCAATGAGATTTGTTTTGTTCATATTACCCCTGTTGTTGCTTTGTCCATCTTTAATATAACTTTAGGGACAATGTGTTGGAATTTACAATATTAAATTACTCACCCAGCATATGTGCCTGAGGGCCCTGCACATTCAAGTCAACACAAGGAAAAAATCAGACGGACATGCCACAGACAATTAACTCAGTATTGTTCCTTATAGAATCTCTACCATGACCTTGATCCACTAAATCTCGATGCTTATAGCTTATTCTACGCCAGCCCGCAATCCTCCAACATCATACTATTCCAAATTGTCTCTAGTCCTGCCAGCTGTGGTTGCTCTCACAGCCATTGTACACCATGCCTTTCAAATTCATTTCCAATTCCTCTTGGTACCTTTGGATTCCAGGCCCTCCAAAGGCATTTTATGTTTTGGATACTCAACAACGTTTGGAGAGAATCTCAAGGCGTGTTCTTCAAATATGGTGATTGGACACCCTCGTGAGAAAGACAGAATGTCATTGAGACATGCCGGATTTTATGTTCCGCACAATCACCCTCCCGTTCCATTCAATCTGTTTACACTTCACATCTCATTCTATCTGTTTACACTTCCTGTCATTAGTCCCACATGGCTGTTTACAGCCATTATACATCATGCCCTTCAAATCCCTTTTCAAGCCCCCTTGGTAGCTCCAAATATCTTCTCGCTTGACTCCTCTCATAAAACTTGATGATATGGCTAATATCTTCCCTGTTACCACATATCACACTGGGCACAGTGAACATCTTTCTGGAGTTGAAGAACAATGAAGCAGACTTTGATACTCAAAACATTTATTCTGGAAAGTCTCTTTGATGACTATTCCTCAACATGATCCAAAATACACTCCTTCATTGTTTACATTTAACTGACTTTATTTACATGGGTGGTAAAAAACATGAATTAGGAAAGTAGGTAAACAGAGGACAGGGAGAGAGAACTGCCTGGCTGATGCATCCCAAAGTTTTAAACCTGTCCACCTTCTGTTGCTGCAATAATTGACTTCTATTTCAAAGTGCTGTAAACTCTCCAACTCCATTTCCCTTGGAATTCCAACCTGCACAACTTCTCCATGTGAAACTGAATTGTATGTGTATCTTCCTGATTCCATTCAGCAGATCCTGCCAATCTGATACATGTATGTGTTGCAAAAATATTAATTAGGGGGCTTCCTGAACTGATTATGGATCAATCAGGATAGTTTCAGAAGCCTGAAATACTTCCATAGCAAACAAAAGGCTGAGGGGGCCACCTGATAGGTATCTTTGAAATTGTAAAAGAGTTTAGTAAGGTAGATGCTGGAAGCTCGTTCCATTTGTGGGGTGTTATCAATAGAAGATAGTCTCTGAGAAATCCAGCAGATAATTCAGCAGGATGTCCCTTTCTAGAGTATGCTGAGAATATGGAACTCACCATCAGAAGGAGTGGTTGAGACAAATTTCATAGTTGCATTTAAGAGGAAATCAAAAATGTACATGAGCGACTAATGACAGGAATGGTAGGTAGAAAGAGAGAGATGTAGAGGGGTAGGAGGATGATTGTGTGGAGCACCAAATCTGGTATGTCTCCCTGAAACTCTGTCTTTCTCATGAGGGTGTCCAATCTCTGCGTTGGAAGAACTCGCCTTGGAATTCTCTCCAAACATTGTTCCTACTTGGACAGCTTCAAAATGGAAGAAAAAGGAAAGCGTCTCAAGAGACTCAATCTCACCTACTGAGATTCCTTTCCTCTGCATCTCCACATACACTCACTCACCTTCCAGCCACACGTCCAGATCTTCGGCCATGTGATGCAGAACACCACAGCTCCAAACTGTACCATCGCCCTCATGGCCCCAGCCCATGCTCCATAGTCACCCACCTTCGACCGCCCCCCCCCCCCGGCCCCCCACCCTCCGCCTCCTCACAATTCTTCTGTGCTTCTCTCCAGCCCTCTTTTCTTCAAGTCTCGTACCACCAGCATTTTTTTTAACCTGGAGCTTTGTTTCTTCTCTGCTCCTGTCCTTTTATCTTGACTGGATGGAAGATATCACTGACTCCTTTATCTGTCCTTGTCTGGGAGCTGCTTGTTATTTAAATTCATTCACAGAATGTGTGCTTCACTGGCTGGGCCAGCATTGATTGCCCATCCCTAATTGCCCTTGAGAATGTGGTGATGAGCTGCTTTCTTGAACTGCTGCAGTCCATGTGTTGTAGGTACACCCACAGTGCTGTTAGGAAGGGAGTTTCAGGATTTTGACCCATCGACAGTTAAGGAACGGCAATATATCTCCAAGGCTCCTTCGACAGCACTTTCCAAAACCACAACCACTACCATTTAGAAGGACAAAGGCAGCAGAAAAATGGGAACACCACCATCTGGAAGTTCCATTCCAAGTCACTCAGCATCCTGACTTGGAAATATATCTCTACATCACATGGACTGCAGCGGTTCAAGAAGGCAGCTCACCACCAACTTCTCAGGGGCAATTAAGGATGGGCAATAATGCTGCCCTGGCCAGCGAAGCCCACATCCCATAAATGCATTTTTAAAAAATCCAAGTTAGGATGCTGAGTGGCTTAGAAGGGAACTTCCAGATGGTGATGTTCCCATGTGTCTGCCGCCTTGTCCTTCTAGATGGCAGTGTTTGTGAGTTTGCTGTCAATGTTGAGTCTAGAAGTCTTTGCAGTGTAGAGTCGAAAGATAAAGTGCTGTTCCTCGAGCTTCTGTTGAGCTTCACTGGAATACTGTAGCAGGCCAAGGACAGAGAGGTCAGAGTGGGAGCAAAGTGGAGAATTAAAATGATAAGCAACCAGAAGCTTGGATCATGTTGCAGACTGAACAGAGGTTTTTTTTTTATTTTAATCATTTTTGTGATGTGGGCGGTGCTGGCTAGGCCAGCAATTATTGCCCATCCCCAATTGTCCTTGTTCCGAGAGCATTTAAGAGTCATCCACATTGTTGTGGGTCTGGAGTCATATGCAGGTCAGACCAGGTAAGGGCAGCAGATTTCCTTCCCCAAAGGACATTTTGCAAAGTAGTCAACCAGTTTGCGTATGACTATCCTAATGTAGAAGAGACCACATTAGGCACAGCCAAAACACAGAATATAACTGGAAGAGGTAGATGTAAATTGCTGTTTTCTTTGGGTGGGGTTTTTTAGGCCTTGGACAATGAGAAGAATGAAGGATAAGGTGTTTCATCCCCTTTGCTTGCAAGGAAAGGTTCTTTTGGGAAGAGTGAAGATGTTAGTGATGAATGACGAGAAGGCTAGGGTGTGGCACCATTCCGGTCCCTGTGAAATGCTGGAAAGGAAGACAGGTGAAGATGGACTCGGTGGTTGCATCATGCTGGAATACTCACTGTTGAATATGGAGGTTGCTGGGGTGGAATGTGAGAAAAATGAAGACCCTATCAAGGTTCTGTGGGTGGAGGTAGGGGGAGGGTGAATGGGTGAGAGCAGAAGTGTGTGAAATGGATCAAACATGCTGGCTGAGGAAAGAAGACGACAGGTTGGAAGCTGATGTGGAAGGCTGCATCAGCAGTACAGGTGCAATAGTGATGGAGAAAGTAGGAAACTGGAATGGATTCCTTGCAGGAAGCAGGGTGTGATGAAGTGTATTCGTTGTATCTGTGGGAGTCCGTGGGTTTGGATTGGAAATTAGCTAATAGCCAAATTCTGGAAATGGATAGAGAAAAGCCGAGGAAGGCAAGATATGGGTCAGAGATGGATCAGATATAGGTGAGGATGAGGTGGGAGTAGAAGATCAATGAAATAATCCAATTCAAGGTGAGAACACGAGGTGGCACCGATACAGTCATCAATGCAGCAGGAAAAAAGAGATGAGGGAGGAGGCCTGAGTACGACTGGAATAATGAATGTTCCACATATTGCAAGAAAATTGACAGGCATACCTAGGACACATGTGGATATGCATAACAAGACAGTTCATTGGGAGGGAGTGAGTGGAGTTGAATGAGAAACAAACACACAAAATCCAGGAAAAATCTCAACAGTTTTGGTGGCATATGTGGAGAGAGAAAGAGATTTCACATAACCACAGAACTTTAACAGCAGGGAAGGAGGCCATTAGGCCCATCGTTTCTGCACCGGCTGTTCAAACGAGCATTATGATCTAGTGCCATTGCTCTACTTTTTCCCCATACCTCTGCAAAATGTTTCTATTCAAATAATCATTGAATGCCCTCTTGAATGCCTCGATTGAACCTGCCCCCACCACACTCCCAGGCAGTGCATTCCAAACCCATCCACTCACTGTGTGAAAATGTTTTTCCTCACATCACATTTGCTCCTTTTGCAAGTCACCTTAAATATGTGCCCTCTCATTCTTGCTCATTTTACAAGTGGGAACATTTTCTCCCTATCTACTCTGTCCAGCCCCCTTGTGATTTTGAACATCTCTATCAGATCTCCTCTTAGCCACCCTCTTTCCAAGGAGAACAGTCCCAACCTCTCCAATCTATCCTCATAACTAAAGTTTCTCATCCCTGGAACCATCAATAAAACCTGGGAAAAGCTTTATTAACTGTTCTCTCCACTGTCCTGCCACCTTCAATGACCTATGCACAAATACACCCCAGGTCCTTCTGCTCCTGCACCCCGTTCAAAATTCAATCCTTATTTTATATTGTCTGTCCATGTTCTTCCTACCAAAATGTACCACATCACACTTCTCTGCTTGAACTTCATCTGCCAACTATCTGCCCACTCCACCAACTTGTCTATGTCCTTTTGAAGTTCTACACTTCCCTCCTCACAGTTTACAACAATACTAAGTTTTGTATCATCTGCAAATGTTGAAATTGTCCCCTGCACACCAAGATCTAGATCATTAATATATATCAGGAAAAGCAAGGGTCCCAATACCAACCCCTGGGGAACTCCACTACAAACCTTCCTCCAGCCTGAAAAATATTAATTGACCGTTACCCTGTTCCTATTACTCAGTTAATTTTGTATTCATGCCACCACTGTCCCTTTTATTCCATGAGCAATAACATTTCTCACAGATCTGTTGTGTGGCACCATATCAATTTTTTTTTTTACTCATTCATGGGATATGGGCTTCGCTGGCTGGGTCAGCATTTATTTCCCATCCCTAGTTGCCCTTGAGAAGGTGGTGGTGAGCTGCCTTCTTGAACGCCTGCAGTCCATGTGGTGTAAGTACACCCACAGTGCTGTAAGGAAGGGAGTTCCAGGATTTTGACCCAGCGACAGTGAAGGAACAGCGATATGTTTCCAAGTCAGGGTGGTGACTGGATTGGAGGGGAACTTCCAGGTGGTGGTGTTCCCATCTATGTGCTGCCCTTGTCCTTCTAGATGGTAGTGGTCGTGGGTTTGGAAGCTGCTTCAGTGATGGTAATGCCATTGAACATTAAGGGGCAATGCTTAGATTCTCTCTTGTTGGAGATGGTCATTGCCTGACACTTGTGTGGCACGAATGTTATTTACCACTTGTCAGTCCAAGCCTGGATATTGTCCAGGTCTTGCTGCATTTGGGCATGGACTGCTTCAGTATCTGAGGAACCGCAAATGGTTCTGAACATTGTGCAATCATCAGCGAACATCCCTACTCCTGACCTTATGATGGAAGGAAGATCATTGATGAAGCAGCTGAAGATGGTTGGGCTGAGGACACTACCCTGAGGAATTCCTGCAATGATGTCCTGGAGCTGAGATGATTGACCTCCAACAACCACAACCATCTCCCTTTGTGTTAGGGGTGACCCCAAGCAGTGCAGAGTTTTCCCCCTGATTCCCATTGACTCCAGTTTTGCTAGGGCTCCATGATGCCACATTTAGTCAAAATCTGCCTTGATGTCAAAGGCAGTCACTCTCACCTCAGGAGTTCAGCTCTTTTGTCCATGTTTGAACCAAGGCTGTAGCGAGGTCAAGAGCGGAATGGTCCTGGCGGATCACAAACGGGGCATCAGTGAGCAGGTTATTGCTAGGCAAGTACTGATTGATTGCACTGTTGATGATGGAGAGTAGACTGATGGGTGGTAATTGGTCAGGTTGGATTTGTCTTGCTTTTTGTGTACAGGACATACCTGGGCAATTTTCCACATAACCGGGTAGATACCAGTGTTGCAGCTGTACTGGAACAGCTTGGCTAGGGGTGCAGCAAGTTCTGGAGCACAAAACTTCAGTACTATTGCCAGAATGTTGTCAGGGCCCATAGCCTTTGCAGTATCCAGTGCCTTTAGCCATTTCTTGATATCTGGTGGAGTGAATCGAATTGGCTGCAGACTGGCATCTCTGATGCTGGAGAGCTCCTGAGGAGGCCAACATCGATCATCCGCTCGGCACTTACTGGCTGAAGATTGTTGCAAATGCTTCAGTCTTATCTTTTGCACTGCTGTGCTGAGCTCCTTCATCATTTTGGATGGAAATATTTGTGGAGAATCCTCCTCCGGTGAGTTGTTTAATTATCCACCACCATTCATGACTGGATGTGGCAGGACTGCAGAGCTTAGATCTGACCTTAGATCTGTTCAACAATTTTAGATCATGAACTCTCCTCCATCCCCACCCCCTTTCCGATCCCCTTTTTTCAATAATTTATATAGATTTTTTTTCCCACCTATTTTCATTATTTTTAAATGTATTGCCTTTTAGCCCATTTCGATTCCTTCCACCCACCCCATCCCCTCTAGAGCTATCTGTACCTTTATTATCACATTCCTTAGATAAATCACCAGCTTCAACACCTCTTTGTCCTTTTGTCGATAACATCTTTTGGTTATCTCCACCTATCACTGGCCCTCTATCCAGCTCTACTTGTCCCAACCCCTCTTAAATATGGACTCGAAACGTTAACTGTGTTCCTCTCCGCAGATGCTGTCAGACCTGCTGAGTTTTTCCAGGTATTTTTGTTTTTGTTTTAGATCTGATCTGTTTGTTTTGGTATTGCTTTACCCTGGCTGTCACTTGCTGTTTATGCTGTTCAGCACACAAGTAGTCCAGTGTTATAGCTTCACCAGGTTGACACTTCATTTTTAGGTATGCCTGGTGCTGCTTCTGACATGCCCTTCTGCACTCTTCATTGAGCGAAGGTTGACCCCATGGCTTGGTGTAATGGTAGAGTGGGGGATATGCCGAGCCATGAGGTTACAGATTGTTCGAGTACAATTCTGCTGCTGCTGATGGCCCACAGTGCCTCATAGATGCCCAGCCTTGAGTTGCTAGATCTGTTCAAAATCTATCCCATTTTTCACAGTGGTAGTGCCACACAACATGATGGAGGGTATCCTCAATGTGAAGGCGGGACTTGGTCTCCACAAGGACTGTGCGGTGGTCACTCCTACCGATACTGTCATGGACAGATGCATCTGCGACAGGCAGGTTGGTGAGGATGAGGTCAAGTATGTTTTTCCCTCACCACCTGCTGCAGATCCTGATTAGCAGCTATGCCATTTAAGACTTGGCCAGATCGGTCAGTAGTGGTGCTACTCCTAGGATGCATCTCGTCCAGTCCTGGTGCCTTGTCAACTTTAAGCACCAACAGTCTATTCAACACTTCCACCTTATCAATTTTGAACCCTTCTTGTGACAGAGTTTCCTAATCTGTCACCATGGCCTGGGTAGCATCTACCTCCTTGGTAAAGATGAATGCAAAGTCTTCATTTAATACCTCAGCCATGGCCCCTTTGTCCATTTGTAAATTCCCTTTAGGTTCCTAATTGGCCCTACTCCTCCTTTTACCACCTTTTTACTAATTATATGTCCATAGAAAACTACAATTCCCCTTTATGCTAGCTTTTCTCATAGTCCCTCTTCACTTCTCCAATGTGATTTTTCACCTCCCCTCTGAACCTCCTGCATTCCTCGTGGTTCTCAATTGTATTTTCAACTGGACACCTGGCATAAGCACACTTTTTCTTCTTTATCTTAATTTCTATCTCCTTTTTCATACAGGGAACTCTGGATTTGTTTTCCCTACCTTTCCCATTTGATGGCATATACGTTGACTGTGCCGAAACCAATTCTTTTTTTGAAGATAGCCCATTGTTCAGCTATAGATTTTCCCGCAAATCTTTCATTCCAGTCTATCTGGCCCAGCCCCATTCTTACCCAATCAAAGTCGGCTCTTGTCCAGTTAATTATTCTTACTCTGTATTGCCTATCGTCCTTTTCTATCATCATCCTAAAACATAAAATACAATAATCACTGTCTCCTAAATGTTCCCCCATTGATACTTGGCCTACTTGGCCCACCTCATTTTCAAGAACCAGGTCCAAAAATGCATCTTTTCTTGCTTGCCTGGACACATACTACTGTGTCCAGAAAATTCTCCTCAACACAATCTTGGAACTTTTGCCCCTCTTCGCCCTTTACACATAATTACAGCTCCCCAATATAACTGCACTGTAATGCTTGCATTTCTCTGTAATTTTCCTGTAGATTTGTTCTTCTACATCCTTCTCACTATTTGGCGGTCTATAGACTAAACCAAGCATAGTAACTGTACCCTTTTTGTTCCTTAGCTCTAGGCAAATTGATTCTGTCCTTCAACCCTCTGGGACATCCCCTTTCTCCAGCACTACAATGCTCTCCTTAACCAATACAGCCACTCCTCTTCCTTTCCTTCCTTTCCTATCTCTTCTGAACATCTTTTAACCGGGAATATTTAACACCCAATTCTGCCCTTCCTTGAGCCAGGTCTCTGTTATCACTACAACATGGCAATCTGTGCCTATAACTCCCCAATCTTATTTACTATACTCCGTGCATAGTAGCCCTGACTTAGACTTTGTTACTTTCTCCCTCACCCCGGCTTCACCTATTAGCTTATTATTCTCTGTAACAGTGCTATCTCTCCCTCCCAGTATTTTGTGCACCCTGGTATTCCTCTCTAATACTTTCTCTTGGTTCCTACACCCCTGCCAAGTTAATTTAAAGCCCTCCCAAGAGCACTAGCAAAATGCCCCGCAAGAAACTCAACCCCAGCTCTGTTCAGATGTCCGTGCGGTTTGTACAGGTGCTATCACCCTGAGTGCCAGTCCTAGTGACCCAAGAATCTAAAGCCCTGCCTCCTGCACCATCTCTCCAGCCTCGCATTCATCTGTTTTTTCTTCCTGGCACATGGCACTGGGAGTAATCCAGAGATTACTACATTTGAGGTCCTGCATGCTAATTTTCTACCTAGCTCCATAAATTCTGATCACAGGACCACATCTCCCTTCCAACCTAAGTCATTGGTACCAGTTTTGACTATGAACTCTGGCTATTCACCCTCCCCCAGAAGAATCTCCTCCAGCCACTCTGTGACATCCTTGAACCTGGCACCAGGGAGGTAACATATCATTCTGGAGTCACATCTACAACCTGTCTATTCCCCTAGCCAATGAATCCCTTGTCACTATTGCTCTTCCTTTCTTCTACCGCCCCTCCTGTACAGTCGAGCCGCTCATGATGCCACAAATCTGGCTCTGACTGCACTCCTCTGAGCAACCAGCTTCCAAAAGAGATAACTGATTTGCGAGCAGGACCCCAGGGGACTCCTGCATTTCCTGCCTACTTCTCTTGAATTACCTGGTGGTCACCCATTCCCCCTCTGTCTCCAGACCATGAAGCTGCGGTGTGACCACCTCTCTGAACATGCTATGCACAAGGCTCTCAGCTTCATGGATATGTCACAGTGCCTCCAGCCGCTGCTCGAGCTCTGAAACGCGGAGCTCAAGTTTCTGCAGCTGACAGCACTTCCTGCATATGTGATTGCCTAGGACATCCATGAACTTGTACATACTAGAGAGCACGCATTCCACTTGCCTGAGCTATCCTGCCATGCCTTAATGCTACTTCCTTTGTGTTAACATCATTCTACTTTGAATTATTTATATTACTTTTTTATACTGGTCCTAAATTTCCCTAATTCCTGTAGCTTCTCAGTTAAATCCAAGTATAGCTATTTGTTTAAAAATATTACACTTTTCTAATTTACTTGCCAGGTGCGACTTACTAAGGCTGCTGCTGTTCTTTCTGAGGAAAGGTAGAAATGGAAAGTAGCTCCACCTCCCTCATCACCGAACTCCCTCAGTCACCTCTGCTCTCCAACTCTCACCGCCTCTCGAGCTATTTTATACTCCGAAGTCGCACCCACGTTTTGACGTTTCAAATCGAATATGACTCTTCTTCACAGCAGTCATGTGAATTCCGATGAAGAGGAATATTAGGCTTGAAGCATCACCTCTCTTCATCTCTCTGCACATCCTGCCAGAATTGTTGAGTTTTTGATTTTCGCAGCATCATAGAATCATTACCGTGCAGAAGTAGGACATTCAGCCCATCAAGTCTGCACTGGGTCTCTGAAAGAATATTCCAACTAGTCCCACCCCCTTACCTTATCCCTGTAACCTTGCACATTCTCTCTTTTCAGATAGCAATCCAATTCTCTTTTGACTACCTCGATTGAACCAGCCTCCACCGCCCTCTCAGGAAGTTTGTTCTAGACTCCAACCACCCTCTAGGTGAAAGATAATCATCACATTTACTCCTTTTGTCAATTATTTTGAATCTGTGCTCTCTAGTTCTTGATGATCTTGAGTGGGAACAGTTCCTCACTATTTACGCTCCTGAACCCCTCCATCAAGTGTCCTCTCAGCCTTTTTTCTCCAGGGAAAACAGTCCCAACCTCTTAGCTACAGTTCTTCATCCCGGGAATAATTTTTGTGAACCATCATCTATACTTTCTCAAATGCCTTCACATCCTTCCTCGAGTATGGTGCCCAGAACTAGATGCAGTACTCCAGATGAGGCCTAACTAGTGTATTATGCAAGTTCAGCTTGATCTCCTTACTCTTGCACTCAATGCCGCTATAAAGCCTAAGATACTATATGCATTATTAACTGCACTCTCAACATGCCGTGCCATCTTCAATGACCTGTGTATGTATACACAGATGTCGCTCTGTTCCTGCACCTCCTTTAGAGGCTGTCCCTTTATTTTAAACCCTTCCACCATATTTTTCCTGTCAAAATGAATCTTTTTTTAAATTAATTCATGGGATGTGGGCTTTGCTGGCTGGGCCAGTGTTTGTTGCCCATCCCTAGTTGCCCTTGAGCAGGTGGTGGTGAGTTGTCTTCTTGAACTGCTGCAGTCCATGTGGTGTGTGTACACTCACAGTGCTGCTAGGGAGGGAGTTCCAGGATTTTGACCCAGTGACAGTGAAGGAATGGTGAAATATTTCCAAGTCAGGATGGTGAGCGGCTTGGAGGGGAACTTCTAGGTGGTGGTTTTCCTATCTTTCTGCTACCCTTGTCCTTCTAGACGGTAGTGGTCATGGGTTTGGAAGGTGCTGTCGAAGGGGCCTTTGTGAATTCCTGCAGTGCATCTTGTAGATGCTGCTATTGTGTGTTCATGGTAGAGGGAGTGAATATTTGTGGATGTGGTCCCAGTCGAGTGGGTTGCTTTGTCCTGGATGGTGTCAACCTTTTGGAGTGTTGTTGGAGCTGCACTCATCCACTCCTGACTTGTACCTTGTAGATGATGGACGGGCTTTGGAGAATCAGGAGATGGGTTATTTGTCGCACTATTCCTAGCCTCTGACCTGTTCTTGTAGCCACAGTACTTCACACTTCTCTGCATTGAACTTCATCTGCCATCTGTCTGCCCAGTTCATCAAATATCTACATCCTTTTTTCAGTTCAAGACTATCCCTATCACAGGTGACAACGTTTTCAATCTTCATAATATCTGAACATTTTGAAATCATGCCTTGCACACCACTTACTAGGTCATTAATATATATCATGAGGAGCAAGGAGCCCAACATTAAACCCCGGGGAACTCCACTACAGACCTTCTTCCGATCTGAAAAAAACAATAATTTATCATGGCTCTTTCCTATCGCTCAGCCAATTTCTTCTCCAAGTGCCTACTTTCCCTTTTATTCCATGACCTAGAATTTTGCCCACAAATGCCTTTTGAAAATCCATATACACAACATCAACAGCGTTTCCATTATGAACCTTCTCTGATACCTCCTCAAAAAACTCCAGCAAGCTAGTTAAACACGACTTTCCCTTAATTAATCAATGCTGGCTTTCCTTAATTGTCCTGCACTTGATTAAATGATTATTGATTTTATTCTGTGCTAAAATTTCCAGAAGTTTCCCTACGAATGACATCAAACTGACTGGACTGTGATTGCCAGCTTTATCTTTGCATCCCTTTTTGAACAAGGGATTAACATTCTCAATTCTCCAGTCCTCTGGCACCTCCCCTGTGGTTAAGGAAGATTATCACTAGTGCCTCTGCAATTTTCATTCTCACTTCGCTCAGTACCCTTGGATGCATCTCATCTGGTCCTGGCATCTTATCTATTTTAAGTAAAGATAGCCTTTCCAACACCTCCTTGTTCTCGGTTGTACGTTATTTTAATACACCAGTTACCTCCTCTCTCATCTTGGCCTGGGTAGCAAGTTCTTCCTTTGTAAAGACAGATGCAAAGTACTCATTCAACACCTCCGCTATTTCTCCAGCCTCCACATGCAAGTCCCCTTTTTTGTCCCTAATTGGCCCTACTCTTCCTTTTACCACCTTTTTATTATTTACATGTTTATGGAAGACCTTGGGATTCCCTTTTATGTTCACTTACAACCTCTTCTCATGCTCTCTCCTTGCTTTTTAAATTCGTTTCTTCACTTCCCCTCTGGTCCTTCTATATTCAGCCTGATTCTTCACTGTATTTTCTACCTGACATTTGTTGCACACTCACTTCTTCCTTTTCATCTTCACCTCTATCTCTCACATCATCCAGGGCCCTCTGGATTTATTTGTCTTCCTTTCCCCTTCAGAGGAATATACCTTGACATTGTCTACAATACTTTATCTTTGAAGGTGCCCCATTGTTCATCCACTGTCTCTTCTGCCAACATTTGATTCTAACTCACTTGACTCAGATACATTCTTATCCCATCGAAGTTGGCTTTCCCCCAATTAATTATCCCTGCTCTGGATTTTTCCCTGTCCTTTCTCATGACTAACCTAACCCTTATGATACAATGGTGACTGTCCCCTAAAGGCTCTCCCACTGATATTTGATCCACTTGGGGTAACTCATTCCCCAGAACCAGATCCAAAAGTGCATTGGACTGGAAACATACCGCTGCAGAAAATTATCTTGAACACATTCCAGGAACTCTCGCCCCTCTTGTCCTTTTGTACTATTCCTATCTCAGTCTATATCTGGATAATATAATCAAAGTCCCCCACTCTGTAACCCTTGCACCTCTCCGCAATTTCTTTGCAAATGTGGTTCTCCACATCTCTTCCTCTAGTTAGTGGTCAATATACTACACTGATCAATGTTATTGCACCTTTCCCATTCCTCCCCTCTAGCCAGAGAGATTCTGTCCTTGACCCCACTGGAGCATCCTCTCTCTCCAGTACCGCAATGCCATCTTTAATCAATATTGCTACCTCCCCACCCAACTTTCTTCCTTCCCTATGGTCCGTAAACACCTTGTACCCAAGAATATTTAAAGCCGAGCCCTGCCCTTCTTTGAGCCAGGTCTCTGTTATCGCAATAATATCATAATTCCATTTGTCAACCTTTGCCTGCAGTTCACCAATCTTATTAACCACACTCCATGCATCCACATTCATGCATATTATTCCTGATTTATGCTTATTTACTTTCCCCTTTATTCTGGCCCCATCATATAACTTACTATTGCCTACCCTAATTCTATCAAACTTTTCAGTTTTTCTCCGCTGCACTCTGAATTTCCCTGCAGGTTCCCATCCCCCTGCCAATCTAGTTTAAACTTTCCCCAACAGCACTAACAAACCTCCCTGTAAGGACATTAATCCCAGTCCTGTTAAGGTGCAACCCATCCTTCTTGTACAGGTCCCACCTGCCCCAGAACGGATTCCAATGCCTCAGAAATCTAACGCCATCCCTCCTGCTCCATTTCTCCAGCCATGTTTTGAACTGCCCAATCTTCCTATTCTTATGCTCATTAGTACACAGCACTAGGAGTAATCCTGACTACTGCTCCTGAGTTCCTGCTTTTTAATTCCCTTCCTAACTCTCTAAAATCTGCTTTCAGTACCTCATCCCAGTTCCGACCTATGTCATTGGTCCCAGTGAGGACTACAATCTCCTGCTATTCACTCTCCCCAAAAGAATGTTCTGCAGCCACTCTGTGACATCCTTGACCCTGGTACCAGAAAGGCAACTTACCACCGTGTCTATGGCTGCAGAAATGCCTGTCTGCTCCCCCAACTATGGAATCTCCTACTGTTACAGACCTTCCACTTTTCCTCTTCTCCTCCTGTACAGCTGAATTACCTGTGGTGCCACAAACTTGGCTGTTGCTACAGTCCTCAGAAGAACCATTTCACTCACAAGTATCCAAAATGGAAAAATGGTTATAGAGCGAAATAACCTCAGTATATTCCTGCACTTCCTGCCTGTTTCTGCTCGATACTCTGGTGGTCACCCATTCCTTCTCCGCCTCTGTAGTTTTTACTTATGTTGTGACCACCTCTCTAAATGTGCTATCCACATAATCCTCTGCCTTGCAGATGCACTACAGTAACTCTAGCTACCGCTCAGCTCCACAACTCAGAGCTCAAGTTTCTACAGCTGGCGACACTTCCTGCAGATGTAGTCATGAGGGAACGTAGTGCTTACACGACTTTCCACATCCCACAAGATGCACATTCCACATGGCCGAGCTGCACTAACATTCCTTAAACTTCATATAAAATATTTACTATAGTATTTATTTACTAATTTATTCTAAGTTAATAATTTATTTTAATTATTTTCTTAATTAATTTGGAATATTTCCTATGTATACTACAATTTACTGTGTTTATTAAATGCTTATACCACCTACAAATGCAACTAAAAGTTATACATTTCTTAATCACACAGGTATGTGTTTTAGGCATAACTTCAAGGCGAGGGACAAGAGATTTAGGGGGGATGTGAGGAAAAACTTTTTACTCAGAGGTGGTGACGGTCTGGAATGTATTGGGTGGGAGGGTGGTGGAGGCGGGTTGCCTCACATCCTTTAAAAAGTACCTGGATAAGCACTTGGCACATCATAACATTCAAGGTTATGCGCCAAGTGCTGGTAAAGGGGATTAGGTAGGTAGGTCATGTGTTTTTCACATGTTGGTGCAGACTTGATGGGCCGAAGGGCCTCTTTTGCACTGTGATTCTGTGTCATACTTGCACTTAGAGGCAGTGCAATGAAGGTTCACTATGTTGGTTCCTGAGATAAGAATGCTGTCTTAGAATAAGAAGCTAAGTAAATTCTATATTCTTTGGAATGTAGAAGGGCCACATGTGATCTCATTGAAACATCCAAGATCTGCAGGGATTTGACAAAGTAAGTGGTGAGAGGTTGTTCACCCTGGCTGAAGAATTTGGAACAAGAGGCGCAGTCTCAAGATAAGGGACTGTTTATTAAGCACAGAAACAGGGAAATCTTCCTCCCTCAAAGGGTGGTCAATCTGCAATTCCAGTGCTTTGTGGCTGACCCATCCTTAATACATTTAAAGCTGAGATAATCAGATTTTTGGTCTCTTAGGGAATGAAGCGAAGACAAAGAGGAGTTGAGGCCGAGTGTCACCCATGCTTGTATTGAATGATGGACCGGACTTGAAGGGTCGTTTGGTCTACTGCTGTTTCAATTTCAGATATTTTTCTGCTCCTCAGAGTCCAGCAAAATCCAGCATTGTTGAGTGGTTTGTTTTCCTAGCCCACTCTTTCGAATCCACTGAATGGCAGATATAGTAGGCTGATTACAATTACACTGTGTGGCTCATTGTTTTCGAGACTACTGCTGCCTCATATTCACAGACACACCAGTGTTAACCAGCTCCGCTATTTCCTCGAAGATATTTAGCGTATTTGCTCAGCAAGACGCAACTTTCATAACGACGAGTTAATGATGCTTCGCTTTGACGTATCAAGGAATATATTTCATGGAATAAGATGCTGAAATGCTGGAATTAAGCCGCAGCATATGTGGAGTGAAACACATGGAGGGAAAATTAGACATGTGATAGGTTTTGAGCAAGGCGTGGGTTCGAAAAGGATGAAGAGGAGCTCTGTAATAGGTTGAAATATAGGAGAGATTGGTGTTCCACAGCCTGGAGCTGTGGTCAGTACTTATCTCTCAGACAGCCGCTTTTAAACAGATCATCTGGTGGTGATGGCATTGCTATTTAAGGAATGCTGCTGTGCATGATAGGATAAAAGCCAAATACTGCGGATGCTGGAAATCTGAATCAAAAACAGAAAATGCTGGAAAAACTCAGCAGGTCTGACAGCATCTGTGGAGAGAAAAAACAGAGTTAATGTTTCGAGTCCATAAGGCAGAAGAAGAGTCATAAGGACTCAAAACGTTAACTGTCTTTTCTCTCCACAGATGCTGTCAGACCTGCTGAGTTTTTCCAGCATTTTCTGTTTTTGTTGCTGTGCACACGTTGTGTACTGTATTTCCTGTATTCTCGCCGTGACTACACTTCTAAAAGTGCTTCATCACCCGGAAAGCAATTTCTGACAGCCAGATGTGAAGCACCATTACAAACTTTAAGGATAATTTACTTTAAAAATAACGATTTATATGCAGATTCTGCACTCCTTAATTCCCACCCAGAATTTGGTCATGGGAGATGAAGCCAGAAGGAAATGCTCGGGAGTGGGAAGTAGTGTGATGAACATATTGTAAAACAGAGATAAAAACAAAAAAAACAGCGGATGCTGGAAATCCAAAACAAAAACAGAATTACCTGGAAAAACTCAGCAGGTCTGGCAGCATCAGCGGAGAAGAAAAGAGTTCACGTTTCGAGTCCTCATGACCCTTCGCTTTGCCATCTCTTGCAGGTTTCCCAGCTGAAGGTTAAAGAGCTCTCACTGTGGCGACGACGGCAGAAGTATGTCTACTTGGTCGCTGAAAGTCGACAAATCCTCCCGCAGCGAAGGATGGTACCCATCAAACTGTCTAACAGAAGGGGTTACATCTTCATTCAGACCGACCAGCCAATTTACACCCCGAACCAAATCGGTGAGTCCCACTGTGCGTGAGATATTACTGAGGCTATTGGCTATAGTGGAAAAATGATAAGTGTCTCCTGTAGTAAGAATTGGGGAGTGGGAGTGATGGGGATTGAGATGACGAGTCCAACGATGCTGACACAACAACATGTATTTATGGACATGGGATTCAGAGCTGCCTGCGAGTGCACATATGTGTGTTTGTGTCACTGTGCCTTTGAGTGTGGCTGGAGGTGCTGCTGATTATTTATGTGTGCCTGTCTGGGTCTGTGAATGTGACTCTGTGTGTGTCTGTGTACAGCACACGTGAATGTCTCTGTGTGCTTTTGTGTGTCGGTGTGCCCGCATGCCTGTGTACATGCGATTGTTTGTGGATGGCTGTGTGAGAGTGAGATTAGGTGTGTGCCTGTGCTTGAAACAGTAACTGTGTATGTATAAATGTGTGCCTCTGCGTGTAGTGAATGTTACGGTTCTAGTGTGTGTGTTACTGTGTCTTTGAACTCTGCATGAGTGTGTGTTTGTGTGCAAATATCAGTGTTTTAATTTGTTTGGCTGTTTGTGTCTCTATCCACGTCTGTGCAGGTGAGTGTTTGTGCGTATGTAGGTGATCGATCACTGACACTCAGTTTGAGTAACACAAGGGCCACTCAGCTCCTGACTGCATTACAGCCTTGGAACAAACAGGGGCAAAAGAGCTGAGTGAGGCGATAGTGATTCACCTGATACTAAGGCAACATTGACCGAATGTGGTATCAAGGGCTGTAGGAAAACTGGAATCAAATGGGAATCAGGGGTAAAACTTTCCACTGGCTGGAGACATACCAAGCACAAGAGAAGATGAGTGTGCATATTGGAGATAATCATCTCAGTGCCAAGACATCATTGCAGGAGTTCCTTGGGGTAGTGTCTGAGACCCAACCATCTTCAGCTGCTTCATCAATAACATCCCCACTTCTGGAGGGAATGTCCACTGATGATTGCACCATTTGCAACTCCTCAGATACTGAAGCAGTCCATATCCAAATGCAGCAAGACCTGGGCAATATCAAGGCTTGGGCTGACAAGTGGCTCATACCATTCATGCCACACTGTTGTCAGGCATTTACTATGTCCAACAAGAGATAATCCAATTATCGCCCCTTGCCATTCAATGAAATTATCATCGTGAAATCCCCAATATCAACATCCTGGGGTTAGCATAACTCAGAAACTGAACTGGAACAACCAAATAAATAGTGTGGCTAGAAGAACAGGTCAGAGGCTGGGAATTCTGTGGAGAGTGCCTCACCTCCTGATTCCCCAAATCCTGATCACCAGCAACAAGGCACAAGTCTGCAGTGTGCTGGAATACTTTCCATTTGTCTGGATGGGTGCAGCTCAAACAGCAGTCAGAAAGCTCGAGACCATGCAGAATAAAGCAGCCCGCTTGATTGGCATTCCATCCTTTAAACATTCATTTGCTCCACTATCAACTTACAGTTGTAGAACTGTGTAACATTCAGAAGATGCACTTCATCAAGTCTCCTTCAACAGCATCTTCCAAAGTCACGGCCTCTACCAGTTGAGAAGGGTGGCAGATGCATGGGAAAACCATCAGCTGAAAGTTGCCCTCTAAGCCACACAACATGCTGACTTGAAACCAAATCGCTTCTATTCCCTATCATTGTTTCAAAATCCTGGAACTCCCTGCCTAACAGCACTGTTGGTGTACCTACACCACATGAGAAGCAGTGGTTGAAGAAGGTGGCTCACCACCACCTTGTCAATGGCAATTAGGATTGGGCAATAAATTCTGATTTAGCCAGTGATGCCCACATCTCATCAAAGAGCAAATTAGCTGCTGTAGCTGTGGGATCCTCTCTGGACCCAGGGCTTGCTATTTTTTCCATTGGGTTCTACATATTTTTTGGTAGAATAATCCTTTCAACTCCTACCACATACATATTTCAATTATATAGACGATACTTCACAATCTTTGGTTCTGCAGCCACGTCAAAAAAAATGGTCACCTTGCAAGCTTGATACAGGAATAGAGAGCATCAAAGTTAATCTGTGGGGCAATGGCTACGTATCATGCAAAGTCACAAATGGGCCAAAGGCCGCTATTTCCAGAACTAAAAAGTGTCTGGTCTACCTCAAATTACCCTGGTAAGGCAAAGTATCTCAAAAATAGCAATCTGTGTCACGCTCCAACTATACAATGGCTACACAAGTCATATTTTCCACTTACGGAATGCTGCTGTCCATCCAAAAAGATGCTCTCCCTAACTACATAATGTAAGAACATCATTTATGAATTTCAATGCTGGCGGTCTGCCAAATACATAGGCCATATATCCCAAGGTTGTCTGATCGAATCGTGTTCAATCAGTTGTTCATATTCGGCAGAGTAAAAACCATATTCAACCTGCCTGTGGTTGCAAGGCGGTAACTAAAACTTGTACTTTCTGTGATTGGATTAACTTGCTGAACACTCTTGAGTGCACCAATAACCACACTAACAGCCAATTCAAGTTAATAAGTTGAGTGCCAATGCAGTTCTTTTATGGATGCTGGAATCAATATAATGTTCATACACAGGAAACTATTATTTGCAAGCAAAAGGATTAAGTTCATATTTTGCACTTATTTATGAATTACATGGCAGCTTGAGGAGCCTCTTGTTCCCTGTTACTTTATTCATGGAAATGCCTCTGCCAATCAGAGTACACTTTCCAACCAATCAGCTCCTCCATCTCCTGTGGTACAAGTTGTTGTGATCCAGTAACATTTGGCACTCTCTTATTTGTCCTGAGAAGAAAATCTTCGGCAACATGCCTCACTTTTCAGCAGTATACAAATTAACTATTCTTATTTTGGATTGTTGCTTGCCTGCTTCCACAGCCAATTTAACTTTCAGATACAGTGTTGCCCTAAATGTTCCCCCAACTGATATCTCTCTGCCAGCCCTCCCCTTCTTTAAACCAGATTTCCTTCCTTGCCAGGAATCATATTCATAAATACCTGCAACTCACCCAATCTCATTTACCCATGCCATGCATTTAAATACATGCACATTAACCCTAACTTACACTTTACTGTTCTCTTCTTACACGGTACCCACCTAATTCTGACTCTAGTGCTATTCCTCTTTCCCAATATTCTTTGCAACTCATTACCCCTCTCTAGTATTACCTGCTACTTCTCATCCTCTTGCCAAGTTTGTTCAAACCCTCCCCAATAGCACCACCTGGCAAATAGGCTATTTTAGATCATGCATTATGCAACAAGAAATGACAAATTAATTATCTTATTGTAAAAGAATATTTAGGGAAGAGTGACCAAAATATGTTGGAATTTTCCATTCAGTTTGAAATGATGTAGTTTAATCAGAAACCAGGTTCTTAAATTGAAACAAAGGAAACTATGAAGCTGTGAGGGACATTTGGCTGAGGTGGGCTGGGAAAATGCATTACAATGTATGACAGATGGGCTAGTATTGAAATAAGTAATATGTGTCTTACAGCAAATATATATTCATATAAGGCTCAGAAACCCAACATGAAAAGTGAGTCAACCGTGGCTATCAAAGGAAGTTCACGAATGTATTAGGTTAAAGGAAGAAGCTCATAAGTT
Organism: Isurus oxyrinchus; assembly: GCA_026770705.1. Lineage (NCBI taxonomy): Eukaryota > Metazoa > Chordata > Chondrichthyes > Lamniformes > Lamnidae > Isurus > Isurus oxyrinchus. Next base: position 65,118,019 of record JANJGN010000021.1, read on the forward strand.
TCCAAACAGACAGGATGGGAACAACTGAGGATGGGAACATTTTGGAATTCAGCAAAGTAGGGCTAAGGAACTGATAAAGAAAGGGAGAATTGAATATGAAAGTAAACTCGCAAAATCCATAAAAATGGACTGTAAAATCTCCTATTAATATGTAAAAAGAAAAAGATTAGAGCAATGACACATGCGCGTCCGCTACAAGCAAAAACAGGAGAATTTATAATGGGAAAAAGGGAAATGGCAGAGAAGCTAAATAATCATTGATGTCTCTATTCACCGAGGAAGATTTAAAAAAAGAAACACTCAGAAATAATAGAGAACTAAGGGACTAGCGGTTACAAGCACTGAAAGGAATTATTATTAGTTTAGAAAAGTAGTACAGAATAAATTAATGGGACTGAAAGTTGGTAAATCCCCAGGACCCCACGATTTACATCCCAGAGTGTTAAAAGAGGTGGCTATAGAGTTTGAGGATGTATTGGTGTTCATCTTTCAAAATGCTAAAGATTCTGGAACGGTGGCTGCTGATTGGAGTGGGCAACCCCAGTTTTTGTGAAAGGAAAAAGAGAGAAAATGGAGGACTACAGACCTATTAGCCAGACATCAGTAATAGGGAAAATACTATCATCTATCATTCTAGATAATTTAAAATGCTAGAATCTATTGTAAAGGAATGATAACTAGACACTTAGAACATGATGATATGATCGGACAGAGTCAACATCAATTTGCAAAAGGGGTTTGACAGTGCTGTTAAAGTTTATTGGTGATGTTATTAACTGAATAGATAAAGGGTATTTTAATTTTCAGAAGACCTTTATTAAGGTCCTGCACAGGAGGTTAGTAAACAAAATTATAGCATATGGGATTGGGGATAATATATTGGCATGGATTGAGGATTGGACAGAAAATGAAGAGAAGGAATAATCGATTGGTAGGTTGGTGACTAGTGGGGTGCCACACGGATTGGTACTTGGACCCCTGCTTTTCACAATCTATGTCAATGATTTGGATGTGAGAACCAAATGTAGTATTTCCAATATTGTGGATGATACAAAACTAGGTGGGAATGTAAGTTGTGTAGAGGATGCAAAGAGGCTTGAAGGGAATTTGGACAGGGTTAGCAACTGGGAAAGAACATGGCAGATTAAATATGATGTGGATAAGTGTGAGGTTATCCAATTTAGAAGAACAAAGAACAAAGAAAATTACAGCATAGGAACAGGCCCTTCGGCCCTCCAAGCCTGCACCGATCATATTGCCCATCAGCTAAAACATTTTGCACTTCCAGGGTCCGTATTTCTCTATTCCCATCCTATTCATGTGTTTGTCAAGCTGCTTTACTAACAGGAATGTTGCTGTAGAACACTTCTTCAATGGTGAGAGGTTGGGAAGTGTTGATGTCCAAAGAGACCTGGATGTCCTTGTTCATGAGTCACTGAAAGCTAACATGCAGGTGCAGCAAGCGATTAGGATGGCCAATGGTGTTTTGGCCTTCATCAAAAGGAAATTTCAGTACAGGAGTCAAGAATACAGGAGTAAGGATATCATGTTTCAGTTAATTGCCACCGTTCCAAAATCTGTAGCATTTTGAAAGATGAACACCAATACATCCACAAACTCTATAGCTGCTGGAGTATTGTTTACAGTTTTGGTCCTCTTACCTAAGGACATTTGTAGCGGACATTCACAAGACTAATTCCTCAGACTGTCCTGTGGGGAGATATTGAAGAGACTTGTGCCTGTGTCCTACAGAGTTTGGAAGAGTGAGAGGTTATCATATTGAAACCTCCAAAATTCTGAAGAGGCTAGACAGGTAGATGCAGAAAGGGTGTTTCTTTTGGCAGAGGGATCTAGAACCAGGGAACATAGTTATAGGGTAGGTGTTAAGCCATTTAGGGCAGATGAAGAGGATTTTTTTTTCCACTCAGACCGCAGTGAAACTTTGGAATTATATATCCCAGAGGGCTGACCTCTGTCATTGAGTATGTACAAAACAGAGATCAACAGATTTCTAGATACTTACACCATCAAATGATATGGGATAGCATGGGAAAATTGTGTTGAGGTAGACAATCAGCCATGATATATTTGAATAGATGAACAGGCTTGAGGCTCAAAGTGGTCTGCTCCTGCTGATATGTTCTTGTGTCTGAGTAAATTGCCCTGCAGGAAAAATGCTCCCATGTCTAGTTGGGTTCAATGCGTCGGGCTTGTACAGGTCCAACTCCCCCCAGAACTGATCCTAATGTCCCAAGAATCGAAAGCCCTCGCCCTTGCACCATCTTTCCAGACATGGGACAGAATTTTATGAGTCGGCGAGCGGGGCAGGGCACGCTCACCAATGTGCAAAATGACGCACGGTGCGTTGGGCGAAACTCCCGATGTCACCGCACCAGATTTAAATTTTCAGGAAGGCGGGACCATAGCAAAATCAGCTGTGCGTCCGCCAACCTGTCAATGGCCAATTGAGGACATTGACAGAATCAATTAAGTAATTAAAGGACCTGTCTGTCCAACCTTAAGGTTGGTGAGCAGGCCCGGAGCCAAAAACAAAAAAAACTGCGGATGCTGGAAATCCAAAACAAAAACAGAATTACCTGGAAAAACTCAGCAGGTCTGGCAGCATCGGCGGAGAAGAAAAGAGTTGACATTTCGAGTCCTCATGACCCTTCGACAGTTCTTCGAGTTTTTCCAGGTAATTCTGTTTTTGCCCGGAGCCCTGGCGGAAATTAGAAAAAAATGAACCCTCATCCACCGGCTTTAAAAAAATTTTAATAAAGATTTTGTAAAAATTATGGACATGTCCCAATTCATGTCACTTTGTCACATGAGGGGGCATGTAAGGGAATTTTTTTTTCTATTTTTAATATTTTTGAAAATAGAGGTGATCTCCCTTAGCATCAGGGAGACGAGTGCGCTCTTCTGTGTGCATGCGCGAAAGAGCGCACTCTTGATTTTGGGATTTCCCCCGCCCGCACAGGGAGGGCATAGCGCTTCCCTGCGGACATCACGCTGGGCGGGCCTTAATTGGCCCACCCAAATAAAATGGCACCGTGCTTCCGATATATGCGCCCACCCATCAACTTCCCCCTGATGGGGTGGAAAATTCAGCCCATGCATTTTTCTGCTTTATTCACTTATGTCTTTACTCACCTGGCAGCAGAAGTAATCCAAATATAACTATTTTGATTTCCTGCTTTCTAACTTATCAGCCAGATCCCTAAATTATTTCTTTCAGGATCACATCCCTGTTTATACCTATATTGCTGGCACTGATGTGGCCCACGGTGTCTGGTGATTCACTTTCACCCTCAGAGTACTCTGCAGATGCTCGGTGATACCCTTCTGCCTGCCCCCAGGGGGCCAAGATACCATCCTAGATTCACATCTGCTGCAGAAACAATCATCTCACTATCGAATTTCCTATCACTTTTGCTCTTCCAGTCCTCTTCCTGCATGCCTGAACAGCCCAGCCAGCAGAGGCACCATGGACTTGGGTTTAGCTGCACTTTCCAGATTAAGCATCACTTTCACCAGTATTCTTAACTAAACACTATTTCGAGAGTTAGAAGCACGGATGGAACTCCTTCACTACCTGCCTTGCATATTCTCGACAGGACACCCATTCCCTCTCTTGCACATACTCTTCAGCTGTGTGGTGGCCGCACCTAGCTATCCACAAATTCTCAACCTCGCCAATGTGCCTCGTGGAAGACACTTGCTGTTCCGTTTCCGAAATCGAGCTGCTCCTGCAGATATCACGGTCCAGGGCATGGTAAGTGTCGCAGATACTTCCTGCTCCTCTGCACTCCTCGGCTCAGATTTGTATTGTCATTTCCTTATGCGTTGCATCATGAAACAAAAACAACTCCCGGAATGCTGATATTCAGTTAATACAGAGAGATTGATTAAAATGTTTTGACTTAAGCTTTGTCATCCAAAATCGCGCTCCCCCAAAATATACATATTTTTCAAATTTCCCAGCTCCTTAGACTAAATCCTTAAATTTGGAAAATACTCACCATCCAATCACCTCGTGACCCTCCTGTGATGGTTTGGTTTTTTTGCCACACTTCAGCAATCAGGGTTTGTTTCACTCTACTCCTGGTTTGCTCCGCAGTGATTGTGGGCTGTTTCCAATTGCTCACCACCTGCTTCACACGGATCCTGGTCTGCATCAGTCTGCTCATGATTTGCTCCAAAGTGATCCAGACTGTCCAATGTGCCCTCGTTTCGCAGTCTAAGGGTATCAATTACCCTCATTTCACACTATGAGGATAGGCAGTGTGCTAATTTTGAGGTTTAGGTATATTCAAGATGGTCTGAGGGTATGCAATGTTCTGATTTCATGGTAAGAGGCTGTAAAGATCCTAATATCAGAATATGAAAGCGTGCAACGTGCTGTTTTGACATTGAGGCTTAACCAAGTTTTTTTTTCACAGTCTGAGACTCTGCAATTTGTTTATATCACAGTCTGTGGATGAGCAGTATGTGTATTTCACTGACTAAATCTGTGGGATAAAATTTTTCGCAGTCTGTGGATGAGCAGTACGTATATATCGCAGGCTAAATCTGTGAAATAAGGTATTTCACCATCTGAAGAAGTAAAATATCTTAATTTCAAACTATGACAGAAGTGCAAAATGTTTTAGTTGACGGGCAATATGATTGGCACAGGCTTGGAGGGCTGAAGGGCCTGTTCCTGTGCTGTACTTTTCTTTGTTCTTTGACAATCAGAATTATCCTCATTTCATAGTTTGTAGATGTGTTTCATTGCTTAAGGATGTACAATATTCTAGTCTGACAATCTGAATAGGTTCAATGCTTTGCTTTCACACTGTGACAATGTGCAATGGGCTAATTTCACAATCAGAGGGGTTTCTATGTTTTTATTTCAGTTTGATGATGTACAATGTCCCCATGTCACAGCATGAGGATGGGCAAAGTATAAATTTCAGTGTGCGGATGTGCAATGTCCTAATTTTACATCAGTGGATGTGCAATGTCCTCATTTTGCAATATCACCTTGAGTAACGTTTTAATTTCTGTGTGAAGATGCCCACTGACCTCATTTCACAGTATCACACAATCTTTACAGTGCAGAAGCAGGCCATTTGGCCCATCATATCTGCACTGGCTCTCTGAAAGAGCATTCCACCTAGTCCCACACCCTGAATTATCCCTGTAAACTTGCATATTCTCTCTTTTCAGGGTGCAATTCAATTCCCGTTTGAATACTTCGATCAGATCTGCCTCCACCACCCTCTCAGGAAGTTTGTTCCAGGCTCCAGCCACCCTCTGGGTGAAAATGTTTTTTCTCACATCACATTTACTCTTTTTGCCCATTATTATTGTGCCCTCTTGTTCTTCACCTACCGTTCTTCATCCTGGGAATCATTCTTGTGAAACAAAAACAGAAAATGCTGGAAAAACTCAGCAGGTCTAACAGCATCTTGGGAGAGAAAAACAGAGTTAATGCTTCGAATCCGTATGACTCTTCTTCAGAGCAGAGGAAGAGTCATACAGACTCGAAATGTTAACTCTGTCTTTCTCTCCACAGATGCTGTTAGACCTGTTGAGTTTTTCCAGCATTTTCTGTTTTTGTTTCAGATTTACATCCGCAGTATTTTGTTGTGAATCTCTTCTGCACTCTCTCCAATGTCTTCACACCCTTCCTCAAGTATGGCACCCAGAACTGGATGCAGTACTCCAGATGAGGCCTAAGTAGTGTCTTATATGAGCTCAATTTGACCTCCTTACCCTTGTACTCAATGCCCTTATTAATAAAGCCTAAGATACTATATGCTTTATTAACTGCACTCTCAACATGCCCTGCCACCTTCAATGACCTATGAGGTCGCTCTGTTCCTGTACATCCTTTAGCGGTTCTCCCTTTACTTTATACTGTCTTATCATATCTTTCCTGCCAAAATGAATCACCTCACACTTCTCTGCATCTGCCACTTGTCTGCCCAATCCACCATCATGTCTATGTCCTTTTGTAGTTCAAGACTATCCCCATCACAGGTGACAACATTTTCAACCTTCGTATCATCTGCAAATTTTGAAATCATGCCCTGCACACTACAGTCTAGGTCATTAATACATATCAGGAAGAGCAAGGGTTCCCTTGGGGAACTCCACTACAAACCTTCCTCCAATCTGAAAAACAACAATTTATCACTACTCTGTTTCCTGTCACTCAGCAATTTCTTATCCAAGTGCCTACTTTCCCTTTTATTCCATGTCCTAGAATTTTGCTCACAATTCTGCCGTGTGGCACTCTATCAAATGTCTTCTGAAAATGCATATACATCACATCAACAGCATTTCCTTTATCAACCTTCTCTGTTATCTCCTCAAAAAAACTCCAGCAAGTTAGTTGAACATGATTTTCCCTTAATGAATCAATGCTGGCTTTCCTTAATTATCCTGCACTTTTGTAAATGACTATTAATTTTATCCTGTACTTTAGTTTCCAGAAGTTTCCCTACCACTGAAGTCAAACTGACTGGTCTGTAGTTGCTAGCTTTTTCTTGCACTCCCTTTTGAACAAGGATGTAACATTCACAATTCTCCACTCCTCTGGCACCTCCCCTATGTCTAAGGAAAACTGGTAGATTATCACTAGTACCCCTGCAATTTATACTCTTGCTTCCTTCAGTACCCTAAGTAAACATAGCTTTTCCAACACCTTCCTCTTGACTGTAAGTTCTTCTCATGTACCAGTTACCTCCTGTCTTACGTCGGCCTGGATAGAATCTTCTTCCTTTGTAAAATCGGATGCAAAGTATTCATTCAACACCTCCACTACTTCTCCTGCCTCCACATGCAAGTCCCTTTTTTGTCCTTAATTGGCCCTAATCTTTCCTTAACTACCCTTTTATTATTTACATGCTTAGAGAAGATCTTGTGATTCCCATTTATGTTAGCTTCAACTGTCTTATCATGATCTTTCCTTGCTTTTCTGATTTGTTTCTTCACTTCCCCTGTTGTCCATCTATATTCAGCCTGATTCTCCATTGTATTTTCTACCTAATAGTTATTGTATGCACAATTCTTCCATTTCATCTTTGCCTCTATCTTGCTCATCATCCATGGCCCTCTGGATTTATTTGTCCTGCCTTTCCCCTTCAGGGGAATATACCTTGGCATTGCCTGCAATTATTTTTCTTTGAAGCTGGCCCATTGTTCAGCCGACATGAGATTCTAACTCACTCGACTCAGATGCATTCTCATCCCATCAAAGTTGGTTTTCCCCCAATTAATTATCCCTGCAATGGATTGTTTCCTGTCCTTTCTCATGATTAACCTAAACCTTATGATAAAATAGTCACTGTCCCCTGGAGGCTGTCCCACTGATATTGCTTCATCTGAGAATGCATAATGTGCTTGTTTTATTGTCTGAGGATGTGTAATGGGATCATTTCACAGTCTACCAATGTACAATGTTTTCTTTGTACAGTCTGAACAGGTGTCCTGTTCATTTCGCACTAACAGGGTGTGCAATGTCCTGTGTGTGTATGTGTGGGTGTCCCTGCGAGCGCATGTCCCTGTGTGTGCTTGCGTGTGGCTGGGTGCACCTGCATGGAGGTGTGCTTGTGTGCGTGTGTGTATGTATTGTGTGTTTCTGTTTGTGTCTTTGTGATTTTATCTATTTGTGTGCATGTATCTGGGTGTGTATAAATGTGTAGTTGTGAAAGCATTTGTGAATCAGCGTCTGAGCATATTTCTCTATGTTTCTCTTTTGTGTGCTTGTGCACACAGATGTAGGATGTAGATGTGTGAGATTGTAAATCTGTGTGTGAATGTGATTGCTTCTTAGTATTTATATCTGATTGTGTGTGATGATCTGATTGTGAAATGCTATGATTATAAGTGTGTTGTTTATATCTATGCTTGCGAGTGTGTGTCAATGTTTGTACATGTGGATGTGTGTGTGTGTGCTTGAGTGTGTGTCTGTGCCTGTTTGTGTGTGTGAGAGTATGTGTGTGTATGTCTGAGTGCTTCATTTTTTGGTGTGTATCTCTGTGTGTGTATGAGTCTCAATGTGAGAATGTGTGTCCGAGTGTCTGTGGGTATATTTCTGCTTGTCTGTATGGTTGCGTGTTAATGTCTGTAAGTGTAACTGTGTGCTTGCATCAGCATGTTGCATTGTATAGGATTTTGCAGGATATATGGCAGAGAAATAGGACTTTCAGCCTGACTAGTCCATGTCGGTGTTTATGCTCCAGATGAGTCCCTTACCACGTTTCCTCAACTAAGTATACCATGCTAAACACCCCCTTCCTTTGCTTGCTTGTTTTCCCTTCAAATGCGACACTACTATTCTCTTCAAACACTCCCTGTGGCAATGAATTCCATGTTCTTATCACTCTGATCAAATACACTTCTTCTGAAATTCTCATTGGATTTCTTGATGACAATCTTATCATTTTGGCCTCTGCTTATATTCCTCAAGGAAAAATTCCCCCTGAATCCACGTCCTCAAAATTGCATTATTTTAAAAGCATCTATTAGGTCACTGCTCATCCTACAGCTGAGGGGGAAGAGATCCAGTCTGTCAACCCTTTCCTGATATTTATACCCACATATTTCTCATATCACTCTGGTAAATCTTCTCTGCACTCTACCTTGTGCTTCGATATTAATATCATAATATAGCGATAAGACCTGCATGAGTGCTCCAAATGAGCTCCAGCAAAGGTTTGATACAAGTTTATCATAAGTTGCCTACATTGAAATCCTGTACCTCTAGAAATAAAGACTTGTCCTTGGTCTGTTTGTTTCTCCTGGACTTGCTAATCTGTAGGATAACTTTTAGTGTTTGATGTATTTGTAATCCTGTATACCTTTGCTCCTCTACGTCACCTAGACATGCACTTGCAAATAATGAGTGACCTCTCTAATCTTTCTACCAAAACGTACTGCCCCACATTAATCTTGTTCAAAAACAAAAAAACTGCAGATGCTGGAAATCCAAAACAAAAACAGAATTACCTGGAAAAACTCAGCAGGTCTGGCAGCATCGGTGGAGAAGAAAAGAGTTGACGTTTCGAGTCCTCATGACCCTTCGACAGAACTTGAGTTCGAGTCCAAGAAAGAGTTGAAATATAAGCTGGTTTAAGGTGTGTGTGTGGGGGGTGGAGAGATAGAAAGAGAGAGAGGTGAGAGGGGGGGTGGGGGGGGTGTGGTAGTATGGACAAACAAGCAGTGATAGAAGCAGATCATCAAAAGATGTCAACGACAATGGTACAATAGAACACCTAGGTGTTAAAGTTAAAGTTGGTGATATTATCTAAACGAATGTGCTAATTAAGAATGGATGGTAGGGCACTCAAGGTATAGCTCTAGTGGGGGTGTTCTTTTTATAATGGAAATAGGTGGGAAAAGGAAAATCTTTATAATTTATTGGAAAAAAAAGGAAGGGGGAAACAGAAAGGGGGTGGGGATGGGGTAGGGAGATCACGACCTAAAGTTGTTGAATTCAATATTCAGTCCGGAAGGCTGTAAGGTGCCTAGTCGGAAGATGAGGTGTTGTTCCTCCAGTTTGCGTTGGGCTTCACTGGAACAATGCAGCAAGCCAAGGACAGACATGTGGGCAAGAGAGCAGGTTAAAATGGCAAGCGACAGGGAGGTCCCACCCCCTTTCTGTTTCCCCTTCCTTTTTTTCCAATAAATTATGAAGATTTTCCTTTTCCCACCTATTTCCATTATAAAAAAAACACCCCCACTAGAACTATTCCTTGAGTGCCCTACCATCCATTCTTAATTAGCACATTCGTTTAGATAATATCACCAACTTTAACTTTAACACCTATGTGTTCTATTGTACCATTGTCGTTGACATCTTTTGATGATCTGCTTCTATCACTGCTTGTTTGTCCATACTACCACACCCCCCCACCACCCCCCCCCCTCACCTCTCTCTCTCTCTATCTCTCCGCCTCCCACACACACACCATAAACCAGCTTATATTTCAACTCTTTCTTGGACTCGAACTCAAGTTCTGTCGAAGGGTCATGAGGACTCGAAACGTCAACTCTTTTCTTCTCCACCGATGCTGCCAGACCTGCTGAGTTTTTCCAGGTAATTCTGTTTTTGTTTTTAATCTTGTTCAACTTCACTCGCCAACTATTGTCCAATTCCACAAGCTGATTAATGCTGTTCTGTAATTTGTTATGGTCCTCAGTATTTACTATCCTCCCAATTTGTTGCCATATAAAATGTCAGGAATGATGTTTGTGTTCAAGAGATCAGAATAGCTGAGTAAAATTGTAAGCAGCAGTTGTCCCAGCCCTGACCCTTGTGGAACATGACTTCCATTTTTCCACCACTCTAAACAGCAGCCGGGCTGTACTCCCAGGCTACTCCCTGCCCTGAATCCAGCTGGAGAGACATTCTGCCACTTGTGCCATGCCTCCGCTTTCTCTGAAATGCTCATATATCCATTATGGGGCACCTTATCGAAGGTCTTTTGAAAATGGAGATGAACGACATCTATTGTATAAACATTGTCTACCCTCAAATTGGTCAGAAAAGATTTAACCTTTTGGAATCCATGCTGACTATTCCATATTATATTCCTAATTTCTACACGTTCTTCTATTCTCCACTTTAGTAACAATTCCAATATTCTTCCAATCACTGGCGTTAAGCTGACTGGTCTACAATATTCTGGACATGTTCTTAGCTCATTCTTACACGTAGGGATTACAATAGCTATCCACCAGTCTCTGGCTATGCACATTGTTTTGAAGAACTATCAACTATGGATGCAATGCCTCTGCCATTTCTTCCTTAGAGTGTTTGAAAATAAGTGGATGCAACAAAAATGGAACAGGGAATTTATCCTCCTGAGATCATTTAGTTTATTAACTACAACACCCTTTTTTTGTTTTCGGTGTACTTATTCCAGTTCTCATATCACCATTAATTGTTAGCTTTACCTGTTCTATCTGCCTGGTAAATAAAGACGTGGAATAATTGTTTAATATTTCTGCCATCTATCTATCGTTACCTGTGGTATTATCTTGTCTCCCATCAAAGCCTTCTTTTATAATGATGTGCCTTTAGATTAATTTACGACTTATTTTATATTTCTTGATGATATAATTTCATAGTTCCTCTTTGCTTTCCTAATTGCTTGGAATTCCCACCTGATCAGCTCATATTCTCTCTTGGCAATACCCTGCTCTCTATTTACTTAACTCCAAGTTTGTCAAATATGATTTCCCATTTGCAAAACTGTGCTGACCATGTCCGACCTGATCATGATTATCCAAGTATCCATTTATAACATCCTTTCTAATAGATTCTAGTATTTTCTCTACCACTGATTTAAGGCTGACAGGTCTGTAGTTCCCTGTTTTCCCTCTCTTGGTTTCTTTCCCCATTATACATCCAATAGAGAATCTTCCCATGTTGGACTTCTAATATATTCTGGTTAAAGAGGAATCCTAAACAAATAGTAGGATTAACACTCACTCATCCTATTTACCTACCTGTCTGTTTGATTAATGTCATGGTGGTTTAATTCGCCATGATTATTTTCAAATTATTTTACTCAGTTCCCTAATTTATCTACATATTTCTTCCCACACCTAGCTTCCACTATTAGTTGGTATGGTCCACTAGTGTAATGCATCCTTTATTATTTTATCTCTATTCACTTGGATCATAGCTTGTGTTGCTGATAGCTGTGTGCCTTTATTTTCTGCTAACATTCTGCTAATAAGAACACCTACTCCACCAACCTGTTTTACTCTCTGGATTTCCAGATAGGTTTAAATGTTTAATTCTCAGTCCTGATATTCTTGTAGCCAGGTCTCTGGAATCAATACAATGCCTGGTCCCATCAAAGGCATAATTGTTTCCAAGAACACTCTTTTATTCTGGACATGGTGTGCATTGTTATAAAGCTATCCTAACTAGTATTTTAGAGCTTCCCTCACACTTTATGTTTAATTCGCTTTTAGACTCCATTCTATAATAATTTTATTTCCTGGCCATCAATATTCCCCCCTTATTTATTTTTTCCTGTTTTTCTCCTGCATTGCCCTATGTACATTTAGGCTGTTCATGTTTCTTGTAGATACCTCCCTATGCACCCATTCTGCTAATCAACTGGTTGCTTCTGGGTTCAGGTGGAGCCCAACTGTATAACTCCTTCCTTTCCCAGGACTGGTATCAGTATCATATGAAAAGGAACCCAATTTTCACACACCTGCTCTTCAGACACATGTTAATTCTTCTGATTTGTCTGTTCTTATGCCAAGTTGCACGTGGGTCAGGAAATGATCCAGAAATTATGAAGTTCGAGCTCCCACTTCCTAATTCAGACCTTGTAGTGTCGTTCATCAGGTCCTGCTCCTACGTATGTCGTCTTTCATTTCCCATGTAGACTTGGCATCTGGAATTATGCCCTAGCTTTCCAAGTTCCACTCTTGCCACAATGAAATATTCCTTGTTTAGTTATCAATTTTGCTTCTCGCTCTTGGCTGCAGAAGATGCTATCTATCCTCTGATTATAGAATACCCTATGATTACCATGTTTCTGTTCTTCTCTTCCTTGCCCTGGGCATCCTTCTGAGCTATGAAGCCTTGGTCAGACATTTGTGGCTGCTGTCCCTGCAATATTACTCTTTTATCTCACATGTGTCTAAGTGTATGTGGGTGCATGTGATTGTGCATGTTTGGGTGACTACATATGTGTGTAAGTCTCTGTACATGTGTGCATGCATTCATCTTTTAGTGTGTCTGTGTACATCTGTGAGGCTGTTTTTTTAGCGTGTGCCTGCGAGTGTATGTCTATCGATGTAAGTTTAGGGTGTGTGTGAGTAATGAAATTCTGGGGAGATACCGAATAGGGCATAAACAGAGAAACAAAGAGAGAGGAAAGGAAAAGGCAGAGAAAGAAAGAAAAGAAGGAGGGAGAGAAAAAATGAGCACAAATATGACAAAGATAAGTGAAAATCAGTTCTTCTACATTGCAGTGATGGCATTACAGTACAGAGGAGGAACTGGGTTCTAAAGTAACATCAGTTTTCCGAATCGATTTTAAAAAGTTATGAATTTAAATTGCTGTTGGGGAACCAATGAACTGACCCATGTTTTCCTCTTCTATTACTTTATAGTAATGTACAGGATTTTTACTCTGGATCAGTACATGAGGCCAGTGAATGATCAACTGAGGGTCTCCATATACGTGAGTGAAGTGTGACTATTTCAGCAGAGGTTGTCACTGTCCAATGTAACCCCTGAACTCGTTTGAATGACCACATCTCACGTGCAATTCCATTACTGGGGAGGGTAATAGCATCTTTTGGTTTTAACCTGAAAAGTAAGGTGTTGGATCAGAAGCCAGTGATAGGTGGAGATAGCCTGGCCCTCTATCCAGCTCTACCTCTCCCACCCCACACTTAAACCAACTTATATTCCACCTTTTTATTTTTACTTAGTTCTGTTGAAGAGCCATACGGACTCAAAATGTTAAATGTGTTCCTCTCCACAGATGCTGTCAGACCTGCTGAGTTTTTCAGGTATTTTTATTTTTGTTTTGGATTTCCAGCATCCAAAGTTTTTTGCTTTTAAATTCCTACTCCCTTGCACACAGGTTGGGAATGTGTGACAATGGACAGAGGGAACTAGAGGGCCAGTAATGACCTAATAATAAATTATAATAGTGGGGATGGTGAGACAAGTAGTTGTTACCTAACCATTGGGCAGGAAACCCATGGGATCGGGTGAAATGCTGACTGTATACTCCACTGTCCCTTGGGATTGAATCCATCATTGCACTTTATCCCATCCATTTCCCAGCGGATGTGTGAGGCTAAGACTGCTTCATTTAGAATTATGATGGGGGAAATGTATCACATTTGGTTCATTGGAACAAAGCATTAGGATATTGATGGGAGTTTCAGATCCAATTTTGCATGTGGAGGGTGGGGGCAGTTGGGGTCCCTGGTCCTCACCTTTTGTGGGGCAGAAAGGTGAATGTGGTGGAAAGAAGGTTTGAGCCCAACGGCTGTTCAGATGCGCATTCATTCTCCACCCATGCCGAAAGTGAAAAATGGCCTCTTTTTGAAGATGTTGGTATGGAAAGAATAACACCACAGGCCTATCATTCCATTCAGCATAGTTTCACAGGGAGATGCCCAAACTGTTCAGTCTGTTGTTTGTTTAATTGCATTTGGGATATTATGGAATAGTTGCAATGCTGTAATGACTGAACGTGCCATTTAACCACTATCAAAGAATTTCATTAAAAAGTGTGGAAACTGAAAGCCTCAGAAGGCCCCATTGCACAGCTGTGCCCCACACATCCGCTTTAACAGTTCCTGTGTTCTGTGCTTCACAGAACTCCCGAAACATGCAACTGATGGGAGCTGACTGGATGTCCGAGAAAATTAAGTTGCTTCGAACCAAAATCCCCGATAACGAGGAGTAAGTTATTGAAATATTTCACTTCTGAAACATTCAGCGGAGAATTGAAGGGGCTATCCAGTAAGACAATAAAGTCAGAAAGACATCCATTGATAGAGGCCTGCCGTGATAACAGGATGTTTAAAGCCAATGGAATCCATTTGAATTGTTGTCATTGATGCCATAAAGGAAATGTGGCTGCCAATTTATGTACCGCAAGCTCCCACAATGATAGCTAGTAAATGATTTGTTTCCAGGCAGACTTATTGCCAAGGATTAAATTACGTCCGGCATATTTACGTCCATCTGAAAAGGCCGATGACATGTCAGTTTAATGTTTCGGCAGACACAGGTTTCTGACAATGGGAAGCACACCCATTGCTGCCCTCCAACAGTGCAGCACTCCCTCAACACTAACCATCTGACAGGGCAGCACTCTATAGTACTGGCCCTGCAACAGTGTAACACTCTCCCAGAACTGACCCTCTGACAGTGCAGCACTCCCTCAGTATTGACCCTCCAACAGTACAGCACTCCCTCAGGATTCACCCTCCAACAGTACAGCACTCCCTCAGGACTGACCCTCTAACAGTGAAGCACTCCCTCAGTACTGACCCTATGACAGTGAAGCACTCCCTCAGTACCGACCCTCCGACAGTACAACACTCCCTCAGTACTGACCCTTCGACAGTACAGCACTCCCTCAGCACTGACTCTCCAACAGTACAGCACTCTCTCAGTACTGACCCTCCAACAGTGCAGTACACTCTCAGTACCAACCCTCTGACAGTGAAACACTCCCTCAGTACTGACCTTCTGACAGGGCTGCACTCTCTCAGTACAACATTCCAAGAGTGCAGCACTCCCTCACTACTGACCCACCTACAGTGCAGCGTTCCCTCAGTACTGACCCTCTGACAGTGCAGCACTCCCTCACTACTGACCTACCAACAGTGCCATGGTCCCTCAGTACTGACCCTCTGACTGTGCAGCACTCTCTCAATACTAACCCTCTGACAGTGCAGCACTCCCTCAGTACTGACCCTCTGACAGGGCTGCACTCTCTCAGTACTGACCCTCTGACAGTGCAGCACTCCCTCAGTACTGACCCACCGACAGTGCAGCGTTCCCTCAATACTGACCCACTGACAGTGTGGCACTCCCTCAGTACTGACCCACTGACAATGCAGCGCTCCCTCAGTACTGACACTCTGACAGTGCCGCGCTACCTCAGTACTGACCCTCCAGCAGTGCCACCCTCCCTCAGCACCGACCCTCCAACAGTGCCGTGCTCCCTCAGTACTGACCCTCCAACAGTGCCGCGCTCCCTCAGTACTATTCTCTGTGAATGCAGTACCTCTGCACTAACCCTCTGACCGTGAAGTGCTTACTTAGTACTATCCCTCTGACAAAGTCAGCACTCACTCAATACTGTCCTTCTGACAGTGCAATGGTCATTCCTTACTTCTCCTCTGACATTACAGCGCTCCCTAATTACTATGTCTCTGAAAATACAGCACTGCCTTGGAAATGTAGAGCACTGAAAGTGCAGCACTTCCTTGATATTTCAGCATGGACAGTAAAGCACTCCTTTAGCACTGTTACTGTACTTGTGACAGTGTAGCATCTCCTCAGTTCCTTTTTCCGAGACTTACACCTTGACTATTTGAAGAGTAACCATTCCGTATAATGTAGATATCATGGGAGTAACACAGTCTTGCAGGTTGAATGATGCAAGAGTAACCCTGCAAAACTGGGTAGGTATTGCAAGGAGTAAACATGCGTTCCATTTTGGAAACAGCAGGGGTCAGCCAGCCTTATACTCTGAATGTGACAGGAGTAACACAGCCTCGTGCTGAAGAAAATATCGGAGTAACCCCAATTACACTGTAAATTGAATTGTCAAGCCTTACTCTGTAGTTATTTCAAGAGTAACCCAACCTTACCAGGCGAATATTACACAAGTAACCCAACCAAACAATCAGGTTATTAAGGAGCAGTATCCGATTCCTCAACATTGAATTATTTTTTATCCATTTGTGGTATGTGCATGACTCTTGCAAGGTAAGCTTTTGTTCTCCATTGCTAATTGTTTTTGAGAGGGTAATGCAGAGCTGCCCTCTTGGAGCACTGCAGTCCCTCCTGGTATAACACACACACTTTTTTGGAAGGGTGTTCCATGACTTTGAAGCAGCACAGTGAACAAATGCTGATACAGTTCCAAGTTGGAGATGGCTGCCTCATGTGTCTACGGCCCTTGCCCTTCTAGGTGGTAGATCTCTGATTTTGAAAGGTACTATCAAAGGACCCTGGGCAGGTTCCTGCAGCACATCTTGGAGATGGTAGAAACAGCTTTAACTGTGTGTCGGTGCTGGAGGCAGTACATGCTTGCGGATGGAACGCCATTCACTTAGGCAACTTTTTTCTGGATGATGTTGAGTTTCTCGAGTATTTTTGGGAGCTGCATTTATCCAGGCTAGTGGAGAATACTCCATCACATTCCTGACTTGTTCCTTGTAGATGGTGGACAGGCTTTGGGGAGTCAGCATGTGAGTTACTCATCGCAGGAATCCCAGCTTCTGACCTGCTCTTGTATGGCTAGTCCAGTTGAATTTCCAGTCAATGTTAATGTTAACCCCTAGGATGTTGCTCATGGTCGATTTAGCAATGGTAATGCCATTGAATATGAAGGGGAGATGGTTCAACACTCTCCTGTTAGAGATGATCATCACCTGACAAAAGTTTGGCATGAATGCTGCTTGCCACTTAAAAGCCCAAGACTGAACATTCTACAGCTATATATCAACATGGACTGCTTAAGCTGCTGAGGAGTTATGCCTGGTGCTTTGTGCAATCATCATCGAACAGCCTCACCTCTGACATTAAGATGGAGGGAAGGTCATTGATGAAGGAGCTGAAGAGCAATGAGGAACTCCCACGGCGATGTCCTGGGAATAGGATGATTGACCTCCCACAACTGTAACTATTTTCCTTTGCTCTCTGTCCAACATCGCATTGGCAAAGCTGATGGACGATGTTGTGGCAACATGCTGAACCATTTAATTTCTCTTCCTGATGGCAATGGTCAAACCAAACTGTTTACTGTTTCTTATCCTCTGAAGCAATGGAATGCTAGTGAAGTATCATAAGTGTAGAGGATATGGCACTACTTTGTCTTCAATCTCAGACAAGCAAGGTTCACCAGCTTTCCATCAGTTCTGTGACCTGAAGGCCTATGGCAGCAGCCATACATCAAAGAGTATTGCTGCCAGAATGCAACCCTCTTTGATCGCTTGGTGAATCTCAAAATGTTCTTCATCATAGTTGACCTTACCCATCCTGTTAGCCCCACAAGGAGCAACAATTTACTACCTGACGGTAAAATAAACAGACATTGCGAAATATGCAGCAAGGGTAGGATAACAGAAAACTGAGTGAGAAGATGAAAGTGAAAGGCTGCAAATCCTGCATCTTGGGCACACTGCTCTGAGGTGCTGAGATGTGGACAGTGTATGCTAGGTAGGAAAAGGCTGGACAGGTTCCACAGTCACTTCTCAGATGTATCCTTGGTACCTCTATAGCAGGACAAGGTCCCAACTCAGAGGTCCTGGAGTATGCTAATTCCATCAGCATACACGTATTGCTAAGCCCATGATGTATGTGCCGACTTGGTCACCTTTATTGGATGGATGATGGCTGAACATCTAAAGACATTCTGTTTGGTGAACTGGCCAATGGGTCTTGACCACGTGGCACCCATACCACCACTACTAGGACACCTGCAAGCTAGAGATGAAGATGACACACATCTACACTGAATGACATTCATCTACACTGACAAGGGGGAGAGAGCTGTTGGGGGACGCAAACTCTGGAGACAGGATGCTAGGAAACACACAGCTGGCCAAGAAGAGGAATCAGTGAATGCAGACCAGGAAACTTTCTCATCCCATCATTGTCATCTGCTGCAAATACAGCAGAGACTGTGATGCCAGATTCGGGACCCTGAGCAACACCAGGCAATGCTTAACACACAATTGGCCAATGCCACGCACACCATCATTGAGTGGGAAGGCTGGCAGTAAGGAATAACGTGAACCAGTGGAGATTTATTTCCATTATTCACATTGACTTCAATGTTGCTAGGATTCTTTGCTGCCTCACTCTGACAAATGCTGCACTGATGTCAAGGGCACTCAACCTTGCCTCATCTTTTAAGTTGAACTTAAATTACCATGTTCTTACTAAAGCTGTAATGAGGTCAGAAATCATGTGGCCTTAGCAGAACCTGAGAAAAGCATCAGTGAGAGGTCATTGCTTTGTAAGTATCACTTAAAATTCTTGGCAGCAGCTTACATCGCTTTTCTGATGATTGAGAACAGACTGATATGGCAGTAATTAGCTGGATTGAATTTGCCCTCATTTGCCGATGGGGCAGCGCACTCTTATATTTTGGATATTACAGGAATAGCCCATTGTTACACATTGCATATTACAAGAGTAAACCATCCTTTTACTATAGATATTAAAGGACTAACATAGCTTTACACTGTATATAATACAGGAGGAACACAGCCTTATGCTGTAACTAATAAAGTAATAACTTGCACCGTATACGTGAGAGTATTAACCGGCTCGACGCCTGATCACAAACACAAGGTATAGGAGCAGGGATGGAACAAAAGGCCGGTTGAAGCTGTTCTGTCATTAATGTGATAACAGCTGATCCTGGGCTTCAACTCCATTTTCCTGACTGCTCCCCATATCCCTTTAATGCCTGAGAGAACAATACTCTGTCTATCCTAGATTTAAATATAGTCAGAGAGAGAACTTCTACAACCTTCCGGGGTGGAAAATTCCAAAGATCACAATTCTCTTAGTGCAGAAATTTTCCTTCACCTGTGTCCTAAATGATTGTTCCTCAATCCTGAGCCTGTGGTCCCATGTTTCTGTTCCAAGTCAATGAAAACAACTTCTCATTGACAGTGTCAATCTTCATCATTGACTTAACTGTTACTCTGGAATCAATGAAGGGTAATACCAATGGCTGTAAATCCAGTTTGTAACTCAAAAGCACCCATCTACCTGGCCATGTATTAGCTTATCTTTATCTCTTTCTAATACTTGGACATAGAATGTACAGGATTTCCAGATTCACCAAATCAGCCAGAGAATAGAATTTATAAGTTGAGGTGATGTGGAATTTCAAGGTAGCTCCTGTGAGTCGAGGTATTGTTCTATGTAATTGTAAACCGGATTTGGGCATTGCTGGCTTGACCAGCATTTATTGCTAATCCCTAATTATCCTAGAGAAGGTGGTGAGCCGCTTTCTTGAAGAGGTGCAGTATATGTGAAGTAGGTATGTCTACAATGCTGTTAGGAAAGTAGTTTCAGGAGGTTAACTCAGTGACAGTGAAGGAACAGCGATACAAGTCAGGATGGTATGTGAATTGCAGGGAGACTTGCAGGTGGAGCTGTTCCCATGCAAGGTTGCCCTTGTCCTTTTAGATGGAAGGTGCTGTCAAAAGAGTTGCTGCAGTGCATCTTATAGATGGTGCACACTGCCAGGTTGGTGGTGGAGGGAGTGAATGTTGAAACATAGAAACATAGAAACTAGGAGCAGGAGTAGGCCATTCGGCCCTTCGAGCATGCTCCACCATTCATTATGATCATGGCTGATCATCCAACTCAATAGCCTACTCCAGCTTTCTCCCCTTACCCTTTGATCCCTTTCACACCAAGAGCTATATCTAATGCCTTCTTGAAAGCATACAATGTTTTGGTCTCAACTACTTTCTGTGGTAACGAATTCCACTCTCTGGGTGAAGAAATTTCTCCTCATCTCAGTCCTAAATGGTCTACCCCATATCCTCAGACTGTGACCCCTGGTTCTGGACTCCCCCGCCATTGGGAACATCTTTTCTGCATCTACCCTGTCTAGTCCTGTTAGAATTTTATAGGCTTCTATGAGATCCCCCTGATTTTTCTGAACTCCAGTGAATATAATCCTAATCAACTCAATTGCTCCTCATATATCAGTCCCACCATTCCAGGAATAGGTCGGATAAGCCTTCGCTGCAGTCCCTCTATAGCAAGTACATCCTTCCTCAGATAAGACCAAAACTGCACATAATATTCCAGGTGTGGTCTCACCAAGGCCCTGTACAATTGCAGCCAGACATCCCTGTTCCTGTACTCGAATCCTCTGCCTATGAAGGCCAACATACCATTTGCCTTCTTTACTGCCTGCTGCACCTGCATGTGACTGGTATACAAGGACACCCAGGTCTCGTGGCACATTCCCCTCTCTCAATTTATAGCCATTCAGGTAATAATCTGCCTTCCTGTTTTTTTGCTACCAAAATGGATAACCTCACATTTATCCACATTATACTGCATCTACCATGCATTTGCCCACTCACTCAGCTTGTCCAAATCACACTGAAGCATCTCTGCATCCTCCTCACAGCTCATCCTCCCACCCAGTTTTTGTGTCATCTGCAAATTTGGAGACATTACATTTAATTCCCTCATCTAAATCATTAACATATATTGTGAATAACTGGGGTCCCAGCACTGATCCTTGCTGAACCCCACTAGTCACTGCCCGCCATTCGGAAAATGACTTGTTTATTCCTACTCTTTGATTCCCTTGAAGCTGGTGGTTGGAGTGCTAATCACGGGGGCTTGTTTTTCCTGGATGGTGTCAAGCTTCTTGAGAGTTGTTGGAGCTGCACTCATCCAAGGAAATGGATTACACTCTGGACTTGAGCCTTGTGGATGCTGGAAAGGCTTTGGGGAGTTCAGGATGCTATGATGCCTCACTGGTGCCAGGGTCAAGGATGTTACAGAATAGCTGCAGGGCATTCTGAAGGGGGAGGATGAACAGCCAGAAGTTGTGGTCCATGTTGAGACTAATGAAATAAGAAAAAAGAGAAATGAAGCCCTGCAAACAGACTTTAGGGAGTTAGGTAGAAAATTGAAAAGCAGGACTTCAAAGGTAGTAATCTCCGGATTACTCCCGGTGCCACACAGTGGTGACTATAGGAACAAGGGTAGGGCAGATGAATGTGTGGCTGGAGAGGTGCTGCAAGAGGAAGGACTTTAGATTTCTGGGGCATTGGGAGCATTTCTGGTGGAGGTGGGACCTGTACAACTTGGATGGGTTACATTTGAACAGGAACTGGACAAACATCCCCCCGGGGAGGTTTGCTAATGCTGTGGGCCAATTTAAAATAAATTGGCAGGGGGATGGGATCCTGAAATGTAGTTCAGAGGGGAGCAAATTTGAGATGGAATTAGAAGTTAAAACCCTAGTAAGTGAGTCTGGAAGGCAGAGGAAACACAGACTAGGTAAAGACAAAGTGAGTTTAGCAAGCCTGAATGGAATATATTTTAATGCAAGTAGCCTGAGGAATAAGACAGATGAGCTGAGGGCACAGATAGACACTTGGGCATATGATGTCATAGCTATGACTGAGACTTGGCTAAAAGAAGGGCAGGATTGGCAGCTCAACATTCCTGGCTACAAGGTATTCAGATGAGATAGAGGGGGGTAGAAGAGGAGAGGGGATTGCAATATTGATCAAGGAATCAATTATAACAGTGAAGAGGGATGATATCTTGGGAGGATCATCAAACGAAGCCTTTGGGTAGAAGTAAAAAACACAAAAGGGGAAAACACTCTGTTGGGTGTTTTCTATGGGCCCCCAAACAGGGGGAGATAGAGGATCAAATATGTAATCAAATTTCAGAGAAGTATGAAAAGAATAGGGCAGTAATAGTAGGGGATTATAACTGCCCATATTAACTGGGATAGTTTTAGTGTGCATGGTAGGGAGGGAGCAAAATTCTTAAGTTGCATCCAGGAGTACTTTTTAGCTGATACATAGAAAGCCCAATGAGGGAGGGGTCAGTTCTGGACCTAATATTCAGAAATGAGTCCAGGCTGGTGGAAGGCATGTGGTAGGGGAGCATTTTGGAGATAGTGACCATAACTCAGATTTTCAGATAGTTATGGAAAAGGATAAGGTTGGGCTGGAAATAAAAGTTCTCAACTGGGGAAAGGCTAATTTTACTAAGATGAGATGTGAATTGGCCCAAGTGGACTGGGAACAGCTACTTGCAGTTAAAATTGTGTCAGGGCTGTGGGAGGCATTCAAGGAGGAAATAGCAAGAGTACAGGGCAAGGGTGTTCCTGTAAAGACAAAGGGGGAACTAGTCAGGAGAACCCTGAATGCCAAGGGACATAAAGGTTAGGATTAAGAAAAAAGAGAAGTTTATGGCAAATACCGAGGGCTCAATAAGGCCTCCTTAGAGGAGTATAAAAAGTGCAGAGGGGAACTTAAAGATAAAATTAGGAAAGCTAAGTGAATGCATGAGAAAGCTTCAGTAGGTAGAATAAAGGAAATTGAGGGGAAGATAGTGTAGAATTTCAAAAGGGCGTAGAAATGTTGTTGGATTAGGAGGACAAGTAGTGATGACATTTAATTCCGAGAAGGATGAAGTGATCAATTTTGTAGAAGTAAATTGGACTGGCAGTATAAAGGATGCAATTCAAAAGGGAGTACAGGAGCTGAGGGAGCTGCCTATATATGTGCATTGAAGGTGTCAGGATAGGTTGTGAGAGCAGTTAATAAGACATTGAGTATCCTTGGCTTTATGAAATGTGGCATAGCGTACAAGAGCAAAGAGGTTGCGTTAAACTTGTATAAAACTCTATCTAATCCTTGGAGTATTGCATCCAGTTCTGGGAGCTGCACTTTGGGAAGGATGTGAAGGGATTGGAGAGAGGGTGGAAGGCATTCACAAGAATGATTCCTGGGATGAAGAACTTCTGTTATGGAGATAGATTGTAGAAGTTGGAACTGTCTTCCTTTGAGAAAACAATGCTGAGAGGAGATTTGGTAAAAGTATTCAAAAACATGAGGGGTCTGGATGGAATAGATAGGGAGAAACAGAGCTCGTGAAAGGTTTGGGAATATGAGGGTACAGATTTAAATCAATCAGTAAAAGAATTGTATTGTAGGCTTCATTAATAGAGGCTCAGTGTTCAAAAGCAAGGAGGCTATGTTACATGTCTATAGACCACTGATTCAGCCTCAGTTGCAGTATTGTGTCCTGTTCTGTGCCCTGCACTTTAGGAACAACGTGAAGACATTAGAAAAAGTGTCAAAAAGATAAACTGAAATAGCTCTTGGAGTGCGAAGCTTCAGTTACATGGATGGAGTGAAGAGTTTGGGTTTTTTTTTATATGGAGATAAGCTTGAGTGAAGATTTACTAGAGGTATGCAAAATCTTGAGGGATTTGGATAGTGAACAGGGGGAAAAACTGTTCCTATTTTTGGAAGGATCTAGAACAAGAAGGCACAGAGCTAAGGCATTGGTAAAAGAATCAATGGAGGCATGGCAAAATATAGAATCAGAATCACAGAATCACAGTGCAGAAGAGGCCCTTCGGCCCATTGAGTCTGCACTGGCACGTGAGATACACCTGACCTACCTACCTAATCCCATGTGCCAGCACTTGGCCCATAGCCTTGAATGTTATGACATGCCAAGTGCTCATCCAGGTACTTTTTAAAGGATGTGAGGCAACCCGCCTCCACCACCCTCCCAGGCAGCACGTTCCAGACTGTCACCACCCTCTGGGTAAAAAAAAAGTTTTTCCTTATATCCTCCCCTAAACCTCCTGCCCCTCACCTTGAACTTATACCTCCTTGTGACTGACCCTTCAACTAAGGAACAGCTGCTCCCTATCCACCATGTCCATGCCCCTCATAATCTTGTACACCTCAATCAGGTCGGACCTCAGTCTTCTCTGCTCCAATGAAAACAACCCAAGTCTATCCAACCTCTCTTCATAACTTAAATGTTTCATCCCAGGCAACATCCTGGTGAATATCCTCTGCACCCCCTCCACTGCAATCACATCCTTCCTATAATGTGGCAATCAGAACTGCACACAGTGCTCCAGCCGTGACCTCACCAAGGTTCTATACAACTCCAACATGACCTCGCTACTTTTGTAATCTATGCCTTGATTGATAAAGGCAAGTGTCCCATATGCCTTTTTCATCACCCCACTAACATACCCCTCCGCCTTAAGAAATCTATGGACATACACGCCAAGGTCCTTTTGTTCCTCAGAAGCTCCTAGTGCCATGCCGTTCACTGAGTACTTCATTGTCAAATTACTCCTTCCAAAGTGTATCACCTCACACTTTTCATGGTTAAATTCCATCTGCCACTTATCTGCCCATTTGAACATCCCATCTATATCTTTCTGTAGCCCAAGACACTCAACCTCATTGTTAACCACCCATCCAATCTTTGTATTATCCGCAAACTTACTAATCCTACCCCCCACATATGTCGTTTATATAAATGACAAATAATAGGGGACTCAGCATAGATCCCTGTGGTACGCCACTGGGCACTGGCTTCCAGTCACTAAAGCATCCTTCTGTCATCACCCGCTGCCTCCTACAACTAAGCCAATTTTGAATCCAACTTATCCATTTACTCCGTATCCCATGCTTTATAAGTTCCCATGTGGGACCTTGTCAAAGGCTTTGCTGAAATCCATAAAATCAACATCAAATACACTACCCTCGTCTACACACCTGGTCACCTCTTCAAAAAATTCAATCAAATTTGTTAGGCATGACCTGCCTCTGACAAAGACATGCTGACTATCCCTGATCAATCCTTGCCTCTCCAAGTGGAGATAGATACTCTCCTTCAGAAATTTCTCCAATAGTTTCCCTACCACTGACCTGAGACTCACTGGCCTGTAGTTCCCTGGCTTATCTCTTCAACCCTCCTTAAATAGCAGAACCACATTATCTGTTCTCCAGTCCTCTGGCACCTCTCCCGTGTCCAGAGAGGAATTAACAATTTGGGTCAGATCCCCTGCGATCTCCTGCCTTGACTCCCTCAGCAGTCTGGGACACAAAACATCAAGCAGCTTTGCAGCTGTGATCTGGAATCCACTGAGTCAGAGCATGGTGGAGGTAGCAGGTGAATTGTCCCAGCTGAGAGCTAGTGTAGACACACCTGAAAGACCTCCTTATGCAGTAGGTATTCACCCTGTAATTCTTGGGCTCTGTTTTATCTCCATATTTAAGGAAGGATGATATTGCATCAAAGATCATACAGAGAAGTTGAACTCAATTGGTTTTTGGGGTGAGTGGTCATACTGAGAGGCTGACTAAATGTGGCCTGAACTCTCTCCAGTTTAAAAGGACCAGTTGTGATCTCATTGAAATGTACAAGATGAGTTAAGGGTTTGACACGGTAGAACCTGAGAGATTTATTCACTGGGCTGTAGAATCTCGTTTCAGGATAAGGGCTGAACTGGTTTGAAACTTCTTCACTTGAAAGGCAATGAGTGCTTGGAATGCTGTTG
This sequence comes from Isurus oxyrinchus, assembly GCA_026770705.1. NCBI lineage: Eukaryota > Metazoa > Chordata > Chondrichthyes > Lamniformes > Lamnidae > Isurus > Isurus oxyrinchus. The sequence continues at coordinate 65,143,857 of JANJGN010000021.1, forward strand.
CCCCAAAGATAGTGAATGACCCATTGTTGAATTCACCCTAGTCTGAGATGGACTGGCCTTTCAACACTCAGGGAGCCAAGAGATACGGGGAACGGTTGGGAAGGTGGAGCTGAGGCTGAAAATCAGCCTTGATCGTATTGAATGGCTGAGCAGGCTCGAGGGACCATGTGCATCTATTCCTTCTCAGATTTATTATGTTCTTCTGATGTTGGTAGCCTACATGACAGTGTTATGTTTAGCTCCCTCCGATCACACTTTACAAATGCACATCAGAAATGCAGCCTTGAAATTTGCTTTTACTTTTGAAAGTAACTGATGTTGTTTATGTGATTATTTATGTCTGCTTTGTTTGTTGTTATGATTACATAAAAGACCCGGAATTTGGCGAATAGAGGCAGAATTTTTGGATTCACCCATGTCCAAAGTTTCAGTGCAGTTTGAAGTCAAAGAATTTGGTGAGTAGTTATTAATGACTAATGAGACAATATCAGTACTGACTGTGTATGCATCATTATTTGCTCCCCTTATTAATGTGTCCATAAAATGTTGCATCATTTTACTGAGACTACATACCAGGAAAATTTACTCTGGCAAGAAATTTTGACGCAATACATCTGAAAGGATTTGTGCAATATTTTTCACAACTTCAGGGCATCCAGTAACGTTTATATTTTCTTTTTAATTCATTCACGGAATGTGTGCTCCACTGGTTGGGCTAGCATTTATTGCCCATCCCTAATTGCCCTTGAGAAGGTGGTGGTGAGCTGCCTCCTTCAGCCGCTACAGTTCATGTGATGTAGGTACATCCACAGTGCTGTTAGGGAGGGAGTACCAGGATTTTGACCCAGCAACAGTGAAGGAACGGAGATACATTTCCAAGTCAGGATGGTCAGTGACTTGGAGAGGAACTTCTCAGTGGAGGCATGAAGCCAAAGGAGTGCTGCTGAAGTACACATACTGTTGTAACTCAGGAAACACATTGTCAAATTGTGCAAAGCAAACTCCCATAAACAGCAATGTGATAATGACTAGATCATCTGCAATTTTGTTGATGTTGACTGATGGATAGGACATCAAGGAGAAATCCCTTGCTCTTCAAAAATACCTATATACTTATAACTGTACTTTGCTATGAGATCAGTTACAATCAGGTAAATGGGACCACGGGTTAAAGGCTCATCTAAAAGACATTTCACATGCCAGTGCAGCACCCCTTCAGTATTGCATTGCGATTGCTGGTCAAAATTGCCATTGAATATGGAGTCAATAAAACAGTCCAACTTCCCTTGGGTGTGAGTTAGACGATTTTTAAGTCAACGTGTTGTGAAATTCATTTCTCTGCTGTAAATGGCCATAAATCAAGTTTCCATTTTCCCATAGAAAAATTCTGCCTCAGTATAATTTCTGTGCAGTTACAGCAGGGGAAGAGTATAAGATGTCTGACCAGGCCTCAATCTTTGACACAATCCGGTCAGGGACCAGTAACTTTTTGTTTGAAGTGGGCAAAGTTTGAAATCCAAGGTACTCAATAGAAGAATAAAGCTAATGAACATTACTGTAGGCAGTCTAAAAGTAAAACAATTTAAAATATATATCTTAAAGTTTAACATCCAGAATTAGCATGAACTGACAGGCAACTGTAGTCGCACATACCAGAAACTGCCCGTTAAAGGGAAATGCAACCAAGTCAGATTGCAAGAATTTCTCAGCAACGCACCCGAACAAGAGTCATTAATGAGAGTCACAGAAAAAAAGATCATCAAAAACTGTATCTCTCTCATGAGGGATTTCAGCTATTCTTTCAGAGATCTAGGTTCTGGATTCCCTCAATGGCCACTTCAACTCACACTGCTTCAATGAAGCTTCTCACTGGCTCATTCTTTTCTCTTGAGTCTGCAGAACAGCACAGCTTCTGGGGTTCTCCGAGCTCTAACCACCTGAGCTGCACCCAGAAAATGCCATCCATGGGCTTCCTTAAGTGCCTCTTAGCCCTTCCCCTTTCAAAAGCAGGGAACCAAAGTCCTTGCACTGCCTTCTTTGCTCCCTATGGTCTTCTTGTGATTCCCCACTGCATGGAGCTACCTATCAGCTCACGGGTCTCACTGAACCCCACTGACTTTTTGAACTGATCAGTGTGACCAATTGAATCATCCAAACAGGGTACCACCTCTGTTTGAATTGAATGTATTAAGCATTGTGCAATCTGTGATTTAAATGTAGCAATCTCCAGTCAACCAACTGTCATATTGTACAGCTGGTAACTACAGAACAGAGATAAAAAAAAGTGATGTTATCACTACACAGACACACACACAAATGCACACACTTATACAGAGAGGGAGAGAGAAAGTCAGACAAACAGACAGACCAACAGGCAGAAAATCATTGGCACCTTCTAATTGGATATATCTAATATGCTAGTACTAGAGAATGAACTCACCTCGGATGCATTAATCTCCCCTTCAAATAGCAGAGATGCTAGGGAGACAACAATGTTTGACTTGCTGGACAGTGTTTATTTCTTGAATATTTGAAGCTCATCTGTGATAGGCTAATATTTGTACACAATGGCAACTGCTGCTCTTCTGATTTAATCGCACTCTTACTGTCATGGGCTGGATTCTATTACAACTCCGGGTGTTATTTTTAATGTAATTTTCAACTGCCTCCCCGCCCCCTGATTTTTCCTCCCTCAAATTAATCTCCCGCTACATTAAAATGCTACAAATTTCCTCTTCACAAGTTGCCCTTTCCCCCAAGTTCAGCCTCCCCCAAATACCCTGTGTGGTAAAATCCTCAAAGTCATCCCTGAATGAAGAATTTGCTTTTAGCCCCCTTTAATTTTTCAAACGATTCAAGTTAAAATTAACCAGCAGAAAATCTTTAGTCCTAATTAGGATAAAGATTATTTTAGTGCAGAACAGTAGCTGAAAGTTACTTAAGCAAAAGTAATAGCATCATTCACTAAAATACAGATATAATGATTAAAATGCAGGGAAGAGAAAATTATACTTAAAGATGAGCTTTCAAATCAGATTCATGAGGTAACATTGCGTGTCCATTGCTTGAATACTTTCTCTCCGAAGTGAATGAGTTGAATCTTGAGGCTGATTTTAGCAGCTGCAATGGCTTCTTTTGTCGAATATTCGGTGATTTGCCTTTTCAGGTGGACTCAGCAGGTTTTTGGGAGAGAGAGAGAGTGATTTCTTTTCCCCATGAATTCTTCAGTTACTGTGCTTGAATTTTGCCTGGAATCGATCAGCAAAACAGCAGTTGATTTCTTAACATCTTCCACTTTGTCCACCTTCAGACCACAAACCCTCTCTGTTGTTGTATCTCAGAGATCTTTCTTGGAATTCTGCACCATGCTACCTAAGATGGCTTCTTTCAGCCGCCTATATACAGTTCAAAAACTTCATGGCTGCTATGCTAATTTTAATTAAGGTATTGTTTCAAACAAGCAAATTTACTAAGGCCCTTTGACGACTCTACTATCTCCTGTTCCCTTAGAAGTCAAAGGGTTTTCATAATTTAAGATTCAGTGGGCATCCCTGGAGAAGTCTGCATTTTGATGACTCTTCCTAGCCAAGCTTTGAACAAATGCAGGAAAGTGTCAGGCTGTCTGTCCACGCTTTCATTTTGAAAAAGGGTTTTAGGGTCAATGTAAACATTTGAAACCGGAAATGTCCCTTTTTAAAAGACCGTCCTTAAAATGTATAATGTCGTAAGTGCTTGTTTGTGACAATTCTCACTCCTAAATTCCCTTTCCCCCAAATTCGTTCTCCCTGAAATTAAAATACCCCAAATTTCCATTCCACAAATTACTTCTCCTCTAATTACCTCTGTTTAAATTAGGGGCGGTGGTGGTGTATGAAGCTGGTAATCCAGAGCTCTAGGCAAATACTTGGGGGCAAGATTCAAAGCCCATCATGGCAGCTCATGGAATCTGCAATTTAATTCATACATATAAAATGCTAATTTCAGTTCTGCAAGCAAACACTAATTGCTGCAGCAAAAGAAACGGTTCACTAATGTCCTTCAGTGTAGGAAATATGCCATCCTTACACAGTCTGGCCTATATGTGACTCCAAACCTGCAGCAATGTGATAGATTCTTAACTGCCCTCACCAAAGGAGCAAGCAATTCACTTCAAGAGCAATTTGGGGTAAGCATCAAATGCTGGCTTTGCCAGCGACGCACCCAACCCATGAAATAATAAGGACCAAATCAGATTCTAATTCAGCAAATTCCCTATGTTCCAAATTAAAATTCCCACAAATCTTTTATCTCTCAACTTTCCTCTTCCAAAGTTATTCTATCACCCACAAATGTCCTCTCCCCAAATGTAATCCCCCACAGGTATACTCTAATCAAATTGCACTCCCCAAATTCAAGCTCCCCCAAATTCAAATGCAACCTCCTTCAAATCCCTGCCTCTCCCATAATTACTTATTCCTTCTCATTTTTAAGATAAAAAAACAGAACAGTCAAAACAAATGTAGAAAACAAGTATTCTGCTAGGCAAATATTTGTTCATCCGATAAATAAATAGACAGAAAGATATCTGATAAAAAGTAGAAGGTAAGTATTTTACACAATAGTATGAACATTAACTCCAATGTAAATCTTTCATCATTACCTTAATGGGCACTTCATTTTCTGTAGTTTAACTTTTTTGCAGTTATTCTGCAGCCAATGTTCCTCTCCTTGCATTGACTGTCACATCTGGTGTGTTCTCAAAAAATAGGTTTACTGCAGGACAGGCATACAGCATATATTAAGGGTCATGTTAACATACGTGATGGGGCAGGTAATCCCACTGGATTGGGGAGAGCATCAGCATTACACAAGACCCACTGTCACTCCCCACTGATGCAACACATTACTGGAGCAAAAACAAAAATAAAAATACCTGGAAAAACTCAGCTGGTCTGACAGCATTTGCGGAGAGGAATACAGTTAACATTTCGAGTCCGCATGACTCTTCAACAGAACTCAGAGTTCTGTTGATGAGTCATGCGGACTCGAAATGTTAACTGTATTCTTCTCCACAAATGCTGTCAGACCAGCTGAGTTTTTCCAGACATTTTTATTTTTGTTTTTGTTTTGCATTTCCAGCGTCTGCAGTTTTTTGCTTTTACATTACTGGAGCAGCCTGATTAGGTTACAATTATCCCACAGAGTGCTGAAACTGGTGTGCCTACCTGCATGTGTATGAGATACACATGCATATGCACATGTGCAAATGCAGAAATGCATGTACATAAACATGCTTACGCACATACACAAGCCGAGTAGAGGATAGCCATAATCTCCAAAACAATATAGATGGGCTGGTGGAGTGGGTGGTAAAGTGGCAGATGGATTTTAAAAGAGAGAACTGTGAGGTCATACATTTAGGGAGGTCAAACAGTTACAGGGATTACACAATAAATGGGAATATACTAAGAGGGGTAGATGAAGTGAGAGATCTTGGTGTACAAGCACACAGGTCCCTGAAGGCAGCAGTTCAAGTAGACAAGGTTTTAAAGAAGGCAAATGGAATGCTCTCCTTCATTGGCAGAGGTATAGAATATAAAAGTAATGTTAGAATTGTATAAAACACTGGTGAGGCCACAACTGGAGTATTGTGTGCAGTTCTGGTCACCACATTACCGGAAGGACGCAATAGCTCTGGAGAAAGTGCAGAGGAGGTTTACAAGATTTTTGCCAGGGTTAGAAAAGTGTAGCTATGAGGAGAGATTGGATAGGTTGGGGTTATTTTCCTTAGAACAAAGAAGGCTGAGAGGTGACTTGATTAAGGTGTACAAAATTATGAGGGGAATAGATAGGGTAAAATTGTTTCTCTTGGTGGAGAATTCTAGAACCAGGGGACATAGATTCAAGATGAGTGGCAGAAGGTGTAGGGGGGACATAAGGAAGAACTTTTTACGCAGAGAATACTGGGTGTCTGGAATTCGCTGCCCAAGTTGGTGGTAGAGGCAGAAACTCTAAACTCTTTTAAAAAGTACTTGGATCTTCACCTTAAGTGCTGTAAGCTGCAGGGCTATGGGCCAGATGCAGGAAGGTGGGATTAGAAAGGGCATATGCATGGACAAGATGGGCCAAATGGCCTCCTTCTGTGCTGCAACTTTTCTATGGTTCTAAGTACAAGGAAAGATGTATATACCCTTTATAAATATAAATACACACATGGACATGCAAAATCATACACATACTTGTGTATGAGAATACATACAAATGCACGTGTTCACAAATGCACACCCACAGCTCATGTACATTCCCCACACCCACAACGATGCACATAATTATTACACATCAGCAAATCTGCCATACACACGTGCACACATGTCACATGCATGTACAAGGATTTTCATAGATATATGCATGCACATGTGCACAGAGATGTATTTATTGTGATTGGCTACCCGCTGCGATTGCACATTCAAAGTGCAAAAGGGCCATGATTATTCTGCTTTAATGGCAATGATGAGTAGCTTTGCGTGAGGTGTAATTGTTTTTAATAAGGTGGAGAATTGTGTTATTCAGTGTGGAATTGTTTGTCATTGTAATACACCTTCTGGTTTCACCTTACAAAAGCACATGCACCCACCATTAAACTGGTTTCTGCAACTGCGAAAAGATGTTTATATCAAATTCCCTTTTTTTCACATATTCATGCCTTCCACAAACATACAATTAAATATCTTGCCACCTATAGCAGAATAATGGTCCATAATTCTCGGTCCTGGGAATGTGAAAGAAAATTTACATCCGGGGGTTGGGATGAATTTGGAGCATAAAACCACAAGACCATAAGACATAGGAGCAGAAATTAGGCCATTCGGCCCATCGAGTCTGCTCCACCATTCAATCATGGCTGATAAGTTTCTCAACTCCATTCTCCCGCCTTCTCCCCGTAACCTTTGATCCCTTTACCAGACAAGAACCTCTCTATCTCCTTCTTAAATACACTCATTGACCTGGCCTCCACAGCCTTCTGTGGCCATGAATTCCATAGATTCACCACTCTCTGGCTAAAGAAGTTTCTCCTCGTCTCTGTTTTAAAAGGTCTTCCCTTTACTCTGAGGCTGTGCCCTCGAGTCCTAGATTCTCCTACTAATGGAAACATCTTCCCCATGTCCACTCTATCCAGTATTTCAGTATTCTGTAAGTTTCAATCAGATCCCCCCTCATCCTTCTAAACTCCATCGAGTATAGACCCAGAGTCCTCAAACATTCCTCATATGTTAAGTCTTTCATCCTTGGGATCGTTCTCGTGAACCTCATCTGGACTCTCTCCAGGGCCAGAACATCCATTCTGAGATATGGGGCCCAAAATTGCTCACAATATTCTAAATGTGGTCTGACCAGAGCCTTATAAAGCCCCAGCAGCATATCACTGCTTTTATATCCTAGTCCTCTCGAAATAAATGCCAACATTGCATTTGCCTTCCTAACTACTGACTCAACCTGCAAGTTAACCTTAAGAGAATCATGGACTCTGACTCCTAGAAACACTAGGAGCAGGTGAGATGTGCTATGGGAATCAATCCTACTGGGACCATTGTCTATTTACCACACCTAGGTTGTTCCTTGAGATGAATTTATAAGCTATTTCACCTGCAAAGCTGTAAACATTTTGCATGATCATGATCAAGAACCATTATAATGTGTTGTTGAAGTTCTCCCCAGATTTGATGTCAAGATACAAGCAGACGAAATGTTTTACCTTGTGACGAAAGATGAGTTCAAGTTCAAAGTTGTGGCAAAGTAAGTGGGATGATTGAGTCTTCAGGCAGCATGGCAGCACTTATACTTCTCCAAATGAAGTGGTGCCAGTGTTTCAGCGCCGATATGTTTGCTGTATTTAAAAAAAGGGGCGACATTCAGCAGGGGGTTTCTTATGGCCACAATTGGCACATTTGCTCTATCCTGTCGATAATGCATCAATGTGCCAAAGACTTTCTCCTGCCCAGGAAATGTCCTGCACCTTCAGGAACTGATCGTGGAAGTTTCTTTCTGACTATGTGAGGCTGACAGAACGATGAGGAAAAGCTACAACAATGGCTTTGGTAGATTTATAAAGCTTGAAGAATGATTGTTTTTGCTCCCCATTCCAAAGTCCCTTGCTATCAACTCCATCCATCTCCCTGAAACAGTTTGACGTTAAGTCAGTTGTTTCGCAACCTTGGTGATAGATTGTCCTTTAGAGATGATCTTCCAACCTCATATTAATTCCATAACAAATAGTTCCACCGCTGTAACATCGCTTGACTTTTCCTGTCTCAGCTCATCTACTGCTGAAACCTTGATCATTGCCTCTGTTTCCTCGATATTGGTCTCCCACTTTCTACCCTCTGTAAACCTGAGGTAATTCAAATCTCTTATGCTCATGCCCTAGCTCTCAACAAATCTAGGTCCCCTACCCCCCGCCCTGTGATCTACACTGGCTCCCACTCAAGCAACATTTGCATTTTAAAATTCTCACCATATTTTTCAAAAAGCTCCATGTCATTTCCCCTCCATATTCCATTCCGAGACAGCTTCACTCCTCAAACTCGGGCCTCTTGTGTATTTCCAAATATCATTGTTGCACTTTTGGTGAAGTCAACAGTTGCCTAGGCCCCAGGCTCTGGAATTCCGTCTCTACTCCTCTCCACATCTTTACCTCACCTTTTTCCCTTTAAGACACTTCTGAAATGTACATCCTTAAACAAACGTATTTTTCAAATAACATGATGTCTCCTTATTTGGTCCAGTGCCATAAGTTGTTTTAAAATGCTCCAGTGGGTAGCCTTAGGATGGTCCACTATGCTGAAGGAACTAAATGAACAAACATTGCTGATGTTGTTGCAGTGAATTTTGTATGAAATTGCAATTCCTCCATATTCACATTGGGTGGTGAGGTAAGCTGACATTGTCATTTTGACCAGGCAATGCACGCCCTGCCCGATAAACTTGTCCATTGACTGCAATGAAACAGACTATCGGGTGGGACCTAGAAAAGCCACCCACGAAATGCTTTCGGGGAGGTTTCTGACTCCATGTAAATAGAGGTCAGCTCATTAGGCTTTTGAAATCATTGATGTTTGTTCTTATTGTCGTCCAGAGTTTTACCACAAAAGTGAAACTCCATTATATGAATTCCTACCCTTAAATCTTTGGAATAATGGCAACATTCTGTTTCATCAAGATCTTCTTTGACTGTTTATTTATTAACTCAGCTCTCCACAGGTTTATTGTTCCACTTGTTCCCCTCTTCACCTGGCTATTCTAAATGTCGTCTTCACAAATTAACTTCATTAATTTATGCTTATAATGAAGTCAACATTTTGATGTCTAGTTATTTTATTCATTCTTTTCAATTAAATTCACTTGATCCTACAGGTGGGATTTCACCTTAGGCTCTGCAAAGCTCCTAGTCCACTCATATAGTCACTGTACTAAGGATCCTTTCCACATGACGCTTTGCCCAATTTACTAAACATGAAGGGACGAAGGGAAATTTTGCACACCATAATTTCTCCTGTTTGTGCACACAAAAGGTTAATGTGAATCTGGCAATTTTCATCAAACCATTTTTTCTCAAAATTAATTAGTATGTTTGCATATTCTTCTGTAATAAGTATCACCGTGTGTACCAAGATTTCATGTTGTAAAGTTTGCAATGGACTCTTGCTACCTTTAACTTAAATATGTCGCAATAAATGTAGTTGGTAAGCAACAATAATTCTTCCAATTAACTTATCTACTTCTTTTAAATGAGGAATAATGACAGTAAGTAATTAATTACAAAACAAAGATTGAATTCAATTGTCAATTCATTACCAATCGTTCAAGCTGGTTCACTGTGTTAACCAGCTCACTATCGCATTAGGGCAATGAGGATGGACAGTTAAGGCTAGCCTTGTCCATATCCTTAGAAAAAATAAAAAACAAGCAAATGAGGCTTCATTTCCACATTGCTATTCTTCCAGTTGTTTATGACCAAATACCTATGAAACTTATCTGCTTTTTTGAAAGGCACACATACGGTGAGGCTGTGGAGGGAAAGGCATATGTCAGGTTCGGGATCCTCCATGGAAGTGGCAATAAGACGTACATCGGGGGACTAGAACAAGAATTAACGGTACGTAGGTATTTATGGTTTTTGTTTTTGGGATGTGGACACTTGAATTCAATTTGGTACTTGTATTGGAACTTAATCTCTGCTATTCTTCAGTGCCTGTACCTCCCATGATGATTCCTCACAATGGTCTGCCCTTGGAACCTTAACGGGAATCAAAGACAAATGGAACATGTCAATTTTCCAAGTTATGGTAGAAGTTCAGAAACCTCCATCGAGCTCTAATCCACCCCTCATCCCAATTCCACTCCATGTTTTCAGGCTTCAATGCATTTCTAATTATATTTCAAATACTGTAATTCACCATGAATAATATATTATTCACGGCCTAAAGATTGTGTTTATGATAGAGAAGCATGTAGCAATAATACAATTGACACAGAAAGGGAGAAACCTGAGGAACCAGAATCCATTAATTACAGTAAAATTGGTGGAGTGGATTCAGATAGGCCTGTTCAGAATGATAACATTGTGTCATGGTATATTGGGAAGATTATTTTGACCGGTTGTTAAGTTGGCAACTCGAGAGCAATAGTCACCAAAAGGGCATAGGAATATATTAGGAAAAAATAAGAAGACGGTTGTTTAGACCTGTTAATAACAATGGTGGAAGCAGAATACAGGGGAACATTTTAAAGCAAAGTGGATCAATAATTGAGGCGATAAGACAAACCTTTGGACACCAAAAGCAGGGAATGATGAGATGTTCATCTTTGGTAAGCACTGAGACCCTTTGGAAGTCAGGACCTGTGACAAGTGTTTCAATTGTCCAGGCAGCTTATAGCATTGATTTGTGCTGCTCGGGGACCTCTGAAAACATATTTGATACTGGCCTCAGTGTGGAGATTTTGGCCTGTTGTGCAGTACTTAATTGCTGGGGTATTGTCCTGTTGACCATTTCTGGTGTATGTCAGTGATACACAATGGGCGCCACTCCATCTTTCTCCCTTCACACATTCCTCTAAATTACCCCCACCCCCACAACACCCCCAAAACTCCCAACCACATGACTTCTCCTGACAAATTATGCCGTGATATGACTGTTCATTCCTGACCACTCACCCCATAACATGCCCCCTGACTGCTCAACCCTTGAATACTCCACCCCCTGCTAAACTACTCCATTAATGACCCACCCCTTCGTCTACACATACCCACGAACGTTAACTTTCCGCAACTCACACCCCAAGCTCCCAATACCTCCAACCAGCCATTCCCACAACCATTCAGAACCTTAAATAAGCACACACACACACCCAACTAACTGGCGACCAACTACATAACACCCCACAAAAACTCAATCCACTAGAATATCCACCCCTAACCTGACTACTTACTCCCAATAAACTATCCTACCACAAACCACACCCTCGACTAACCACAGCAGATCCGATACCCGGTCCGTGTCAACCCATGCCCATGTATACACACCCCCTGATTAACCCTCCCCCACTCGTCAATAGGGCCGTCAATACCTCCCCCAACAAACTACCCAAACGACTACCCACACCTTCAACTATACACCCCCTCCCCTGTCTATCCACAATGGAACCCACAAACTGACCCAACTAACCACTCGTGCCACATGACCACCCTCCCCACCTCCACACCCTGGGACTACCATCCTCTCACATCCCCACTGCTCCTGCCCCGCCCCACACCGCTTTGGTCAGATCAAGAAACTAGGATGAGAGTGGATGCCATGAAGCATGGATAACTTGATAATTCAAGATAACATTAGCTCAATAAACGGTGAATTCAGTCTAAATAGCTGACATTTTATTAAATGAGAAAAAATGGAAACGCAAAGCAGAAGAAGTATTGAAACAGGAGTAGACAATTTAATCGAACAACCTTTCCTTCCATTCAATTATGCCATATATGATCTTTGTCTTAACTCAATCTACCCAGGTCGTTTGCATCTCCTTACTAGGCTCACCCAACAAAAGTCAATGAATCTCAATTTTGAGATGTTCAATTGACCCTCCATGCGCCATTTCTTGCACACTTCACTCTCTCCAAGGACCATGATACGATGCCCACATTGGAGCACAGTACTCCAGATGGTGTCTGAAAAGAGATTCATAAAGCTAAAAGATAACTCCCACTGCTTTGCATTCCAACCACCAGCCATACACCCACCCAGAGATAAAGCCAAATATTCCATGCAACATTTTAATTATCTCGTACACGATCCACAATGTTGATATGCAATTTCCTTTTGGTTGAAAAGCAGATTTTAACATAATATTCTCATATTATTTCTTACTGAATAAAGGTATCTCTCTCCTCATTTTCAGATGGTGCATGGAAAAGTCAATTCATCTCTCAACACTCAGAGTGTATTGGAAAAATCCAACCTGTTATCCAGAAATGAATTAGTGGGACTGCACCTCTATATGGCAGTGACGACTGTGGAATTAGTCAGTAAGTAAGCTAGATTAAAGTAACCCAGTGTGTTTTGCTATTACAATATAGTTCATAGTGATAGTATATTTTAATATATGGGCCAAATGTTTGGGTTATGGACATCCCGTCAGTTACTGCAGGTAACCATCTGAACTGCACATTGAAAGCAATACAAATAAACATTGGGAGAGATGTAAATTGGGCTGCTGAATGCTTGGTCCATGCTTACAGGCTGTGGCTCAGTTGGCAGCACTGGCGCCTTTTGATGCAGAAGGTTTTAGGTTCAAAGTTCCCTCCAGAAGCTTGAGTAATTCATCTAGATACACACTCCAGGAGGACACAAAGTGAGAAAAATGATGGACTGAATGCATCTCTAATCTTTTACAGGTGGTGAAATGGAAGAGCTTGAACTCAGCAGCATCAAATTTGTTTCCTCACCATATGTGATTGATTTATCAAAAACAAGCCGGCACTTCATGCCAAAGTCTCCTTTTGCTACAGTGGTAAGTAACCAGATAATCAGGGCAATTTTAGCACTGATCTCTAGTTCACTGAAGGACAGGATGGCCGGTGGGGCTGGGGGTTTGGGCTGGTATTACTGGTGGGAGTGGGGTTATGGCAGACTGGTCAAGAAAGTAAGAGCTCATGGGATCCAAGGCAAAGTGGCATATTGGATCCAAAATTGGCTGAGAGGCAGGAAGCAGAGGGTGATGCTAGAGATCCAGTTTCTGTGGCTGGAAGTCTGTTTCCAGTGGGGTTCCACAGGGCTCAGTGCTGGGGCCCTTGCTGTTTGTGTTGTACATAAATGATTTGGACTTAAATGTAGAAGGTATGATCAAGAGTTTTGCAGATGACATGAAAATTGGTAGGATGGTAAATAGTGAGGAAGATAGCTGTAAACTGCAGGAGGGTATCAATGGGCTGGTCAGGTGGGCAGAGCAGTGGCAAATGGAATTCAACCTGGAAAAGTGTGAGGTAATGCACTGGGGGAGGGCTAGCAAAGCAAGGGATTACACTGTGAATGGTAGGACCCTAGAAAGTACTGAAGATCAGAGGGACTTTGGTGTGCATATCCACAGATCCCTGAAAATAGCAGGGCAGATAGATAAGGTGGTTAAGAATGCAGAAATAAAAACAGAGATAAAAACAGAGATAAAAACAGATAAAAAAAAGTTCTGTCGAAGGGTCATGAGGACTCGAAACGTCAACTCTTTTCTTCTCCGCCGATGCTGCCAGACCTGCTGAGTTTTTCCAGGTAATTCTGTTTTTGTTTTGGTTAAGAATGCATATGGGATACTGGCCTTTATTAGCCGAGGCTTGGAAAACAGGAGCAGGGAGGGAATGCTGGAGCTGTATAAAATACTTTTTAGGCCATAATTGGAGTACTGTGTGCAGTTCTGGTACCACATTACAGGAAGGATTGACTGCACTGGAGAGGTTGCAGAGGGGATTTACCAGGATGCTGCCTGGGCTGGAGGCTCTGAGCTATAAGGAAAGATTGGTAGGCTGGGGTTGTTTTCCTTGGAGCTGCGAAGGTTGAGAGGGGACCTGATAGAGGTGTATAACGTTATGAGGGACATAGATAGGGTAGATAGGAAGACACTTTTTCCATTAGTAGAGGGGTCAATAACCAGGGGGCATAGATTTAAGGTAAGAGGTGGAAGTCTAAGAGGGGAGTTGAGGAGAAAATGTTTCACCCAGGGAGTGGTGGGAGTCTGGAACTGCTTGGAAGGGTGGTTGAGTCTGAAACTCTTGCAACATTTAAGAAGTATTTAGATATTTACTTGCATTGCCTTAGCCTCCAGGGCTATGGGCCAAGCACTGGAAAATGGGATTAACGTTGCCAGATCTTTGTTGGTTGGTGCGGACATGATGGGCCGAATGGCCTTCTGTGCTGTAGACGTCAATGAGCCTATGGGTGCAGTGGGGATTAGACCCTGATTTTGCAACCTGCCCTAATTTTTCTTTCCATCAAGGCCAATACTTGGACGGGATGGGCAATCATTAATCCCCACCATCCATGGGATTTCCACAAGGTCAATTAAAGGTCCAACACTGGTTTGCACAAGTTATGGATTTTCCTCGTGCTTGTTGCTTAAAAAACGATTTTGCATCTCCTTACATGCAGGCTGACCCAGATTTTCTTCAAGCATTTTTTATTCAGTCACAGATTGTGGGGGTCTCTGACAAGGCCAAGATTCTCCCATGTCTACGACTAAAGCCACCACTGCGGGTGCTGGAAATTGGAATTACTGACTGATTGTTTTTAAAAACATGTTGGAAATAATCGTCATGCCAGACGGTATCTGTAGAGAACGAAATGTGTGAGAATTTCAGATTGATTATATATCATCAGTGTTCTAGTAATAGAGCTGAAACATTAACTGTTTGTTTCTCTGCAGATGCAGCTTGACCTGATGAATATATTCAACAATTTCTGTTCTTATCTGCTGGCCCCTGATTACATTTGAGACGAAGGCTCTGAGCCGCCTTCTTGAATACAGCTATGTGACACGTTAGGCCATTTCAGAGGGCAGTTAAGATTCAACCACATTTCTCTGGGCCTGGAGTCACGTGCAGACTGAGTAGAGACTGCAGATTCTTTCCCTAAAACATGTTAGTGAAACAGATGGGTTTTCACAACAATCCTGGTCTCCATGAATGACATTTGATCTTTGTTACTTAATTTATTTAATCAATTAAATTTAAATTTATATGCTGCTGTCATCTCAGATCATTAATCCAGGCCTCCAGATAACCAGCCAACTAAAAGAAAGGCAGTGCCCCATGTCCGCCATAGTTTGCAGGAGGTTTTGAGATACGCTATTCAGAAGTGTTCATAGCTTCTTTGATACCACTGCTCTATGTCCGGACAATTTATAGTTGAAAATTAAGATGCCCTTACTTACATGTAAATCACAGCTTTCTTGGATCTATCTCCTAGTTAACTGTGAAGAGAGATCTCTATGCTCCAGATCAGTTTTTAATGGTATGAATCCTACAATCTGACTGCTTTTCACTTTTCCAAACAATAAAATCGTTGACAGTATTTGCTGAATTTTACTTGTCCTAGTCCAAGTACAGAATACAAGCAGTTAATTATATTGCACCAGTTTAATTTGGTGTTTAGCAAATACAGACAAAGGAGAGTTTCAAAGAGTCACAAATCAGTTTTAAGCCAACACAGTCACTAAGAAGCTGGAGTTTGCACTGAAGACATTCTCCCGCGTGTGGCAGTTTAAAGAGGATGATATTCAATGGACATTGTTATACTTCCCAGCTGATATGCATTGAAAGCAATGCAGTGGAATATGTATGTGTCTGTTTGTGCGTGTGTCTGTTTTTGTGTATGTTGGTGTGTAGAAGGGGGTGGGGTGGTGGCGGTGATGGTGGGGTGGTGGAGAAGCCGCCTGCTGTGCGTGACCCAGTCCAATATCACATCCATCTGGCATTAGGGAGGAGCCAAAGTCCATTCCTTACAGAACAGCCGAACACATTGCTAAATTGGCCTTGGGATATATCCAGGTTTTCTCACTGGTGATTATCAGATCTTAATTTCTCCCAAAAAGTTGAAATCAAGGATATAATAGACGACAGAAATATATCAGGTCTGAGAGCATCTGTGGAGAGGAAGACAGTTAAAGTTTTGAGTCCGTATGACTCTTCATCAGAAGATCTGATGAACGGTCATACAGACTCGAAACGCTAACTCTGTCTTCTTATCCGCAGATGCTGTCAGACCTGCTGAGTTTTTCCAGCTATTTTTGTTTTTGTTTCAGATTTCCAGCATCCACAGTATTTTGCTTTTTCCGACAGGAATATATCACTGGATTGTACGTGGGTGGTGAAATGGCAAATGGAATTCAACCTGGAGATGTTTGTGTGATGCATCTAGGGTGGTCAAACAGGGCAAAGGGATACCTAATAAATGGGAGAATACTGAGAGCTGAAGATGAAGTGAGGGACTTTGGAACGCATGTCCACTATATTATAAAGTAGCAGAGCAGTTTGATCAGGTGACTTGGAGAGTGTATGGAATAATTTCCTTTATTCTCTGAGGCGTAGAATATGAAAGCAGGAAAGTGAAGCTGAAACGTTATAAAACTTTTGTTAGGCCACAAGTTGAACACTGTGTGCAGTTCTGGTCACATCACTACAGGAAGGGTGCTATTGAGATGGCACAGAGGAGATTTACAAGAATGTTGCCAGGGCTGGAAAATTGCAGCTATGAGGAAAGATTGATAAGACGGGGGTATTTTTTTTGTCTTGGAGATTTGACTGAGGTGCTCAAGGTTGTGAGGGGCCTAGATAGAGTGGATGGAGACACCCTCTGTTCCTCAGCAGGGAGGATGGTGACTAGGGAGATTAGATTTAATGTAATTGATAACTCTTTCAAGCCCAAACAAATAAACTAAATTAACAAATCAGGGGACAAATTCAAAGGCAGCTCCTTGAATGTAATTGGTAGATGGATTAGAGGGGAGGTGAGGATTTTTTTCCACCCTGAGTATGATAAGGGTCTGGAACTCACTGTCTGAATGGGTACCATAGGCAGAAGCACTCAACACGTTTAAAAATTGTCTGAATATACAACTGAGGTCCTGTGACCTCCAGGGCTATGGACCAAGTGCTGGGAAAATGGGATTAGGATGGGTTGCTCCTTTCTTGGCAGGCACAGGCATGATGGGCAGAGTGGCCTCCTTTTCTTCCTGTACATTTTCTAAATTTTCTAAACATCTACAAAAGGTGAATGCATAGGGATGTGGGGAGAGGGCACGGGAGTGGCAGTATGTGAATTGCTCCTTAGGACAGCCGGCATGGACAGCATCGGCCGAATGGCCTTCCTCTGCGCTGTGATGCTTCTACGATTTTATGAATAGAAGACATTCCATATAAGAACTTCAAGAACATTTTCTTCCATTTCAGAGGCAGTTACTGCAGCTTGAGCATTTGGCAAATCACAGCCCTTTCTAAACAGACACTTTCTATACAGTAAATAATATCACGGATCAAATTAAAATAAAACTGGCTCAGGGATCTATGCTAATGTGATGCACAGGCATTTGAAGAGGATATTCTCACGACTGCTCTGGGATATTTGTGTCAACAGGCAACTGTATCCTATCCTGATGGAACTCCAGCCGTTAATGTGCCTGTGAACATTGAGGGAGGACGGACTAGAAACACCGATCAACATGGTCTTGTTGTCTTTGAAAGGGAGGTCCCAGAGAATGTCAGCGTTCTGAGCATGAAGGTAAAACCATTCATTATGAACCATAATAAAATCAATAGAATTATTGTTTTACTGTTTGAAAAGTTTAAGATGGTGTTATAAACAAACCTAACAGCTGGAGAGATTCCATCGAATTACAGTGAATACAAAGAATGATATCGATCTACACAGATTTACAGAGAATTACATTGGGTTGCATGGAACCGCAGGGAACTGGCAGAATTATTATTTTTTATTCATTCACAGGATGTGGCCTTTGGTGGCCATCCCTAGATGCCCTTGAGAATGTGGTGGTGAGCTGCCTTCTTGAAGGTACATCCACAGTGCTGTTAGGAAGGGAGTTCCAGGATTTTGACCCAGTGGCTGTGAAGGTTCCAGTGTCTACGTCAATGCTGGGTGATCTGTCCGGTTTCATTATTTTTTTGTGACTTTGTAGCAGTTATAAGTAAATAGTTTGCTAGGGCATTTAAGATTCAGGAGTCGCATGTAAGGATGACAGATTTCCTTCCCTAAAGGGCATTAGTGAACCACGTGATTTTCTTTACAACAATTGTCATCATTAAACTTTTAATTCCAGATTTTTATTGCATTCAAATTCCATCAACTGCTGTAGCAGGATTCAAACCTGGGTCCCAGAGTAATATCTCTGGATTACTAGTCCGGCAATAATACCGCTACGCCATCACCTCCCCCTATAGTAAGTGACATGGTGTTACATATAACGTGGAGTACAGAAGTAGGTCAGTAAACCCATGCCGAGATTTATGCTCCAAAGAGCTTTCTATCACCCACTTGCATCTTAATCTATCGACTGAACAGCCCATGCCACCCTCTCCCATGCTTAGGCATCTTTTCCTTAAATGCATTATTTGCAGCAGCTACTCCCCGAGCAATCGAATTCCGCATTTTCACCATACTCTGGGCAAAGACTGAATTCCTCATTGGATTACTTAGGAGCTGTTTCCCCCATTATGCAGACAATGCTGGTGGGAACAAATGTTTAAGGTGGCACACAGCGTGCCAATCAAGTGGGCTGCTTTATGCTGAATAGTGTCAAATTTTCTGAGTATTGCTGAAGTTCCACTCATCCTGGCGAGTGGAGAGTATTTCATCACACTCCTGGTTCTGCCTTGCTTTGAGGAATGATGAGGGGTCAACAAAAATATACCAAGTTCTGTACAAAATATCTAATGGCCAGGATTTCACGGTCAGCGAGTGGGGGGGGCGGGGCCCGCTTTCTGATGCGTAAAATGACGCGGGATAACATCGGGTGGAACTCCCGACATCACCCCGCCTCATTTCAATTTTCAAGTCGGCGGAGACTCAACCAAACCAGCTGTACCCCCACCGACCTGTCAATGGCCAATTGAGGCAAAGTCATTTACGTAAATAGTGGACCTTAAGATTGGCGGGGAGGCTGGTAGCCCTGCCAGGCATTGGAAAAAACATGAGACCTCATCCACAGGCTGGATGAGGTTTCACGTAGGCTTTTAAAAATTTAATAAAAGTGTCACTAAAAGTGATGGACATGTCCCAACTCATGTGACAGCGTCAGGGATTTTTTTTCTGTTTTTAACATTCTTTAATGTGGAGCCGATCTCTCTGAGGCTGCACTTAGCCTCAGGGAAATGAATGCGCTCTTCCACGCGCATGCTTAAAGAGCTCACTCTCTGGTTTAGGGAACCCCCCCCCCCCCCACACCCCCCCACCTGCACAGCAAGTGCATAGTGATCGGAAGCATGGCTCCACGAGCCCACTCCTGAACCGCGCCCCCGCCGCGTCCTCCGCCCGTCCCCACCGCCCCCACCCCCCCCACCCCCTTCCACTCCCCCCCCACACCCCCACCCTTCCCACCCTCCCCACCCCCTCCCACCCCCCCGCCCACCAACAAGGGGAAAATTCTGCCCAATGATTAGTGCTAAGATCATTTAATCTAATGTTGATACTTTGTGTTGTCAGTATTATATTGAAACAAATAATCCACCTTGCAACAGAATCGATTTATGGAACATAGTTACCGGCCCTGGGAGAGATGGGACCTGTACAGGCTGGACAAGTTGTATCTAAACATAACCAGGGCCGAGTACCCTGCTGAGCAATTTGCTCAGGCGATTGATGAATGGTTAAACTAACTTGGCAGGAGTATGGGGATCAAAAGGTAATTCAGAGATGAATTTAAACATGCACAACCATTGGGAGAGGCAGGTAGCACCCGAGTAAGAAATAGTAAGAATTGACGTGGGTTCAGATTAAGGGAGAAATTAATAATGTTTAAATTGCATCACTATGCAAGTTTGGGAATGCACCGAGTGTGTTAAATAGACTTAGTGAGTTAACAGGCGCAGATTGCCAAGTGGAGATTTGATGTCCTGGCTCAAAGAAAGGCATGACTGGATATTAAATATTCCTGGATATGACGTGTTCAGGAAAAATAAGATAAGCGTGGAAGGAAGTGTTGTGGAGAGAATGGTATGACAGCATTGGTTAAGGAGCATATGCAGTATTCAGGGGAATATATTATTTTGCCAGACCTATGGAGCAAAAGCTGTGCATTTGCATTGTTCAGATGAGTCAATGAGCCACCAGCTGGTGGGGAAGATGTAGAAGAAGACATTTGCAAGGAAACTACAGAGATATTCATGATTTATAGTGCAGTCATAATGGTGGACTTTAATTAACCAAATATGGACTGTGGCAGTAGTAATGGAAAGGGAAGAGAGGTGTAAGGGTTCCTTGAGTGTGTTCAGGAAACTATGGACAGCAGTATGTTTCCAGGCCAATGGAAAAGGACCCAGTGCAGGAGGTACTGCTGGATCTGGTACTTGGGAATGAGTGGTGCCAAGTGGATCAAATGTCAGTAGGGAAAAATTAAGGGGACAGTGATCATTGTATTATAAAGTTGACAATGGAAAAGGACAAAGGACAATCTAGATTAAGAGTAATTAAAATGGGGAAAGAAAACTTCAATGGGGTAAGAATGGGCAAGATATACTGGAATCAAATGTTGGTGGGTAACATGGTAATTGAACACTGGGCTGTCCTGTTGTGAACACTATCCTGTTGAAGGGGAAAGTTAGGGCAAACAAATCCAGAACTCACTGGATGATGAAGGAGATAGCGATCAAGATGAAGAATAAAATGTGTGCATATGACAGATGTCAGGTCAATAGCACAATGAGAACCAGGCTGAATATAGAGGGATGTGAGAAGCAAATAAGTAAAGCAAAGAGAAGGCAAGAAAATAAACTAACATCTAAGATTCTAGAGAATGAACAAGTCTTCTACATGCTATAAATAGTAAATAGGTGGTAAAAGGATCACTGGGGCTGATTGGAGACTAAAAAAGGAGATTTATGCATAGAAGTAGAGGACATAACTAAGGTATGGATGAATAGGTCACATCTGCCTTCACCAATAAGGAAGTTTCAGCACACTTCATGGTGAAAGAGGAATGAATTCTGACACTGGAAGTCACTAAAAATGATAATGACGAGGCATTGGAGAGGCTGTGTGCACTTAAAATTGATATGGCACCAGGGCCAGATGAGACGCGTCCAAGAATACTGAATAAAGTGAATATGAAAGTTAGGAGGTGCTGGCCACAGTGTTCCAGACTTAGATGCAGGAATGGTGCCAGAGGACAGGAGGATTGCAAATGTGCAAACAACTGTGTAAAGACATTCTCAGCAAAGTCAGACAAGTCAGATTAACATCAGTTGTGGGGAAGCTCCTAGAAACCATAATTTGGGACAAAATTAATAGTCACTTGGTGGAATGTTTTATTTTAAGTAAAACCAGCATTGATTTGTTCAGGGAAAATAGTGTTTGACTAACTTGCTGGAAGTTTGTGATCAGGTAACAGGAGGGTTGATGAGGGTAATGATGTTGAAGTGGTGTATATGGTCCCCCAAAAGACATTTGATAAAGTGTTGCAGCACAGACTTGTGAATAATGTTATAATTTGTGGAATAATAGGAACATTACGGACTGACTAGGCTTGCATCCACTGGAGCTTAGAAGAGTAAAAGGCTACTTGATTGAAATATATTAAAACCATGAGAAGAATTGACAGGCTGGATGTGAGAAGGGATGTGGGAGAATCTAGAACTAGATGTTACTGTCTTAAATGAGCGACCTCTTATTTTTTAACAGAGATGAGGAGATCTTTTCTTCTCTCATTTAGTTGTGACACTTTGGAAATCTCTTTTTCAAAAGGCAGTGGAAACAGAGCCTTTCAATACTATAAAGGCAGAAATAGATATATTAATGGTAAGTAAAAGAGGGAGAAATGTTATCGGGGATAGGAGGGAATGCAGAGTTGAGGTACAATCAGATCAGCCATGATCTCATTGAATGGCAGTGGGGCCGAGTGGCCGACTCATGATTTTAATTTGTATGTTCATATGTTAGTATGGCGTAGATGGAAAATTGGCTGAGTGACAAGTTTGTGTCACTAAATGGTGTTTTCTCTGCCGTCAACTGGAATCATATCTCATAAGGCGGAACTCGTCCATTTACACTACCAATACTTACCGATCAATTCATTAACCAACAACCAAGCAGGGAATAAGATTATTAACTGCTCAGCTGCTCAGGGCAAATATGCCTTACTTGGGGGGATATGGTCAACTGGGGCCTCCTTTTTGCAAACTTATAATGGCTCGTTGTGTTATTGGTTTAGGTGACAGCTGGAGATGGGAAACTTGGTAAAGAATTCAGTGAAGGAATGGTGACGGCTCAAGTCTATCAATCTCCCAGCAAGAGCTACCTTCATATCCGAGCTCCACACACAGTCCCGGAGGCGGGTCAGGATATATATGTTGAATTCCGAGCTATCACAGAAGCGAACAGTGGAAACATTGATTATTATTACTACATCGTAAGTAAACTTAACCAAAGGTAAGATTCTTACTCGCCAAGTTGAAATGTTGCAAATGACTCGGCCATCAGATACCAATCGTCACTCCAAAGGATTTTAGACACATTTACATTGTGACGGGCGGGGAGGGGGGGGGTGGTGGTGGTGGTGGGCGGTGGGTGGTTGTGTGTTGAAATTCATGAAGATGTTTTCCATTGTCTCCTGTACATCCCACAGCATGATGGTGACTGAAGTATTAATATTGTACAGAACACTGGAGATAGTCCCACTGCTTAATGATTTAAAGCCACTTAAGAGGGAAGTCACCTCAGTTTAATGTCCCATCCAAATGTAGCACCTCCAGCAGTGCTGGCCTCCTTCAGCACTGCACAAGTATTGTCAGCCTGGAATATGTGGAGCGGAGCCTGAACCTAGAACCTCTTGAGGCGAGAGCGAATGTGCCAGCCATTGCACCATGTCTAACATGCTTCTATTCTATTGAACTTTGTGAATCAACCATCAAATATGTTTATTGAATTGATGAATCTGAATGCAAACATCCTTTTCCCAAGAATGTGCAATGTTAGGCACCAGCCCTTGTGTTTTACCTGAATTCAAGGAGTGGATCTTTTACCTATGGCGGTTCTGAGCCTGACTATTCTCTTCCCTTGCTGTCCCCTCCTACAGTCAGCATCATCATAACCTGCATGGGACAAGGGAAGGGGTGGCATTGGGCGAGATCCCAGCGAATATTACGCCACCGCCACAAAAAAAGTCAACTTTTTTTTTCCTGGTGTACACCTGGTCACCAAAAAGCTGAAAACCGGCAGATGGTCACTCAGTTGTTATATGCCACATTATCTTTCGACAAAAGAACAGAGGAGATTTCCTCAGTAATCTGGGCCAATAGTTATCCATCACTGAGCCAATTATCATGTCATCAATTTGCTCTTTGTGTGAGTTCACTGTGTGTGAATTGGTTGCTGTATTTCCCAAATTACGGCCTTTCACTGCCGAAGCACTTCCTTGATCGTAAAGCGCATTGGGGCATCCTGAGTCATGGAAGGTGCTATGTAAATGCACGTACATTTTTTCCCCATTTCAGAAAAGGGCTTGCATTTTTCTTGGCTGATGCCTTGCTAGTAGTTAGCCTGGGAAAACCTGCTTGACATATGACAGTGCCAGCCCATGTTCCACTGTTGGAGAAATTGACTTCTCAATAAACAAGCCTCTTACACAACCAAACAGCGAGGTTCCAAAACATGGCACTGTTCCTGACGCTTCCACTGTGCAAGTGGCCAACATGGCGATTCCCAACACCTCCTGCGGCCAAGGCACGTTGTATCCTTCTCTCGAGCCACATGATTGCCAACTACTAACTCAGCCCGCACTGACAATGCCCGCTCTCTCTTGACAGTTTGTCCATTGCTACGCGATAAACATTGATTTGTTTTTCACATTTGTAGACAATGAACACAGGGCATGACAGCTGAAACCTTCAGTTCATTATTCCCTGATAAAGTATCCTAACCACTTCCCATGTGTTATCTTCAATATTCGGATTCCTTGGAGCTTGATACTGTTGCACTATGTCACGTTGTTATTTTGCTTCAGTGGAGCGGAATATAGGACAGAGTGTGCAATGGTAGCTGATTCTAATGTCTGCTTTGTGTTAACACTGCTCACTCAGTCATGTCTGTTCTCTCCATAGCTCATGAGCAAAGGCAAGGTGATCGGCTCCGGTCGAATTCGGAAGGCAGATCCAACAAAATTCCGACTTCAAGTGAGCCTTGACATGGTTCCTACGTTTCGCCTTCTTGCCTACTATTACATCGAAGCAGGAGGAGGAAAGGAAATTGTGGCAAATTCGGTTTGGATTGATGTGGAGGATCAGTGCGATGGGCGGGTGAGTGGACACTAATGATTTCTCATTTGGTTTTTTTGGGAGAAAATGTTATTTTTGTTGATCAGGCAGTTCCATTTTATTTCTCCACTCTACTCCCACTCTGACTCTGACCCATTCCTTGCCTCCTCCACTGTTCCGCTGTAGCTCAGTACAAGCTCAAGGAACAGCACATCATCTTGTCCTCGTCACTTTACAGTGTTTCGGATGTAATAGGTTTAACAGCCGACACGCTGAGTATTCCCAGTAGTTTTGGTATTTACCTCAGATTTCCAGCACCTGCAGCACTTTGCTGCTGCTGCTGTTTTGTTTCAGTGACAGTTATCCCGAGAACAATTGGAACCTTGCGAAATGGTCGCTAATCGCTTTCCTACTTTCGAGTGAGGAGATTTGTTGACACAATTAATGAAACCCGTTTTTATTTCCGAGTCACTGGCAGAGCTGAGCATGACGGTGCCAAAACAGGGAATATGAGCAGGTAAAAGGGCAAGGCACAGAGGATGATTTTACCCCATCCCGGGGCCGTGTAGATATTATGCGCCATGGACTTGGTACTGGGAATTGCTTAATTTAACCTATGAGTTATCGAGATCTGTGCCTTTAAATGTGCCAGTTAAATGCTCTGTGTCTTGCCCTTTTATCCGCTCATATTCCCAGTTTTGGGCACCTTCGTGCTCAGCTCTGCCAGTGGCTGGGAAATCAAAACTAGTTTCACCAATTGTGTCAGCAAATCTCTTCACTCGAAAGTAGGAAAAGCAATTAGTGACCATTTCGCAATTGGTGCCTTGTCCATGCTCCTGCCCAATAGGATCTAGAAATCAAATAGGCTAGATTATACTGCAGGTTTGTGACCCTGACAATGGGCCAAAAAGCAAGTCCTGAGCATCCACTTCCCATCAGCGAGACCAGCTGGGCGATTTTACTGCTGGTGGCCATGAGCGGGCGCTCCATCCAATCAGAGTACCAGCAGGTCTGAAGCCTGGCTATCCCGGTGGGAGTTGTGGGTGCTGTTGAGGGAGGGGTCCCAGAGTGGATTACCTTTTATCCCGTCTTGGGCCACGGAAACTTTGGCTCTGAGATCCGCCCGGCCCAGAGAGCTGCCTGGGTCTGATGGCTTTCCCTGCAATTTTCCTGTCCCTTGCCTCCATCTCAGCCTTGCAGGGCTGTTAACATACAGTTCAGTGTCTGGTCACAAGGACTTTTGCACAGTTTGTTCCCAGTTAATATCTGCAGTGCTGCACAAGTGCTGCAATTGGATGTTTCTGCATAGCTCCCCAAAGGAAAGCAATGACATCGGGGATCAATTTTAATCTATCCCGTACTTCAGCAAGCTGACAATCTGATGTTAACTGTAAGCTATGTGGGTGCGCCTCTGAGCACCATTATGAATGGTACCACATGGTGTAATAAATAGGCCATTTGCAATATTCCGGAAAATTGTGCCCTGCACAACTTTACATTGAGGTCATCGACCTAGGCACTGGAAATGACAACAGCAAACTCAGCCCTGTTGACCCTGCAAAGTCCTTCTTACTAATTTCTGGGGGCCAGTGCCAAAATTGAAGTCTCATGGAATCAGGTCAAGCATAGGTAAGGAAATTCTTGCTGATTACCACGTACCACCCTCCTTCAGCTGATGAATCAATGCCTCTTCATGTTGAGCATCACTTGGAAGAGGCACTGAGTGTGGTAAGGGCACAGAATGTACTCTGGGTGGGGGACTTCAGTGTCCATCACCAAGAGTGGCTCAGGAGAACCACTACTGACCAAGCTGGCCGAGTCCTAAAGGACATAGCTGCTAGACTGGGTCTGAGGCAGGTGGTGAGGGAACGAACAAGAGGGAAAAAACATACTCAACCTCATCCAACCTGCCTGCCGCAGATGCATCTGTCCATGACAGTATCAATAGGAGTGACTACTGCACAGTCATTGTGGAGACCAAGTCCCGCCTTCATATTGAGGATACCCTCCATCATGTTGTGTGGCACGACACTATGCTAAATGGGATAGATTTCAAACATATCTCGCAACTCAAGACTGGGTATCCATGAAGCGCTGTGAGCCATCAGCAGCAGCAGAATTGTACTCAACCACAATCTGTAACCTAACATATTCCCAACTCAACAATTACCATCAGGCTAGGGTATCAACCCTGGTTCAATGAAGAATGCAGGAGGGCATGTCAGGAGCAGCACCAGGCATGAGGTGTCAAACTGGTGAAGCTGTAACACAGGACTACATACATGCTAAACAGCATAAGCAGCAAGTGATAGACAGAGCTAAGCAATCCCACAACCAATAGATCAGATCTAAGCCCTGCAGTCCTGCCACATCTAGTTGTGAATGTTGGTGAACAATGAAACACTCACTGGAGGAGGCTCCACAAATATCCCCATCCTCAATGATGGAGGAGCCCAGCACACTGGTGCAAAATATAAGGCTGAAGCATTTGTTACAATCTTCAGCCAGAAGTGCTGAGTGGATGATCCACCTCGGCCTCCTCCAGAAGTCCCCAGCATCACAGATGCCAATTGATTCACTCTAAGTAATATCAAGAAACGGCTGAAGGCACTGGATACTGTAAAGGCTATGGGTCCTGACAATACTCCAGCAATAGTACTGAGCACTTGTGCTCCAGAACTTGCTGTGCCCCTAGCCAAGCTGTTCCAGTATACAGCTACAACTCTGGCATTTACCTGGCTATGTGGAAAATTGCCCAGGTATGTTCTGTACACAAAGAGCAGGACAAATCCAACCCAGCCAATTACCACCCCATCACTCTACTCTCGATCATCAGCAAAGTACTGGAAGGGGTCATCAACAGTGCTATCAAGTGGCACTTGCTTCACATTAACCTGCTCACTGATACTCAGTTTGGGTTCCGCCAGGGCCACTCAGCTTCTAACATCCTTACAGCTTTGGTCAAATATGGGCAATAGAGCTGAACTCCCGAGGTGAGGAGAGAATGAAGTGAGAACTCTCCACTGTTTGGAGTCATCCCTAGCACACAAGAATATGCTTGTGGTTATTGGAGGTCAGTCATCTCAGCTCCAGGACATCACTGCAGGAGTTTCTTAGGGCAACGTCCTCAGCTCAACAATCTCCAGCTGCTTCATCAATGACTTTCCTTCCATCATAAAGTCAGAAATAGGGATGTTCGCTAATGACTGCACAATGTTCAGTACCAGTCGTGACTCCTCAG
The DNA here is from genome assembly GCA_026770705.1 of Isurus oxyrinchus. NCBI lineage: Eukaryota > Metazoa > Chordata > Chondrichthyes > Lamniformes > Lamnidae > Isurus > Isurus oxyrinchus. The sequence continues at coordinate 65,171,591 of JANJGN010000021.1, forward strand.
ATACTGAAGCAGTCCATGTCCAAATGCAGCAAGGCCTGGACAGTATCTAGGCTTGGGCTGACAAGTGGCAAGTAATATTTGCGTCACACACATGCCAGGCAATGACCATCTCCAACACGAGAGAATCTAACCATCGCCCCTTGACATTCAATAGCATCACCATCACTGAATCCCCCTCTATCAACATCCTGGGGATTACTATTGGCCAGAAACTTAACTGGACTAGCCAAATGAATACTATGACTACAACAGCAGATCAGAGGCTAGGAATACTGTGAGTTACTCACCACCTGAGTCCCCAAAGCCTGTTCACCATCCACAAGACACAAGTCAGGAGTGTGATAGAATACTCCCCACTTACCTGGATGAGTGCAGTTTCCACAGCACTGAAGAAGCTTGAATTCACCAAGGCTCCTTAGACAGCACCTTCCAAACCCATGGCCACTACCATCTAGGAGGACAAGGGCAACAGACACATGGTAACACCACCAGCTGGAAGTTCCCCTCCAAGTCACTTACCATCCTGACTTGGGTCCTCCCACTGTCGCTGGGTCAAAGTCCTGGAACTCCCTCCCTAACAGCACTGTGGGTATACTTACACCAGATGGATTGCAGTGGTTCAAGGAGGCAGCTTGCCACCACATTCTCAAGGGCAACTAGGGATGGGCAATAAATGCTGGCCCAGCCAACAAAATAGTTTGGCATATGATTGATTTGCGACTAACTAATATTTATGGAGTTCTGTCGAAGGGTCATGAAGACTCGAAACGTCAACTCTTTTCTTCTCCGCCGATGCTGCCAGACCTGCTGAGTTTTTCCAGGTAATTCTGTTTTTGTTTTTAATATTTATGGACCTGTTTTTGTTTTTGTTCACAAATGGATGCATATTCTCTTCATCAGCCACATAAAACCTTTTCACGAACATAAATACATTTGTCAGGTCATCTGAACAACTTCACTATTCTAGAGGAAATAGCCCAAAAGTGCTCCCTCTTTCTTGGCAAATATTACCCCTCATATCTGGCATCATCCCTTGTGAATCATTTTTGCGCCTTCTCTAGTGCCTCTAAATCCTTTCAGTCAACAGATCACAAAATGCAAAATGATCAAAAGTATTCACACTGTATGCATTCTTAAAGTTATTTTACTAAACTGGGTAATTTTTAATCTGTTTGTAATTCCTGCAGTGTATGTCTTTCTGGTAATTGATTAACTTGACAACCGTCTTCTAATTAACTTTTACAGATTGAAATAAAGGACGAAAATAAATCCCATGGACCGGGTGGCACGTTTGATCTGCAATTCTCCACCAACGATGCAGCAAATGTCTCATTTGTTGCTGTTGATTCAGCTGTGTACATTCTAAACAACAAGAACAAGCTCACACCCAGGAAGGTAGAGCTTCCTATCATTAGGTTATGGACATCTCCTCTGTTAGTTTCTAATTAAAGTGCAAATATTCTAGCACGAGTGAAAGGGGGTTTGGTAACTACTGGAACAGACAGGCCTTCCTGAATGCAGTTGTGTTACCTCCATGGTACCAAGGTCAAATATGTCATTAAGAGGCTGCGGAGCACTCTGTGGGGGTGGGGGTGGTTGTAGGGGTGGATGGTAAGCTTTGAAGTGCCAGTTGTCGTGCCCCATTTTGGTATCAATGGCATAAGTAGAGAGAGTGGCCTTCCTTTACAGAGGGAGTTAAGAAGGAAAGCAGCAAGGATACCTCAAAGGTATCGGCCTCCCAGTACCATGACCAAGTGAGGAATAGTAGAATTACATAGCTGAATGCGTGGCTGGAGAAGTGGTACTGTTGGGATGACTTCAGATTCCTAGGACATTGGGATCTGTTCTGGCGAGATGACACCTTAACAGGGCAAACTGGCTATACCTGAACAGAACTGGAAACAACATTCTTATGGGACGATTTACTCTATCTATGTGAGTGTTTAAGCATCTTGGCAAGAGTGAGAGAATCAGGAGAAAATACTTTGGAGGAAAACTAATGTTCAGAGGTAATTGCCAAAAACAGAAAGCACCAGTGTAGGAAATAGTAAGGTATAAGTCAGAATTGGAGTAATAACAAATGCAGTAATATCTGAATGAGTTTAGAGTGCATGTATGTGAATGAACGGAGTGTGGTAAATAAAGTCGGTGAACCAAAGGCACAAATGACCTCATGGAGATATGGCGATAATGGAAATCTAGCTGAAAAAATAGAGGGCTGGGTAATTAATCTTTCTGGATGCATGGTTATCAGGAGAGATAGGGGAGGGACAAAATAAGGATAAGTTACAGTACTTATTAAGAATGTTGCAGTACTGGAGCGAGGGGATGCCCTAGAGGGATCAAGGACTGAGTCTATTTGGTTGGAGCTAAGAAACATTTGAGGTGTTATTGCATTACTGGGTGTATTCTTGAGGCTACCAGTGTAACTAGTGGCTACTAGTGGTAAAGATTTTGTGATGCAACAGCTAAAGAAGCATAGAACCATAGAAACGTTATGACGCAGAAAAAGGCTGTTCAGCCCTGTGCCAGCCAAATAAGAGAAAAAAAAGTCTAGCCGATTATTTTAATCCCATTTTCCAACAATTGGTCTGTCGCTTTGTAGGTTACAGCATTTCAGCTGCTGATCCAGATGCGTTTTAAATGAGTTTGAGGTAGCAGTGGGGGACCATATTGGAGATAGTGACAATAATATAGTTAGATTTAGCATCATTATGGTAAAGCAAACGGAATGTATATCGTAAATAAACAAAGGTTGTGTCCAAGTGAATTGATGCATAATGATCAAAAGCATTTGAATGCAACATGAAGGGATAAACAAAGAAACTAGACAAGATAAGACAAGGCTGACCCAACCAAGCAATAAAGAGAGGAAAAAAAAACACATAGAATAAGATGGTGACAGAGGCAATGCTGTAAGGTTGTTGAACTCAACATTGAGTCCAGAAGGCTGCAGAGTGCCGAGTGGAAAGATAAGGTGTTGCTCCCTGAGCTTGCCTTGAGCATCACTGGGACACTGTTGCAGGCCATGTACAGAGAGGTAAACATGGGAGCAAAGTGGAGAAGCCTGATCTTCTGGTTCCTTGTCATTTAAATTCGTTCAGTCTAGAGCTTTGAGCACAAAAGTCTCTGGGGAGGTGGTGGCATAGTGAAATTATCTGGACTTGTACTCCAGAGACCGGAGTAAATCTCTGGGGACTCAGGTTCAAATCCTGCCAGGCAGATGGTGGAATTTGAATCTAATAAAAACCTGGAATTAAAAGTCTGATCATGAAATTATTTCTGGTCACCTATTCACTAATGTCCTTTGAGGAATGGAATCTGCTGTCCTTACCTGGCCCACATGTGGCTCTAGACCCACAGCTTAACTAGACTCTTAACAAGGGGAGTTAGGGATGGGCAATAAATGCTGGTTGATCCAGCAATGCCCATATCCCATGAATGAATGAAAAAAAAATAAACCAGGTTTAAACTCACCATTCGTCACTGATCCAACCTAGCAACATTTGTAATGAAATAAATATTCTTTGAGCACTTATGATGCAAATGTTTGAGAGACCCTCTTGGTAAAAACCTGTTTGCCTTATTTCCAGCATTTCAACACTTGAAAAGTATTTGCTTCAAATTTGCCTGAGAATGTGAAAGGTGCTATAATAATGAAAATTATTAATTTACTGTTTCCCCGAAACACAGGGACACATTACACTTACTTTGCAGCAGAACTAAAAACAATTGTTTTCTGAACAGCTGAGCATGTTTTGCAGTTTGATTTTTTTTTTCTGTAAATAGGTATTTGAACAAATGAATGTTTATGATCTGGGATGTTTCTATGGAGGTGGAGTTAACAGTGTTGGTGTTTTCAAGGATGCTGGACTGAGTTTCATTTCTGATGTGGGCATAGCGTCAGTTAGACATGGTAAATATAACACCATTTATACACGTGATATATTGATAGATACATCAATACATAGATTGGTAGATAGATATATCAATACATAGATTGATAGATGAATAGATAGACAGACAGATGCAGACAGACAGGCAGATAGATGCAGAAGAGTGTTCCAGACTCTCCGCTTGCTGTGAGAGGAAAAAGAATCTCACCTCCGTCTTAAATTGAAGGACCATATTTTTAACTGTGTCCCCTAGTTCTAGTCTTTCACTGGGAAACACATCCTTTCAGCATCCACCCTGTTAGGCTCCCTCAGGATCCCATTTATTCCAATAAGATCAGATCTCTTACTTCTAATCCCAAATAGATACAGGCCATACCTCGTCAACCTTTCTTCATTAGATAACTCCCTCAGCCAAGGAATCTAACGAGTGAACCTTCTCTGAACAGTTTCTAGAGCAATTATGCCCTTTCCTGAAGAAGGAAACCAAAGCTTATATGCTGTCCTCCAAATGTGGTCTCAACAATGCACTGTACGACTGTATATCCCTGCCTTTATCTTCCATTTCCTTCGCAATAAACAATAACTCTCAATTTCCCTTCCTAAATACTTTCTAGACCTGCATACCAGCTTGTTGTAATTATTGTACCAGGACACCAGATCCCTCTGTACCTCAAAATTTTGTAGTCTGTCTCAATTGAGATAATGTGCTGTTTTTCCATTCTTCCTGCCAAAGTGGAGAGGTTAAGGTGTTCCCATATTGTACTCCATTTGCCAGGTTTTTGTCCACTCATTTAACCTGTTTATAGCCATTTGCAGACTGCTTGTGTCATCTTCAAAACTTACTTTTCTACTTATCGTTGTGTCATCAGCAAATTTTGGTCCAAAATTTCATCCAAATCATTAATGTAGATTGGAAACAGCTGAGGCACCAGCATTGATCTCTGTGATGCTACTCTCATTACATATTTCCAACTCGAAAATGACCAATTCATACCAACTCTCTACTTCCTGTTAGCTAACCAATCCTTTATCCATGCTAAAATGTTAACACCTACACTATGAATTTTTTTGTTTGCATAGTAACCTTTGATGTCAAATGCCCCCTTGTCAAATGCTTTCTGGAAACTTAGGTACTCAACTTTTCCAGGTTCCATTATCCACGTTGTGAGTTACTTCCTCAATGAGCTCTACGGAATTAGCCAAACACGATTTCCCTTTCACAGCTGGTGCTGCCTGATTGCACTGAGATTTTCCAAGTGTCCAGCTGTAGTTCTGGGCATTGCAGATGTTAAGATAACTGCCCTGTAATTTTCTGCTTTCTTTCTCCCTCCTTTCTTTTTGTTATTTTTCAATATGATGGTACCGTTCCAGAATCTAGGAAATTTTGGAAAATTAAAACCAATGATTCTACTATCTCAGAAGCCATGTTTTAATGAACCTAGGATGAAGTCCATCAGGACCTGGGAACCTGTCAACTTTTAGTTCTAATAATTTTCTCATTACCCTTTTCCCTGGTGATTGGAATTGTTTTAAGCTCCTCCCTCAATTTCACCTCTTACATGGAAACATAGAAACTAGGAGCAGGAGTAGGCCATTCAGCCCCTCACGCCTGCTCCGCCATTCATTATGATCATGGCTGATCATCCAACTCAATAGCCTGCTCCCGTTTTCTCCCCATACCCTTTGATCCCTTTCGCCCAATAGCTATATCTAACTCCTTCTTGAAAACATGCAATGTTTTGGTCTCAACTACTTTGTTGTAACGAATTCCACAGGCTCACCACTCTCTGGGTGAAGAGATTTCTCCTCATCTCAGTCCTAAATAGTCTACCCTATATCCTCAGACTTTGATCCGTGGTTCTGGACTTCCCCACCATCGGTAACATCCTTCCTGCATCTACCCTGTCTATTCCTGTTAGAATTTTGTAAGTTTCTATGAAAGCCCTTGATTTACAATTATTTCTGGAATGCTATGTGCATCTCCTACAGTGAAGATATTTGCAAAGTACCTGTGAAGTTCATCAGACACTCTCTTATCTTCTATTATTAATTCCCCGAATCTCTCTCCAGAGGACCATCACTTCTACTATTTGCTCTTTTCCTTTTATGATATCTGTGGAAATTCTTATTATATGTTTATTTATCAATAGCTAGCTTTCTCTCATAGTCTAATTATTATTCTTCGTATTTCAATTAATATTTTGTTCAAAATTGTTATTTTTTACATTCCGTATAATCTTCTGACCTTTTCATCTTTGCAGAATTGTACACCATTACTTTCAATTTCATAATATCTTTAAATTCCTTGGTTGGCCACGACTGGTCCATCTTTCTCCTAGAATATTTCATTCTCACAGGCATGCATCTTTGCTAAGTGTTTTGAAAATCTCCTCAAATGTCTACCACAGCATGTCTACTGACCTTTCTATTAACCTGATTTCCCACTTCACCTTAGCCAACTCTGTCATCATACCCTCATAATTGTCTTACTAAATTTAGAACATTAAACTCACTCTTCTTTCCTCAAACTGAAAGCGAAATTAGATCATGTTATGATCACTTCTACCTAAGTGTGCCTTTACTGTGAAGTCATGGATTAATTAATCCTGCCTCATTGCGAATTACCTGCTGTCTGATTGGCTTGAGAACATGCTGCTCTAAGAAATGGTCCCGGAAAAAGAAAACAACATTTCTACTTTGGAATAGCTTTTATTTGGAATTTGCTTTGGATTAATTTGCAGAATATTCATGCAAAAATGAAATCAGAAGAAAGAGGAGAGCATTAAACCTGCAGCGCCAATATACTGGAAAAAGTGAGTACGAAAGAACATGTATGAACTGCATTCTCCATTTCTGTGTATTAATCAAACTGTCTTAAAATGATGTGCAAATAACGACTTATTTCCATTGATACAACTAAGTTCGATAGTCAAACACACTATTTCAGTCTACTCTCCATGTGACAAAATGATATAAAGGTACTGGAGAAATTGAAAATGAAATCCTTAGGATGATACCAGAGCTGATGAGGAACTATTAAACAGGCTGGAACCCTTTTCTCTAGAAAAGAGAAATCTGCCAGAGTGGCCTAACAGATGGCTATAAAATTAAGGAGGTATTTAATACAGCAGGCATAACAAAGAATTTGTAGGTGGAGAACAGAGCTAAGGATCATCTACATAAAAAGTCACTACTAAATACAACTGAGATGTCAGGAGAAAATTCTTCCTTCAGAGTGCCAGATTGTGGAACTCACTATAGTGAGGAATAGTTGAGTTGAATGGTATAGAGGTATTTAACGGATACTAGGTAAATATATGAAGGAGGATGGAATAACAGCATGTATTGATCGGGTGAGATGAATATGGGATGATACTCTTGAGCATAAATCCCAGCATGGCTGTGTTGAATGACCTGTGTTTGTGATTGTGCTGTGTCTGTATCCTTCAACCTGTTTCTATGCTGTACGTTCTATATAATATAACATTGAAAGCATTGAAAGACTGCAGTTCTTATTGCTTTAAATCCTCTTCTAAATCACACTCTATCACGAAGGTTATGAATTATGTTTCCAAATGCTCTTCCTTCAGTAAAAGCAAAATACTGCAGATGCTGGAAATCTAAAACAAAAACAGAAAATGCTGGAAAAACTCAGGTCTGGCAGCATCTATGGAGAGAGAAACAGAGTGTTAACCTTTTAAGTCTCTATGATGACTGAAGAAGGGACATACGGACTCGAAATGTTAACTCACTGTTTCTCTCTCCACAGATGCTGCCAGATCTACTGAACTCTTCCTTTGGTTCCTGCTCAAGCTCCTTAGCGTATTTTGGAAACTAATTCTGACATTCTACCGTAAAACTGTTGTGTTAAAGCGAATTGGCAAGGATTCAAGGCCTTCTGTATGATGAGCTCAATCTTTTGCTTAGATAGGTCAGAGGTTCTATTGGTAATGATAAGAAAAATTGTCAATGTTTTCGGCTGAGGGCATTTCATTGTGCTACTGTTGAATATTTCTGATGAACGGTCACCGACCTTAAATGTTGAGCGATTTCTATCCCCACAGATTCCGGCAAACTCGCTATTTTTTTGGCCCCTGCTTGTTTTGTTTTTAGTTCAGATCTCCAGAATATGCAGTGTTTTTGCTTTTGAAGTATTAATAACCTGGCATGGGCATTTGTTTATGGGCAGTAAGAGTTTTTTTTTTCTGGAATTGTGAAACGCAAAATCAATTTTTTTGGTCTGTTACATATCCCACAAAATTTCCAGTTCTGTTGAGTCTGATCACAGGAGACAATGTCAGACTGTGCAGGGCAAATTTCTAACCCAATTGATAGCTTCCATCGTGTGACATAGGAAGAAAGAGAGGTCATTCATTCCCTCGAGCCTATTCCTCCATTCAATCAGATCGTGCTTTATCAGCATCCTTATGCTATCCATCTGCCTTGGATTCATATCCTTCTGTATCCTGTTGGAAAAAGAAACTATGGATCATAGTTTTAAAGTTAGTAATTGAATGACCAACTACAGCCTTTGGTGAAAGTAAGTTCCACACTTCTACCATCCTTCATATGAAGAAATCATTAATTTCACTCTTGAGCTCCTGACGCCGATTTAATATTTCATCCCCTTGTCTTTGGCTCTCCCACCAGTAACAAAAGGTTCCACAAATTACCTTAGCAAACCTTTGATGATCCTGAATCATCAAACAAAATACCTCCTGTATTCGAGGGAATAAAATGCTTAGCTTGTATAATCGATTCCCACAATCTTGGAACCTTGGTCACATTCTGCTGAATCTCTGATATGTTGACTGGAACATTTTCCCACCTCAGAATGCATTGGTGCTCTCCTTAACAAAGCCTGTCTGTCCACCAAGCCTCGGTCACTGGGCTCAGATTTTCCAGGCTTTTCCAGATCTAATGTTTTGGAAGTTGATGTGGATCCAGGAAATCAACACATTGCTCCTCACGACTCCACAATATTTCCAAGTAGACTCTTGTAATGCAAGGTCCATCTTCATCTCATTTCCCTCTACCCACCATCCCCATCCCAAGAACCCCACACCAGTCTTCAGCTCCCACTGAACTTCCAATCAGTACTAGCAAATGCTCTGATATTGATCTGCATTAAAGGAGTGACAATATTGTAAGTACAGGCCAGTCAGCCTAAACTCTGTTAGCAAAACAATTGGAACCAGTTCTGAGGAACAGGATAAATGTTAATTTAGATGGACACAGATGTTGAGAAAGTCATATCTCACCATCATATTTGAAATTTTTGAGTAGGTACAAGGAGTGCCAATGAGAATTGCATACTTGATGTAGTCTATCATGATTTTGGAAAGAGTTTTGATACAGTTCCACACGACAGACTAACTACAAAAATAAAAAACCATTGGATTCAATACGAAGTGATGAGTTGGCTCCAAAATTGACTCAGAGGCCGGAAGCAAATGGTGGATCAGAGTTTTCATGAATGGCAAGCTGTTTACACTGATTCTGGAGGGCTCAATACTAGGAACTTTGCCTGTTGTGGTATATATTAGTGATTGAACTGGAATGTGGCGGGTATGATTACAAAATTTCCAGACAATCCACGAAATGGCTCCTGTGTTGATAATGGAAAAGAGAGCTAAATATTGCTAAATGACATAATTGGACTAGATAGGTGGGTGTAGCAATGGCAAATGGTGTTGAATTGGAAGAACTGTGAGGTAATGCATTTGGGAACAGTTAACAAAGAAATAGTCATCTGTTAGTAAAGCCACGTATGCCATAAGCTTTTTTAATGATCTTCTCAACATGTTCTGCACTTTTAAAGACTCGTGCATGTAAACACTTGGTCATTGAGAGACGGAGTATTGACTAACTCAGGGCATGGTCGGTGCCATTCAACCACTGAGCCTCTGCTAGCTCTCCATGGAGCAATCCAGTCAGTTTCTTCCCCCTCCTATTCTATTTCCATGACCTGAAAGGTAATTTTTTTTGAGTGCTAACCAATTTCTTTCTGAAATCATTGCTTGTCTCTGCTTCAACGACCCTAGTTGCAGGGGGGTCCAGTTCAATACCACTCACTGCATACAAAAGAAACAAAACATTCCTCTTGACATTTCCCTGATATATCTCCTAAAACCCTAAACAGTTGTTCCCCCTACTCCTTGCACCATCACTAAATGGGAATAGTTTTTCCTTTTCGATGTTATCTAACATTCAAAGAACGATATCTCCTTGGCCCATCAGCAGCTGGAAGGTGTGTGGGCAATCATGTTATGGATGGATATGTAATGACCTGACAAGTGCAAGATTGCTCATGGTCGGCCACCCACACCACCCCAGGGAAATCACTCCAACTTCCAAGACTGCCACTGAGCTTAGCTCCAGACAGAAGATTCTGGCCAAAGCCTTGTACACATCTACCAAACTGCTCTCAATCTCCTTTGTTCCAAGAATAATAACCACAGCTTTTCCAATCTAACCTTGTAGCTAATATTCTCCATCCGGGCACCATTTTGTTAAATTGCTTGGGCGCACACTCAGGAATCCTTACATCCTGCCTAAGGTGCTGCAACATAATACACTAGTTTGTTGGCTCAACAAGAAATGTATTAATGTTCAACATACATTCCCTGCTATTATGCTCAATACCTCTATATTATAGCTTAACATCCCATTCACTCTGCTAACACGGTCTCAATACGGCTTGTCACCTTCAGACATCCCTACATAAGCGCCCACAGATCCATCTGTCCCATCTTCAAATTCCACCTGTCACTTGTCTGCCTATTGTCTAGCCTATGTCCTTTTGCAGTGAATTAATATCATCCTCAATGTTTGCTATCCTAAAGAGATGAAGTCATAGGAACATTTTGGATTTTACTTTGAATTCCAATGTCCAACTGATTAATGTATATAGGCTCGGCCAGCATTTGTATCCCATCAATAACAGTCCTTGAGAAGGTGCTGATAGCCACATTCTTGAACACGACAGCCCATGTGTCGTCGGAACACCATAGTGCTGTTAGGCAGAGAGTTCCAGGATTTTGACCATACAACAGTGAAGAAAAAGCGCTGTAGATCCAAGTCAGGATGGTCTGTGGGTTAGGACAACTTGGAGGTGCTGGTGTTGCCATGCATCTGCTGCAATTCCAGGTGGTAGAGGTCGTGGCTTTGGAAGGCGCCGTACAAGGAGCTTTTGTAATTTGCTGTATTGCAACTTGTTTATGGTACACCCGGCTACCACAGGGTGGAGGGAATGAATATTTAAGGAGATAGATCAGGTGCCAATCAAGCAGGCTATTTTGTTTTGGTTTGTGTCAAGCTCCTTGAGTTTTGTTGGAGCTGAACTTATTCAGGCAGGTGTCGAATATTCCATCATAATCGCACTTCTGCCTTACAGATGGCACAGACTTTAGGAGGTGAGTTACTCACTGCACAATACCCAACCTCTGATCTGCTCCTCGAGCCAAAATATTTATATGGCTGGTCCAGTTCAAATTCTGATCAAAGGTAACCCCGGAAGGTTGCTCGAAGGGGATTGAGTGATGGCAATGCAATTGAATGTCAAGGGGAGATGTTCCATTTCAGTCTAGTTAGAGATGGTCATTGTCAGGTATGTGTGTGGAGCGAATGTTACTTGCCACTTTTCAACAGATGGCTGAACGTTGTCCAGATGTTGATCCATATGGACATGGACTACTCCAGCATCACAATATGGCACTGAACATAATGCAATAATCAGTGACCATTTCCATGACTGACCTTATGCTAGAGGGAAGGTCATTGAAGAACCTGAAGATGCTTCAGCGTAGGACAATATCCTGACTGACTCTTGCAACTATTCCATGCACTGAGATGTTTGACCTCTGTTATGACATGGCAGGCAACATGTGTCAGCTGGACCAAATCTACAAGGAAAACTTGATTGCGCTATCCTTTAGAGATTTTAAAAATTAAATTAAAATATTTATCAACAAAATATAAATGATTTTAAGCACATAAATAAGAGTACAATTACTTACTACTATAATAACTCCTCACATTCCTAATTAATCTGACCCCAAGTTACACTTCCTTTAAGGCAAAGGCCCAAGATAGATATTAGATTCAAAACAAACTCAGCAAGTTAACACTTGACAGTAGAATTCCAAATGCCTTTTCCCAACATCAGTTTCATTATATAGCAGACGTATCCATAAATGCTGGAGGATTCATTAAAGCTATTTCACACTTTCCTGTTAGATCTTACATGGCCTGCTGATTCATTCTCCTTTATATATGTTTCTCTCTTTTTAACAAATAAATTCTGTTGATCCATATATCTTTGAAACTGTACCCCCCTCATAATATAAAAACTTTCACTTTGCCAATATGTATATTGTCAGTACCTTTGAGGAAAAAAATAAACATATTCCTTAGCCTTGCTTACCTGGCTAGACTAAAATCCCTTTGAAATCCAAATCTCATCACTTATCTAAAAAAGCAAATTCACTCCAAACCTTACATGCTAAGCCAGCATCCATGTTTACTCATTAGCATATCAAACACCTAGCTTCTTCTGATGATTTCAAACTTGCAGTCTACTTGACTCCAAATGTAATTAAATCATATGCAAACTCAACTATACTTACCCCCATAATCCTACTTTTCAATAAACCACAATAATATCATGAACAAAATGTTAGTTGCATGACGCCTCCACGAGCATAACTATCCTCTTTTGTGCAAAGAATGTCTTCACCCAATAGGGAGATTTTGCACTAAATCCCATCTGTGTCAGCTTTGCAAGGGCTCCTTGTTGCCACTCTTGGCCAGATATAAGGAAGATAAGAATATAATAAATAAGAGCAGGAGTAGGCCATTCATTCTGGAAAAAAATACCCCTCCATTCTGGAATATCATGGCTGATTTGATGTGGCCTCCACTTTCTTGTCTTCCATTCTATAACTACAAACTCCCTTGCCAATCACAACAGTTTCTAACTCAGACTTGAATATATTCAATGACCCAACCTCCAATGTTCATTTGGGGAGAGGATTCCAGGCACTAATGGTTCTTGAAGAAGATATTACATCTCAACTCTGATCTAAATGAGAAATACATTATTTTGAAAATTTTCCCTGAGTTCCATATTCAAGCATGAGTGGAAACATGTCCTCAGCATGTACCATGTCAAGCTCGCTCAGAAACTTAATGTTTCAATAAGATCACCTTTCCTTCTTCTAAATTCCGATGTGAATAGGCCCAACCTGCTCAACCTTTCTCCATAAGACTGCACTTTCATCCCATTAATAGCCCAGGGAATCTTCTCTGAACTGCCTTCAATGTAAGGAGGTGTGGCCTCAACATTCCTTGTACATTTGTAGTAAGATCTCCTACTTTTTTAACTTCACCTCCCTTGCAATGAACGCAAATATTCCGTTTGCCTTCTTAGTTGCTTGATGTACATGCATGCTAACTTTTTGTGATTCATCTAATAGGACGTCCAAGTCCCTCAGCACTGCAGCATTCTGCAGTCTCCCTCCATTTCAATAATATGCTGTTCTTCATTCTTCCAGCCAAAGTGTACAACCTGAATATTTCACAAAATTTGCCAAGATTTTGCCCACTAATTTAACCTATCCATATCCTTTGCAGACTCTTTTATATTATCTCACAACTTTCTTTCCAACATATATTCGTATCATCTGTAAATTTGGCTACACTAAATTGATCCCTTCATTGAAGTAATTAATATAAAGCGTAAATTTTTGCGGTTTTAGCACTGATCCCTTGGAACGCCACTAGTTACAATCTGTGAACCTAAAAGACACCAGATTATCCCAAACTCTGTTTCTGATAGCTAGCTGGTCCTCTAACCAAGCTAATATTTCACTCCCAATACCACATGCTGTCTTGATATCAAGGACAGTCACTCTCACCTTATCTCTTTAATTCGTATTTTGTGTATGCTTGACTAATTTAATTTAATTTTTTGATGAGGTAACATAGAATGATGAGGGAGGGATTGCAATAGAAGTTATCGATATGGATTTTAATAAAGCCTTTGACAAAATATCTCGTTAAAGGCTGTTTAACAAAACTGTGGCTTTTGGAGTAAGAGAATCGATTTCACTCATAAGAGAAAAAAAAACACTTATGGACAGAAAAATGGTGAGTTGTGATAAATTGTTACTATTCAGGCTGGAGGCTGGTCAACAATGGTGTTCCCCAAGGGTCAGTGTTTGGGACATTTAGTTTTGTCTTATCTGAGTAACATCGACTATCCTAGTCCAAAAGTAACAATTTTGCTAACCAGCGTTTAGCGAAGTACTTTGTCAAACATATTGTTAAAATCCATATAGTTAACATTCATTGCAATTCCTCCATCATCAATCTCTGTTACTTGGTCAAAAAGTTAAATTAAATTAATCAAGCACAACCTCCATTTCGATGTTTGTGCTGGCTATCCTTCATTTATTCAAAATAATACTCACCATTGATGTTAAATTAGGTGCCCTGCTGTTTCCAAGACTATCCTTAGATTATTTGTAGAAAAAAAGGTGACACATTTGCCACTCTCCAATCCTCTGACTCCCGTTCCCCGCCACCAATTACAGAGAAGATTGGAAAATTTTGGCAAGCACTTTCGCTATCTTGGAGTTGATTTCATTTAGTAACCTGGGATGCAGACTATTTATCCACTCTACACAGCTTTTCCTGTGCCTTCTGCCTCTCAATTTTCACCCCATCCATTAAATGTACCACCTCTGCTTGTACTGACACCTTTTAAATCCCCCTTGTTTTGCAAGCATTGAGGCAAAGTACCAACATTCTACCCTTGCCCTACACCTCTAGACATCTATGTCACTCTTGGCCGCTAGTAAGCTGACTCCAGCTCTTACTGATCACTTATTTTGATGTTACTTTGGGGACACTACTGTATGCCTTTCTCACCCTACCTGGGCCGGTCTGTACTGCACCAGTGCAAAACCTCCGTTCTTGATGCAGCTGCTCTGCCTTCTCTAGGCTTGCGTGCTCAAATTATGGCATGGTGCAGTGCCTGTAAGCCAACATGCTCAAATTCAGCAGAGAAAAAACATTTATATTCTCAGCAATTCTTCGTGGTGGAAAGACATCATACCGCTATGGGGAAGGAGTGAGGGACTGTGACTAAGTCGATAGTTTGGGTAAAGAATGAGAGGATTGAATATCCGCCTTCTGTGTTGTATTATGGTGATGATATAACATGAAGAGATCAAGATTCCCTGGTATGCAACAAGCTTTCTACCGTACTGCACCACTTAACCTGCAGATCTGCGGGTTTAAATGACTCGAATCTGTTTGTAGGTCATGTCGTTTGTTCCAAAATGGAATGTGCTGATCAACCGATCGTGCAGTTACAGTGGTTTCTGCTTTCTTACCTCTTTACAGTGAACGAATACTTGGACCGCAGAATGCAAAAGTGCTGCATGGACGGCATCACCAGACTATTAATGCAACACAGCTGCGAGGAGAGGGCAAGCCGTGTCAAAGAGCTGGATTGTCGCCTGGTTTTCCAGACTTGCTGTGATTATGGAGTTGAACTAAGAAAGAATCAGTCGTTGAAGGTGGATTCAGTAGCAAGAGGTAAGCGATAGTTGCTGCTGCTCCCTCTTTTATTTGGTCAACTAGTCTCAGAATTGAGCCCTATTCACCCAGAGAGTCAAATCAATGATTTCACCAGTGCACAAATTGCAGATATACTAATCATTAACAGCAGTGATGCTGGCCCATAAGGACAAAATGAAAGACCATGGGTTCAATCCTGGAGCTTTAGGGTAGAAAATAAGATAAACACGAGGAGAAACATGACGTGATCACACTTGGTGAACTGTCTACAGTCCTAGTCTCCATAATATATAAACAATATAGAAGTAATGGGAAAGGAGCAAAAAATATTTACAAGGCTGATACCAAACTGGGAGATTCTACCTGCCAGGTGAATAGACTGGTGTCTCTTTTCACTTGATAATAGAAGGCAAAGGAATTACCTCATAGGGTCCTTTAAAATGATGAATAATATTGATAGCTAGGATACAGAAAATATGTTTGCATTCATGTGGAAGAACAAAACTAAAGGTTACCAATGCAAGATATTCATCAACACATCCAATAGGAAATTCAGAATAAATGTGTTTACTCAGAGAGTGGGGGTTCCTCCAGCCATCCATTTTCACACCACTTCTCCTGGTGAGGGTCACAGTGGCAGTGAGCTGAGCAGCACCAACCTGACTTCCCTGTCCTTAGCCACAAATTCCGAGGATTCCCAGGCATTCTTAGGCCATCCAAGAGATGTAATCCCTTCAGCATGCCCTGGGTTGGCCTCAAGGTCTCTGCTCAGTGTGCCGTGCCCGGTATAGCTCCAGAGGGAGCCTACCAGGGGGCATCCTTATCAGATTACTGAACCACCTCAATTGGCCCTTCTCGATTCAGAGGAGCAGCAGCTCTGTTCCGGGGTTCTCCCAGATTGCCGACCTCCTTACCCTGTCTTGGACAGTACGGTCAGCAACCCTGCAGAGAAAATTCATTCCCACCACTTGTCCCCGCAGTCTTATCCTTTCGGTCATTACCCACCTGCCTATTGGTGAGCATGGGGACCTTTATCAACAGAGAGCATCATCAGAAAACTCAGCTCCCACTTCACCACCACTGACCGGAAGAGTGCCCATAGAACTGAAGCCACCACACCAATCTGCGGGTTTATCTCACTCTCCCCCCCCCCCCCCCCCCCCCCCCCCCCGCCATCACTCACAAACAAGCTTCTGAGATACTTCAACTCCTCCACTAAGAGAAGCTGTTCCCCCCTCACCTGGAGACAGCAGCCAACTCTTTTCTGGGAGAGAACCATGACCTCAGATTGCAAGGTGCTAATCCTCATCCCAAGGGCGTCACACTCAGCAGTTACACATTCAAGTGCGTGCTGGAGATCACAGTTGGATGAGGCAAGAAGGACAACATCATCTGGAATCAGCAGGGATGCCACCCTCAAGCCCCCAAACTGGATACTTTCCTTACCTCGGCTGTGCCTTGATATCCATCCCATGAAAATCACAAATAGGAGTAGAGACCAGACGCACCCTTGGGTGGGGTCCAGCCCCCACCTTGAACAAATTTGACTTAATGCCAAGAATGTGGACACAACTCTCGCTCTGCGAATAGAGGGACCTGATAGCATGCAGAAACGGCACGACACTTCATATTACTTCGGCACCTACCACAAAATATCCCAAGGAATGCGATCATATTCCTTCTCCAAATCTACAAAACAGAGGTAGACCAGATTAGCAAATTCCCACAAACTCTCAAATATCCCTGAGAGGGTAAAGAGCAGGTCCATTGTTCCTCAGCCACGCCGGAATCCGCATTGTTCCTCCTGAATCTGAGGTTTGACTGATGGATGAAGTCTCCACTCCAGTGCTCTGGCACAGATGTTCCCAGGGAGGCTGAGGAGTGTGATCCTTCGAAAGTTGGAACACACCCACTAGTCCCCTTTCTTAAAGATGGGGACCACCAACCCAGTTTGTCAATCCAGTGGTACTGTCCCTGCCCTCCATGCAACATTGAAGAGGCGCGATAACCACGACACCCCAACATTTTCCAGTGCCTTCAACGCCTCCAGATAAATCTCATCCACTCCTGTTGCCTCACCGCTATGGAGACTCCTGACGACAGCAACAGCGATAGATCCGATCTCACCTGGAGGGGTGGGGGGGGAGTGCTCTGGAGCTGAATCCTGTAATGAGGGCATGTCCACCAGGTTGAGGAGTTCTTCAAAGTGCTCATTCCACCTCTCAGGCATTCACCCCCATATGGGACTTCCTACAATATGAATTCGTTCAGGAGAATACCATAAATGAATTTAAGGGGAGTCTGGGTGTGTGTAATGGGTAGAAGGAAATCAGAGGTGAAGCTGATAAGGGTAGATGATGAAGCTTGGGACAAAGCTCCAGTGAAGATTATACATTGGCAAATAATAGATGGACTGATTGGTCTGTTGCTGTTCTTTTGCTATATTTTCTATGTAATTCTATGTAAGGACAGAAAGGGAGACAACGCAGTAATATAAGACCATAAGATGCAGGAACAGAAGTAGGCTATTCGGCCCATCAAGCCTGCTCCGCCATTCAAAGAGTTCATGACTGATCTGATAATCCTCAACTCAACTTTCCTGCCTTTTCCTCATAACCCTTGATTCCCTTACTGATTAAAAATCTGTCCATCTCAGCCATCAATAAACTTAGCAGCTCAGCCTCCACAGCCCTCTGCGGTGAATAATTCCACACATTCATAACCCTCTGAGAGAAGAGATTCCTCCTTATCTGTTTCCAGTGGGCGCCCCCTTACTCTGAGATTATGCCCTCTAGTCCTAGACTCTCCCATAAGGGGAAACAACCTCACCCTGTATCTACTCTGTCAAGCCCTCTAAGAATCTTATATGTTTCAATAAGGTCACCTCTCATTCTACTGAACTCCAATGAGTACAGGCTCAACCTACTCAACTTCTTCTCATAAGAAAATCCCGCCATGCCCAGGATCAAACGAGTAAACCTTCCCAGGACTGCCTCCAATGTCAGTATATCTTTCCTCAGATAAGGGGACCACATTGTTCACAGTATTCTTGGTGTAGTCTAGCTAGCGACTTGTATAGTTTTAGTGAGACTTCCCTACTTTAATACTCCATTTCCTTTGAAATAAAGTCTGCTGTTACAGCTAAAAGGAGAGATTTATGAGAAGTTGCCAGTGATTGCGCCTATAAAGCATGGGCCAATGACATTTTGACGCTGCAATCATAGGTAAATTTCTCTCCCCCACTGTTTTAAGCAATACATATATGGCAATCACACAGAATCACAGAGCAGAAGAGGCCCTTCGGCCCATCGAGTCTGCACTGACATGTGAGAGACACCTGACCTACCTACCTAATCCCATTTACCAGCACTTGGCCCATAGCCTTGAATGTTATGACGTGCCAAGTGCTCATCCAGGTAATTTTTAAAGGATGTGAGGCAACCTGCCTCCACCACCCTCCCAGGTAGTGCATACCAGACTGTCACCACCCTCTGAGTAAAAAAGTTTTTCCTCACATCCCCCCTAAACTCCTGCTGCTCACCTTGAACTTATGCCCCCTTGTGACTGACCCTTCAACTAAGGGAAACAGCTGCTCCCTATCCATCCTGTCCATGTCCCTCATAATCTTGTACACCTTGATCAGGTCGTCCCTCTGCTCCAAAGAAAAAAACCCAAGTCTATCCAACCTCTCTTCATAACTTAAATGTTTCATCCCAGGCAACATCCTGGTGAATCTCCTCTGCACCCCCTCCACTGCAACCACATCCTTCCTATAATGTGGTGACCAGAACTGCACACAGTACTCCAGCTGTGGCCTCACCAAGGTTCTATACAACTCCAATATGATCTCCCTACTTTTGTAATCTATGCCTCGATTGATAATGGCAAGTGTCCCATATGTCTTTTTCACCACCCCACTAACATGCCCCACTGTCTTCAAGGATCTATGGACACACACGCCAAGGTCCCTTTGTTCCTCAGAACTTCCTAGTGCCACGCCATTCATTGAATACTTCCTTGTCAAATTACTCCTTCCAAAGTATATCACCTCACACTTTTCAGGGTTAACTTACATCTGCCACTTATCTGCCCATTTGACCATCCCATCTATATCTTCCTGTAGCCCAAGACACTCCACCTCACTGTTAACCAGTCGGCCAATCTTTGTGTCATCCACAAACTTACTAATCCTACCCCCTGCATAGTCATCCATGTCGTTTATATAAATGACAAATAATAGGGGACCCAGCACAGATCCCTGTGGTCCGCCACTGGACACTGGCTTCCAGTCACTAAAGCATCCTTCTGTCATCACCCTCTGCCTCCTACAACTTAGCCAATTTTAAATCCACCTTATCAAATTACCCTGTATCCCATGTGCCTTTGCCTTCTTTAAAAGTCTCCCATGTAGGACCTTGTCAAAGGTTTTGCTGAAATCCATTTAAACTACATCAACTGCACTACCCTCATCTCACTCCTGGTCACCTCCTCAAAAAATATGCATGACCTCCCTCTGACCAAGTCATGCTGGCTATCCCTGATCAAACCTTGCCTCTCCAAGTGGAGATAGATATTCTCCTTTAGAAATTTCTCCAATAGTTTCCCTACCACTGAAGTGAGACTCACTGTAATTCTCTGGCTTATCTCTACAACCCTTCTTAAATAGTGGAACCACATTAGCTGTTCTCCAGTCCTCTGGCACCTCCCCTGTGGCCAGAGCGGAATTAAAAATTTGGGTCAGAGCCCCTGCGATCTCCTCCCTTGCCTCCCTCAGCAGTCTGAGACACCAATCCTCCAGACCTGGAGATTTGTCCACCTTTAAGCCTGCCAACACCTCCAATACCTTGTCATTCTCCATATCAATTTGCTTACGAACCTCGCAGTCCCTCTCCCCAAGTTCAGTACCTTCATCCTTATTCTCTTGGGTGAATATGGGCATGAAGTATTCATTCAACAGTCTAGCGATGTCCTCTGGCTCCACCCATAGATTGCCCCTTGGTCCCTTATGGGCCCTACTCTTTCCCTGGTAGAGGGTACTCTTCCCATTGATATGCTTATAGAATATCTTGGGATTTTCCCTACTTTTAGCAGCCAGAGCTTTCTCATATCCTCTCTGAGCTCTCCTATTTGTTTTCTTAAGCTCCACCCTGCACTAATGCTTCTGCTAATTTGCTTCCCTTGTACCTGCTAAAAGCCTTTCTGTTCCTTCTCATCGTAACCTGAATATCTCTGGTCATCCATGATTCTCTGGGCTTGTTCCTCCTTCCTATCACCCTAGAGGGAACATGTTGAGCCTGTACCCTCCCCATTTCCTTTTTGAACACCCCCCACTGCTCCTCTGTAGATTTCCCCACAAGTAACTGTTCCCACTCTACCTTGGCCAGATCCTGCCTTATTTTACTAAAATCCACTCTCCCCCAATCCAAAACATGGCAAAATTTCTTAACCCATTCAGTTCTTCCATCTCAAAGATCCTGAATTTTTTAAAAGGTGTGCTGTTACAATTGACTCGATTCTTGGATCATTCTCATTTGAAGATGCCAGGAAGTGTGCGGCAATGTGAAAGTGTAATGAAACTGGATTGGCCAGGTGGGGAGGTGGAGGGGTGTAAAACATGCAGGATGGCTCTTGAAGTCAAATACCCCATCCGCTGGTATTGATGCTGACCTCTTGGGCGGCCGATGGGATATCTGTGTTCTAGGAATTGTTGCCCAGTTTCACCCGGCTGAGTCTGTTTGTGTGCAGTCAAACTTCCTTTAGATCATGGCCTGAGCCTGAATTCAGGTGTGAATTTGAACAGCAAGCTCTAGAAATGTCTTCCTTCTTAAGCTGATGCACTAAATAAGCAGTTATATATTAGCAACCTGATAGTTTCTGACCTTCACCATTGACGCAAAATGTTGTTGTGGTTCCACAGTGCCATTTACCCAACACAAGTTAATGGTGCACATCCTGTACTAAAGGGAAAGTGGGACCCCCTGTTGAAGACCTGCGCACCATTAAAATGGTGCAGAGGAAATGACATTGATTTGGGTTGAATAGAGGCAGAGGAATACCTTTCATTTGTGCTAGTGGTGCAGTTGAGGGTACCTGCTGCCAACATAATTCCAACTCTGCCTGTAGGTGGAATACTGTTTGAGAAAATAATGCAATTTTATGTACAATTGTTTTCATTACTTACCTTAGTGCATTGTTTCACATATCTGCTTCCGGGATTCTAAGGGTATACTTCGTGTAAGGCACTGCTGGCCTGTATGGATTAAAATGGGTTTGAAGATAAAAAGTAGGCTTGGGGGCAAATGAACACTGTTAAGGACCTGTTGAGATGTATGGTCTATTTCAGTGCTGTAGATGTCTAGGTGTAAACAGAAACAAATAATAAAACAAGACATATAAAAGATGGTGGGAGATATACAGCAGCGTAGGCATCATAGCTACAGCAACAAGTTGCATTCATATATCTTCTTTCGTGCTATCTTTCCACGAGATTCACAAGAACGATTGTGAAATGCAATTTTGGCACCAAAGCTCATAAGGACATTGTTTATGAGGAGCTTGGTAAAAGGTGTGAAGGAGTGTTTGAAAGCAGGTGGAGAAGTTGGAGATATTTTGAGAGGAAATTCAAGAGCTTGAGGCAGGGACAGCTGAAGGCAAGGCCGCATTGGTAGAGCAATTAAAATGAGAGGCTCTTCAGAGGCCAGAGTTGAATGATTGCAGATGGCTTTGAAGGTTTTACAGCTGCAAAAGATTAGAGAGCTAGGGAAGGGCAAGGATGTGAATGGATTGAAAACAAGAATGAGAACATTAAAATGAAGCTTTCAATTAACCAAGCATCAAAGTAGGTCAGCGACCACAAGGTGGAATTGTAATCTGGACCTATTCTTGTTTGGTTACCCTTAAGTTTCCCCCAAGTGGAAGAGCAAGCACGGAGTCTCTTTCCATCACACAATGAAATGGTCACCTAATGTTTCTTTCCTGCCTGTTTTTATTTTTCAGCTGCTGTGAATGTAGATCAAGATTTTTTCGATGAAACATCTATCCATGTTCGCAGTGTGTTTCCGCACAGCTGGCTGTGGAAAACGGTCGAGGTCCTAAATGCGGGGGATCACAAGTAAGCTGGTCTGACGGGATCATGCAGTGATAATATAACCAGGCTTTAAGTAAAAAAAAAGTTTGCAGTCACTGACATTATTATGGTGGCGTTTAGTGCAGGACATGACTGCGTTCTGGGTCTATGCATAGAACGTTCACCAGATTCACCATGGGTCCATCATCGAAAAGGGAGTTTTCCTAAACATTTATGGAATACCACATTACATTATAGGTGAAAATTATATTTCACCTCTTTTCTATTTTTCCTTAGTTCTGGTGAAGAGTCATACGGACTTGAAACATTAACCGTGTTCCTCTCCGCAGATGCTGTCAGACCTGCTGAGTTTTTCCAGGTAATTTTGTTTTTATCGACGGAATACTGGTTTGGTTTCAACCCAATAATTTTGTCAAACTGGGCACCACAATTCACAACTGATGCCAAGTTCTTGGAGAGGACCGCTGAATGAATTTAATGGAATGGTTCCAGTCACAAAGGTTATTGCAGTTCCATGTATGGACCCGGGAGCTGGTATTGCCTTCCATAGAGAAGGGAAGGCGGAAATAATATGTGATGCACTGTTTCAAATCATAAATTCTATAGATACAATTAATACAGAGAAACTATTTAAAATGGCAGAGGGGTTAACAGGAATGCATACATTGAAGGTGATTGTAAAATAAGCAGAGGCGACAGGATCAGGAACTATTTTAAGTAACAATTGGTTCTGATATGAAATGGCTGCCTGAATAGGTGATGGACAGGGATTCAATAGTCACCTTCAAAATGCAATTGGGGCAATAATTGAATGAGCAAAAAAATGCAGGGATGGAGACAGGAATGTGGGAGTCGATCTAAGAATATTGCTCTAGTTAAAGTGCCAGTACAGGCCTCATGGGCCAAGTAACCTCCTGCTGTGTTGCACTGCTCTATAATCCATAGCTAAAAGTTAGTAAGATAATAGACAAAATAAATTGAATAAAGTCGAACTTACATGCAGCCAACCAAATATCAATCACTTACTGTCCCATCTTCTGGAAAAGTGAGAATCCACTGATGAAACTAAATAAGTGAACCACACAGAAGAGGGAGTTTCAGCTGACATTATCAGCCTCTGCTGAAAAAAACATGCAGTGGGGTATGAGAACAAGTGTTCTCGTCGCTCTGTGCTGGCTTCCCGTCGCTCCGTGCCGGCTTCCCGTCGCTCCGTGCCGGCTTCCCGTCGCTCCGTGCCGGCTTCCCGTCGCTCCGTGCCGGCTTCCCGTCGCTCCGTGCCGGCTTCCCGTCGCTCCGTGCCGGCTTCCCGTCGCTCCGTGCCGGCTTCCCGTCGCTCCGTGCCGGCTTCCCGTCGCTCCGTGCCGGCTTCCCGTCGCTCCGTGCCGGCTTCCCGTCGCTCCGTGCCGGCTTCCCGTCGCTCCGTGCCGGCTTCCCGTCGCTCAGTTCTGGCTTCCCGTCGCTCCGTGCTGGCTTCGCCCCATGTGGCGAGTGAAGAATGAAGAGTGTCCACAGTCATGGTAGTTCCTGCGTGGTCCATTTACAAATGCAGGGAAGTGATGGGGCTCAGCACCAGTGATCAGTGGATGCAGATGACTATGCAAAAAGGGCACAATCTCATTACTCATCCATGACACCTGGTATTCAGTTCTGCTGATTTCAATCAAACCAATATTGGGCATGTTATATAATGGTTTACTTCTCGTCTCCTAAAACCTGAAAGATGGATCTCCTGTATGAGCGCGGTCAGTACAGAGAGGTTACTATTTCCTGCACACTTGCCAGAGGCTACTGGATGGATCACTTCTTGTAGGACACGTCCATTGTTTAAATATGTTGCGCTAATGTGGCTGAGTATTAGAATGTGTTCGAAATGAGCAGCTGATTCATTAACAGGAAGAATTTTCATGTTGATTTCAGCAGCGAGGTTTTGACTTCAATTTAATTTAAGACTCTATTTTCTCCTCACAAATCTATCTTATAGGCTAAGAAACTACATTCCTGATTCCATAACCACTTGGGAAATTCAGGCAGTTGGCATGTTTGAAAACAAAGGTACCATTTTTCAACTGATTGTTG
Source organism: Isurus oxyrinchus (assembly GCA_026770705.1). Lineage (NCBI taxonomy): Eukaryota > Metazoa > Chordata > Chondrichthyes > Lamniformes > Lamnidae > Isurus > Isurus oxyrinchus. The sequence continues at coordinate 65,196,236 of JANJGN010000021.1, forward strand.
ATGAGGACTAGTGCAATCCCCTGACCTTTATATAGTCAAGTGCCATCTTCCCTGTACAGGATCCATTTCGGATCTTATGTTGGAAAAGTGTTCACAGGTCTAGATGAAGAGGGATGGGAGGAGGCTCATATGGAACATTCTCTTACAGTTTTACATCTTCTCCTCATCTAAGTCGTTAATCCAGATTGCAAGTGGTATTGGATGATGCGACCAGCAATGGTCTAAAAAGGAAATTGAATTGGGATTTAAGGGACTTTAACTTGCAGGGCCACCAGGATAGAGTGGAGAAATAGGACTGGGTGGAGTACTGGAAAGGGCCAGAATGGGCTCAGTTGACCAAAAGGCTTCCTTCTGTGCCATGAAGAGTAGATGAACAATTGCACTCGCATCTAATAATGAGTTCTATTGAAGGCAGCACGTTTGAATATCGGGTGGAGTATATAACAGCCAATCGATATGAACCTGCCTGCTTTGCACTATTCCTGCACTGTAAAGAATGGCCTCAAGTCTACAGCACAGAAACGGTAATTTCCCCAACTGTTTCATGCCATTATTTATGTTCCAATGTGAGGAAGAAAAGTTCTGGTGTCCAACTAGGACCTTCCCTATTATATTTCTCATCCCCGGACTCTGTCTGCTCTCATTAATTAGATATCAAAGAGATAACCTCTTAATAAGGTGCCGGAAGATTCCAACACTTACAATAGACAGAATTATATGTTCTACTACTGGCGGGGTGGCAGGCAGAGTGGCTGGGCAGGAGGTGGGGGGGGGGGGTGGGGGGGTGGGGTGTGGGGGGCGGTGCCCTTAAATTCCTCGGATGGCCTTGCTACTGGAGTCCCAACCTGAGACCCTCACAATTGACTGGTACTGGTCTCCCGGGACTTAGACTATAGGGACTGCTTGTAGTCCACTGCAGCTTCTCCCACTACAGGGACTAGGGAGCTGCCGGCCAATCAGATTATCCGACATCTCTCTGACTGAGGGGCGCAAGTCCTGCCTGCAGCTAGTTAATGCTCATTGGAGCATTAACTGGCTTGGGGCAGCCAGTATCAGGGACCGTGTGTTTACTGTTGACTGTTCAGATGGAAGGAAGCAAACCCGCCATTCCAAAGATCCTGGCCCAGGTTTCCCAGCTGTGCATGGTTGTTCAACAATAACACAGTCTGGAGGTTGAAAACAACATGGTGAAAGTTCAACCCTTGGGTCTTGAATTCAAATGCTGAGAGTGATGGAACATACGACACTTTGAGGAAGCAGTGAAATGGTTATATTGATCAAGCAAAACAAATGCAATGAGTTTCCCCATATTTTTCTTTAAGGATTCTGTGTAGCGGAACCAAAGATGTTGAAAGTGTTCCGGCCTTTTTTCATATCCATGAAGTTACCTTACTCTGTCAAAAGGAATGAGCAATTGGATGTGACAGTTATCTTGTACAATCACTTGCATGAAGACCTCGAGGTAAGGCAATTAGATCAAAGTAACGTAATTCACCTTCTCAATCCCTTGTTAGTTAGTATACCTGACATACATGCAGGAACCATATTGTTAAATCTCAGTGCATATATCCCCATGCACTGTGTTATTGTTCACTGTACCCGAATGAATAGCTGTTGACTTTCTCATTTTTGACATGAAAGCAAGGGTTGCTGTGGATCACTTCACGCAATAAAACTGCTCGTGCATGTGTTAGTGCACGTGTTATAGAACCGATTTCTTGCAAATGGGTAAACCTGGATGAACACCATGAAAAGTAGTGGCAGAAGTTATCAAGCCATACATGATGAAAACAATGCACAGAGGTACAATTCCACATGAACAGAATTGAGAAGCAGACAACGTATGTTGAACCTTTATCCAAATTTACGTTACGCCATGCCTGGAGTACTGGAAACACTTGCGATCTTCATTTTTTAATTAAAGGATATGGAAGCACCGGAGGAGGTGCCAAATGAGTTGCACTGGCAACAACTGAACTGAGAGGTTTTAATTTTTAAGAAAAGCCTGAAAAGGCATGGAAACATTTTCTTTAGCTAGATTACGAAATGGTTTGATAGTCTCTCATCCTATCAACATTTGGGTGGTCGTCTCTGCCTTGTCAAGCTGTCTCATGTTCAAGTAAGTGTCTAAAAAATCTGCAGTGGTGATGGCAGAAGAGATAAAACCTAGAAGAACAATGGCTACTTAATTGTGCAGGATCCTTTGTGTTTCTTTTAAGCACATAGGAAGAAGGTGATGGAAAACCATATAATGCACTATTTCGCCAGTCATATTGCTCATCGCTTATTGATGCTAAAACGAGGTGCTGAAGAGGGGCAAAGAATAAGGACAGGACCCACCATTGGGAGATTCCACTGAAATCACCATTTCCTTCTGTTCTCTTTTCTCTTGTACAGCAATCTAGCAGCAGTTTCACCAATGACCTTTCTTCCATCATAAAGTCAGAAGTGGGGATGTTTGCTGATGATTGCACAATGTTCAGCACCATTTGTGATGCCTCAGATACTGAAGCAGTCCCTGTCCAAATGTAGCAAGACCTGGACAATATCCAGGCTTGGGCTGACAAGTGGCAAGTCTCATTCATGCCACACAAATGCCAAGCAATGACCATCTCCAACAAGAGAATCTAACCATCACCCCTTGGCGTTCAATGGCATTACCATCACTGATCCTCCACTATAATATCATTGCCCAGAAACTGAACTGGATTAGCCATATAAAATATGGCTACAAGAGCAGGTCAGAGGCTAGGAATTCTGAGGCGAGTAACTCACCTCCTGGCTCCCCAAAGCCTTTTCACCATCTACAAGGCACAAATCAGGAGTGTGCTGGAATACTGTCCATTTGCCTGGATGAGTGATGCGCCCACAACACTCAAGAAATTTGACACCATCCAGAACAAAGCAGCCGCTTGAATAGCACCACATCCACAAACATTCACTCCCTCCACCACTGACGCATAGTAGCAGCAACGTGTACCATTGACAAGATGTACTGCAGGAATTCACCAAGGCTTCTTAGCAACTTCCAAATCCATGACCACGACCATCTAGAAGGATAAAGGCAGCAGATAGATGGGAACACCAATACCTCGAAGTGCCTCTCCAAGTCAGTCACCATCATGATTTGGAAATATAATCACCGTTCCTTCACTGTCACTGGGTCATAATCCTGGAACTCCTTCCCTAACAACACTGTGGGCGTACCTACACCACATGGGCTGCAGCTGTTCAAGAAGGCAGCTCATCACCACCTTCTCAAGGGCAACTGGGTATGGGCAATAAGTGCTGACCCAGCCAGCGAAGCTCACATCCTGTGAATGAATAAAAAAAATCTGGTAAATGCATCTCTACTGTCACTAAACCTCTCTGTAGAAACGAGTTCCCCATATTCACAACACTCGCTGTGAAAAACAAGTCTTGCCTAAATTCTCTATTAGATTTATCATTGACCATCTTATCTTAATGTCGTCTACTTCAAGTATTTCCCACAAGTGGAAACATATTCTCTGATCTACCCAATCAATACATCTCATGATTTTCAGGGCCTCTTTCAGGAAAACTGGCAGCATTCTCCTTTCCAGCGAGGAGGGCCAAAGCCTGTCCTGTATTTACGAATAGGTACATCCTTGCTGTTCCAGTATCGCTCTAGCAAATCATTTTTCAAATTCTCCTGTGCTGCTAACCCCCTTTTTATAATATCAGGATTAGAAATATTTCACAGTGCTCTGAGTTTGGCCCATCTTTCATAAGTAGAATCTCAACGTGGCTAAACATTGCTCTTAGAGGCTCCAGTAACATTGTCCAAAACACTATGGGCATGATGTGGGTGAGGTCTGTTGACGTTTAATTTTCTAATTGTATTCGTGTATTTTCCCAGGTTTCTGTATACATGAGAAAAACAGAGGGTCTGTGCAGTCCTGCTGTTTCAAGGCAAAATTCCAGGAATATTCTTGTCAAAGCAAATTCGGCAGCCTCGGTTCAATTTGCTATTGTTCCATTGGTTGTTGGCAATGTGCCAATCAACGTGATCGCTTTCAGCAAAATGAATTTGCACAACGACGCTGTTTTAAAACATCTGAGAGTTCTGGTGAGCAGGGTGTTTTGATGTTCATTAAGAACTTCTACCACACAATAAAGATTCAAGAGCGATATTGCCCAATGTTATATGTCAAGCTTCATAAAATCTACAAAACTCAGCCTTCAAGAGGAATTTGGAGATAAATAGTTGTAAAAGTAAAACAGCCACCGGATTGGGAAAGAGCGGGAGTGCAGTACTAACTGGATTACTCTAAGAAAGAGCCAGCAGAAACTAAGTTAGCCATATGGCCTCTTTCTCTGCTGTACCTTTGCACGATTCTGTACTTGCTGGGTTTAAATTATTAACTCTATAAAATTGATCAGAAACCTCGGTTTAGCCAGAGGTGTCTCCCACCACTTAAAATAAATATGCGATAGAGGCCTTGATTAATCAAAAGTGAGACTCCCATGCCACCCTGAATAAGCACCAGCTACACTCCACGGAATAGTCCTTCATTTTAAGCAAAGTGAAATATGGTGATTGGGTGCAAATATAATAGGAACAGATAATAGAATATTCCCCTTTCTATGTGGAGAGCTGGAATATAAAGGGGACAAAGTTCTTTTGAGGCAATACAAAGCCCTAGTTAGACCAATAGTCTAGGCTATTTTGTCAAAATCTGAGCACTTGCCTCAAAAAGGATATTTTGACATTAGAATTTGTGCAGCACCAGTTGACCAAAATATCAAGATCCCATGGTTTAAAATGATGAGAAATTCCATAAAACAGACATGAATTTCCTGGTAAATAGACAATTAAGGATAAATTACTTCAGGTTTTCTAGGAGTTTGAAAGGAATTGATGAGGTAAAATAGGCAAGGGAGGAGATTGCAGGGGCTCTAACCCAATTTTTTAATACCTCTCTGTCCACGGAAGAGATGCCAGAGGACTGGAGAACAGCTAATGTGGTTCCACTATTTAAGAAGGGTTGTAGAGATAAGCCAGGGAACTACAGGCCAGTGAGTCTCACATCAGTGGTAGGGAAAGTATTGGAGAAAGTTCTGAAGAAGAGTATCTATCTCCACTTGGAGAGGCAAGATTTGATCAGGGATAGTCAGCATAGCTTTGTCAGAGGGAGGTCATGCCTAACAAATTTGATTGCATTTTTTGATGAGGTGACCAGGTGTGTAGATGAGGGTAATGCAATTGATGTAGTTTATATGGATTTCAGCAAAGCCTTTGACAAGGTCCCACATCGGAGACATAAAGAAGGCAAATGCACATGGGATACAGGCTAATTTGATGTTGGATTCAAAATTAGCTTAGTTGTAGGAGACAGAGGGTGATGACAGAATGATGCTTTAGTGACTGGAAGCCAGTGTCCAGTGGCGGACCACAGGGATCTGTGTTGTGTCCCCTGTTATTTGCCATTTATATAAATGACATAGATGACTATGTGGGGTGTAGGATTAGTAAGTTTGTGGATGACACAAAGATTGGCCGGGATATTAACAGTGAGGTTGAGTGTCTTGGGCTGCAGGAAGATATAGATGGAATGGTCAAATGGGCAGATAAGTGGCAGATGGAATTTATCCCTGAAAAGTGTGAGGTGATTCACTTTAGAAGAAGTGATTTGACAAGGAAGTATTCAATGAATGGCATGAAACTAGGAAGTTCTGAGGAACAAAGGGACCTTGGCGTGTGTGTCCATAGATCCTTGAAGACAGAGGGGCATGTTAGTGGGGTGGTGAAAAAGGCATATGGGGCACTTGCCATTATTAATCGAGGCATAGATTACAAAAGTAGGGAGGTCATGTTGTAGTTGTATAGAACCTTGGTGAGGCCACAGCTGGATTACTGTGTGCAGTTCTGGTCACCACATTATATGAAGGATGTGGTTGCAGTGGAGGGGGTGCAGAGGAGATTCACCAGGATGTTGCCTGGGATGAAACATTTAAGTTACGAAGAGAGGTTGGATAGAATTGAGTTTTTTTTGTTGGAGCAGAGAAGACTGAGGGGCGACTTGATCGTGGTGTACAAGATTACGAGGGGCATGGACAAGGTAGATAGGGGGCAGCTGTTCCCCTTAGTTGAAGGGTCAGTCACAAGGGGGCATAAGTTCAAGGTGAGGGGCAGGAGATTTAGGGGGGAATGTGAGGAAAAACTTTTTTTACCCAGAGGGTAGTGATGGTCTGGAATGCACTGCCTGGAAGGGTGGTGGAGGCAGGTTGCCTCACATCCTTTAAAAAGTACCTGGATGAGCACTTGGCATGTCATAACATTCAAGGCTATGGGCCAAGTGCTGGTAAATGGGATTACGTAGGTAGGTCAGGTGTTTCCCATATGTTGGTGCGGACTCGATGGGCCGAAGGGCCTCTTCTGCTCTGTGATTCTGTTTAACACTGGCGGAGTAGTCCAGGACATATGATTAAAATCAGAGCCAAACCATTCTTCAGCATAGAGATCAAGAAACATTTCTTTAGAAAAACGGTTGTAGGGGATTGAAAATCCTCCCTACAAAAAAAATGTAGATGCTAGCACAACTTGTAGCAACAATTTTGTGTCTGAGACGGATCGAGATTTAGCCAAGTTTCTAAAGGATATTGGACCAAATGAGTGGGATTAAGATAAAATTAGCCATCTCATTAAATGAGACAATAGACTTAATGGTGCGAATACTTCCTCATATTGTGAATTAACTTGATCTCATTTCACTTGGCAGCCTGAAGGTATAATCATGACAGAAGAATCAAGTATTCCTATCAACCCCAAAGGTGAGAGGAATTTAACTTCCAACATTCTGTATTAGTATTATTATTAGTTATCTTATTAAACTAGGAATCCAGCATTATAGTGTAATAATCGGAGAGGCATGTGTTTTGCTCCTACTACAACAGGTGCAGCTTTGGAATTCAGATCACAACTCTGAAATTTATAAAAAATGTTGGTATCAGCAACTGTAACAGCAATTAGGATTTGATTGTTTGTAAAACAGAACAAAGTGAGGTTCATGAAAGACCAGTTGCTCAGGAATTCTCCTGGTCTGGCCTATCTGTAACTCCAGACACAGACATATTGCAATGTATTGAATCTTCAATTCCCTGGCATACCTCTTAATGAACCATAGAATTTTTACCAGCGATAAAAATATTATTGGGCCTTTTGGTTCTCTGCAACTGCAACTCACCTTGTCCCAATCCCCTAATATATCCTTATAGCCTGACATTTGCTTTCACTTCATGTAACTATCCATTTCCTACGATTGAATCTACCTCCACCGCACTCTCAAGCAGTGAATTCCAGATTCGAACCACTTATTACATAAAAAAAGGTTTTGCTCATGTTGTGGCGTAAGCAATAATCCATGGTACAGTAAATAGACTTCCAATTTGCTTTGAAAACTCCGAGCTACCGAGCATGTACAATTCACAGCAGTGTGTTTAGTTTGTAGTAATGTGTTATGAATGGTCCCACGGATGGAAGTCAAAGATGTCCAAGATGCCACAGCAGTGATGTGGGAGAGGTTGTTTTCCAAGGAAGTGTTAGAGATAGTCTGTTGCCCAATTGTGTTCAGAAAGGTGAACTACATGTTTTTGGCAGGATGCTAACCTTAGAGGAAAACAAAATACTTTGGAGCAGTTGACATTGCCGTTATATGGACAAACACTACTGCGCATGTACATGTAATAAGTTCCCAGATCAATAATGGGCTTTTGGTTTTGGCAGCATTCAGTGAGGGGTTCATGTTGACACGTAGGCTAATATAACTCTCTGGTCCTTCTGAGAACGTTGTACTTAACTGAATGGGCAGACGGCACCTCAGTTGAATGTCTCAGCTGAAAGATGCCACCTCTGGGAAGTGCAGCACTCCCTCGCTATGTCACGACCACGTCAAGGGCATTTCCTCAAAGTGGTCCAGGAGCTAAGCATGTGTGTGTGTGTGTGTGTCTGCCCCTCTGCCTGTGTCTTTGTGTAGCCCCCTTTAATTTGCAAATGATTCAAATTAAAAACAACCAGCAGCAAAGCTTTACTCTCAAACAGAATAAAAATACTTTGTTGCAAAAACACTGCTGTAAATTACTTAAGCAAAAGTGATAACGTTATGGATGTTATAGATGCAAAGATCAAAATGCAGATAATGGAGATAAAATACTTAAAGATGAGATTTCAAATCAGCCACTGTGTGATATCACCAGGGATCTGTTGCTTGGTTTCCTTCTTTCCTAAGAGAAACGGTTGAATCTTGCCTTTTGATTTAGAAACTGCAATAACTTCTGCAGCCGACTAGTTGGGATTTGCCTTTTTCAGGTGGACTCAGCAGGTCAGGAAGTTTTTGGTTTCTTGTTCCTTATTAGATCTGCCCTTATGTCACTTGAACATTGCCTAGATTCTTCTCAGCTACCTAGATTCTTCTCAGCAGAACAACAGTTGATTTCTAACTAACCTTCTGCTTTGACTCCTGGTTAGGGAGAGAAAGCCTCTCTGATGATGTCACTCCGAGTTGTCTGTGGGACTACTGCCCATGTGGCTCTCACAGGCTCTCTTTATCAAACTAAAACAAAATTACTGCTGTGTTCATTTTAATGAAACATTGCACCATGAGGTAAATAAGTTGAGGTCCTTTGAAGTCTCTCCCTGTCCCCTGTCCTGTTAGAAGCTGTGGGGTTTATACAGTTTTTAGATGATACAATGGAACCCCTGGAGGAGTCTTTGCTTTTAGGTGACTTGTGATAGCTGCCTCTAGAGAGAAACACACCTGACAAGGTTTGAACAAATCACAAAAATATGTCATGATATCAGTCCATGCTTCCATTTTGAAGAGGACTTCTAAGTTCTTTGACAACCATGTACTTGACAAACAGTCGCCCTTAAAATCAACCATGTAATAACTACAGATAAACCAGAGCTAGAAAAGTAGAAGTGGTCTGATTCTGCGCTCCATTTCTTGGCGGTGTTTTGGTTTCTCTGTGACCATTTGGAAGGGGTCAGAACTACTTGGCAGCTCATTCTACACTTCCTGTATTTGGGATACAGAGATTGACTGGATGCATCAAAACTGCTCAGGAAGAACCAGTTTCTCAGTTTTATTTTCTCTTGTCAACTGACACAATCGCGCTGTAAATTTATTTACAGTTCCACACACTCTGGACAATATCTTTGCTTGTGTCCATTCAATACTTCTTTTTCCCAGAACGCTCATTCTCCTTGGAGCATAGGCGATTAAAGGAAGATTTCATAGGGATGTACCAGATTATGACAGGTTTGAGTTCAGAAGGCAAGGTAGATCTCTTCCCGTTATAATATGATGACTAGAGGAAACAGATCTCAGATTTTGAGCAGGAGTTGCAGAATGTGAGGAAAACTTTATTTTAAGCAGCAAGTAGTATTTACCTGGAATTCACTGCCCATCATGTAAGTGCAGCTGAGCAAAGATTTCAAAAGGAAATTAGATGGGGAAATGAAGGAAATAAAAGTGCCGTGTGAAGTAAATTTAGTGGGGGAATGGGACTGACTGCATTTCTCTGCAGGGACCTGGTATTGATTTGACCTTGTTTTATGGCATAAATAATTCTAAAGGCCCACTGGCTCGAAATTAAAAAGACATTTGGAGGGCTGGGGTGGTAGAAAATAGACGAAGGTCAATTAAATGCCCATGAGATCACCCACCTCCCACCCCGGCCAGTTTCTTAAATACAGTGAATACATTAGTGTGATGCAGTGTGTAGAGGTTTGTGAATTCATTATCACTTTATAGAAGCTGACCTCCTTGAGATTTTATTCTCTTCTTCTGCCCACTTGCAGCTCTTGATAAACAGCCTATTAAAGTAATATTAAGCAAGACAAATCGCCTTTCACCTGGAGGTGGAGGTGCCTTTCACCCCAGCGAGACATTTGAGCTTCAAGTCCCACTGCAGAGTTTGGTTAATTAATGACACGCCAGCCCATAATTCTCTCAGGAAAGCCGTCTTTTGGTTGACACATTAAACCAATGCCCATCTGGCCCCGCTGGTGGGCGTAAAATATCCCGTGGCCATTACTTGAAAGCAGAGCAGTTGATTTATCACTGTTGTCCTGGCCAATATTGACCTCTCAAAGTGCGACCACTACCATCTAGAAGAACAAGGGCAGCAGATGCATGGGAACACCACCACCTCGAAAATCTCCTCGAAGCCACTCACCATCCTGACTCGAAATTATATCGGCGTTCCTTCACTGTTGATAGGTCAAAATCCTGGAACTCCCTCCCTAACAGTACTGTGGGTGTACCTGCATCACAGGGACTGAAGCAGTTCAAGAAGGCAGCTCACCACCACCTTCTCAAGAGTACCTAGGGATGGGCAATAAATGGCTGGCCCAGCCAGCAATGCCCACACTCAGCGAATTTATAATGGAATAAATAAATATACATCAAGCAGGACAGATTACCTTTTCATTGAGGACTTGAGCAAGTTTCCTCTGCTCACATTGGGTTGTGTTTAGCTGTGCAGTGAATTTTGATTAAGTGTTTCTTTTTGAATAAACTAGCTTAGGACATCCTGAGATCATGAACGGTATTACACAATGCAAGTTCTTTCCTTATTGTCAATCCAGCTTCGACTGCTGCAGACAAGATTTTAAACAAAGAGCTTAGGTCATTGAAGGTGCAACTCTGCTCTCTCACGTTTAGTGACACACCTTGCCATCCTGGGAACCGGTAGGAAATGGCGGCAAGAATAAATGAACTGTTAATTCTGCACCCCACCTGTTCCTTCTTTAGACTGCCCAGAATGCACAGTATCTACAGCACCGGAAGTGGCCATTCAGCCAACTGATCCATATGAGGCTCCTCCCACCACTCTCAACCGATCAGTGTATAAATTGAAAGGAGAATCAGTTGGATTATAAATTAGGCAGCCAATTGGTATGTACAGTTTTATATAACTGCCAAGTTCACTCCCTGGCCTTATATCCAACATATCAGCACCCCCCACCTAATCACTGCCCACCCCAATAATTGGGGGCAGCTCTGGAGGGGTTTTATTTTATTCAGAAAAAAATTATTGCAATTGTATTCGTGTCTATGGTTTTCTGATAAGTAAAAGGAGTGTAGTTTGACAGCAGACAAACAATAAGTCTGTGATAAATGGATGCAGGCTTTATCAGGCTTATCTGTCGTCATCTTGTTTTCCAGCAAAAAGCTCCTATGAAATATATGAAGAAGAACCTTCCAACTTGGTCCCTTTCACTGACAATTACTTGTACATCCGTCCGAGAGGTTTGAGCTTTCTGACCTTTGCTAATGAGGGATCGGGTATTTGATTGCCTAGTCGGAAATGTTTAATTTTTGATTGGATAAATGTAGCAAGGATGATAACTTATTTTAACGGGTGGAACGCTACGGGATTGGATGGATTGGAATAAGGTTTTTTGATCCCAGTGCGAATTCGCCCAAAACTCATTGGGTGATATTGGCTCTAAGTTGCTGCTTGCAAATTGTTCTGATGGTGACTGAGCTATTTCAAATGTCCAACATCACTCCACTAGTCCAGCTGTTTCACTGCATAATCATTAAAGAGTCATTCAGGCGCCCTGCAGTGTTTATCTATCAAATTATCTGTCATGCTTAAAGTTAAACTTAGTAGACAGACCATGCAAATTGAATGAACATCTAGCAGGGGGAGGTAGTGGCATAGTAGTATTGTCACTGACAATCTAGAGATCTAGGCTGAGGACCTGGGTTTAAATCCCACCACAGCTGATGGTGAAATTTGAATTCAATGAAAATTTGGAACTAAAATCTGATGATGACTGTGAAACCATTGCTGATGAACCCTACACATGACTCCAGAGCCACATCGATGTGATTGATTCTCAAATACCCCCTGAACTTAGGGATGGGCAATAAATGTTGGCCTAGCCAGTGACTCCCATACCCCATGAATTAATAAAAAAGGGGAAAGAGGAGGAGGAAATGGTTCTCAGTCCTTAACCTTGTGTGACTTCAAACTTGCAAACCTTAAACTGGATATGCCTGATTGAAAGTCCTTCAGCTCAGACCCTCAGACTGTGGCATGGAGAGAAAAGACCACGTTAAGCAGGGACAGAGGTTCCAGGGCTTATCTTTTCTTTATTTAACCACCATTTTCATGGGGCAAATGATGAAGGGAAAAAAATGTTTGGGACTTTCATTAGAAGGAAAGAAAGACTGCATTTATATAGCGTCTGTTGCTACCTCAGGAAGTCTCAAGTGCTTTAAAGACAATGAAGTTCTTTGTAAAGTGTAGTCAAGGAATCTTTGTGCTAAATGTGATGGCCAGTGTTCGCACAGAAATTGTGTATTATTTTGTTAACTTCACTGAGGACTACTTACTGTGCTAGTGCATCGGTGAAACCTCTCTTGTCCTTCAAAGTATACTAATTGATCCTTGGTCCAACCAAAGGCACCAACAGGACTTGGTTTAGCATTGCCTTCCAAACATCATCACCTTGGACACCACAACCCTCTCCTTTTACTGCCCATTCAACAGTAAAACATTCCTTCAGTACTGGTCAGCAGGCAGTGCAGCACTCTCTCAGCAATACTCCTTGTGAATGCAGCTCTCCATCAATACTGCACTCAGAGTGTTGGACTGGAATTGGTGTTCAAATCTCAGGACTGGTACTTGAACCCATGACTTCCCAATTCAGAAGCAAGAGGGTAAGACACTGCACCACACAATGTAAGATATTTGCAGCTCTGAATATGTTGTTGTATACAATAGAAAGACTGTTTGTTTTCTGAAAAAAAAAGCAACTTAATGTTTCAACTCGGGTTATTTTAGGAACAATAATAGGAGAGGCACTGGAGAACTCGCTAACTGCTGCTGGGATTGACGAGCTCATCAGGGTGCCCACAGGCTGTGCAGAGCAAACAGCTATGCACATGGCTCCAACTGTCTTTGCTGTTGAGTATCTGGACCAGAGCGATCAGTGGATTTCGCTGAAGCCTGAACGCAAGGATGAAGCAATCTTTCACATTGAAACAGGTGATGCTATTTCCCCAAGCATCAATTTGCTTTACTGAAATGATTATATTATTGTTTCTATTCTAACGTTTTGTAACAAAATACTTTATGATAATTCCCCACACATGGAATTACAACCAGACGAAGTTGAAATCTGGGTCATGGTATCATTGAATTCTGCAGCACAGAAAGAGGCAATTCAGCCCAGCATGTCTGTGTTGTACCTTCTGCTTGTTAATTCCATGGGCACTAAATCCCACTACATTGTAGATATCTGGGGAGTTTCAGTTGCCAGCACTTATGCATTTTGACAGCATGATGATGTCCTCTGCACCTTCACTCCCTCAGGAAGTGTGCTTCCCAAATCTTTGGTGAGGCAGTGTTTGATAGAAGTGCTTAGGTTGCTTCATTTGATTTGTGAGCTAACAAAGGCAGCAACAGTCAACACTAGGAGAAGTTTACCTTCAGACCAAGAGTCATGTTGGAATGAAAGCTTAACTCAGTTTCTCACTCCACAGATGTTGCCACATCTGCTGAGCTTTTCCACAATTTTCTGTTTTTATTTCAGATTTCCAGCATCAACTGTATTTTGCTTGTGAGTCAAGAATTTACCTACCTCTGCCTTTAAAATATTCAATGTCCCTGCCTCCAGTACTCTCTGGGGAAGGGAGTTACAAAAATTCACAACTCAGAAAATAAAATATTCTCATCTCCGTCCTTTTTTGAACTGATCCCCTGGTTTTAGTAATTTTTTTGTTTTTAATGTCACATGACCATGCGCTGCTGTCCTGGGGTGAGGATTACAAATTTCACCTATCATTTCTGAGAATCACTCCCTGATTGCCACCCTGAAAGGCTGAGTTCTAACTTTGAAATCAGCTTCTCACGTTTTGGACTTACCCACTATTTTTCTCTCTCTACTCTATGCAATCATCTTAACATTTAAGCACCTTGATCAGATCGACTCCCCATTTTCCATTGACAAGGGAACACAAGGAGCTGCTTGTGAAGCCTCTCCTCACACTTTAACCCCTTTTAGCCTGGCTATCATTCTGGTGAATCTGGACTGCACCCACCCACCCCACAAGGACAATAGATCACCTCTGAACTACCAACCCCAGACCATAAGGGTCTTGAGAGTAATTGGACATTGTGAAGCAACGTGAATATAACAAAAACAGAAAATGCTGCAAAAACTCATCAGGCCTAACAGCATCTGTGGAGAGAGAAAAAAGTTAACGTTTCGAGTCCATATGACTTCTTCTGCTCTGAAGAGTCATACAGACTTGAAATGTTAATTCTGTTTTTTTCTCTCTACAGATGCCGTTAGACCTGCTGAGTTTTTCCAGCATTTTCTGTTATTGTTTCAGATTTCCAACATCCGCAGTATTTTGTTTTTAATTTAGCGAGAATATACATTCAGGCAAGTTTACTCCTTAATTAATGCAGAATGTTTTGTTTCCAGGATACAACAGAATTCTAGTATATAAGAAGGATGATGGATCCTATGGTGCATGGAAAACTTACCCGAGCAGCACGTGGTGGGTGTTCCACTTTGTATTCATGTCACAGTTTCACTTTCTCTGTTACTCACCCCTATGATTCTTCACATCGATTCTCACTGCACATTTCTCACTCTCGGGAGAATGAAGCTATCATTGGAGGATAATATTAACTGAAACGACTCCGTATCATACTTCCTGAGGTGAAACCCAAAAGCATGGGATAATCTGATGCTAGTTTTGAGGTGGGGGAGGTGGGGGCGGGGTGGGGGGTAGATTGATTTGTACTCTGTAGAATATTTCATCAGAACAACCACACGCACTAGAATTTGTATTGCCCCTATTCTGTATTAAAGCAGTCCATCCTCAGGCATTTCATTGCAATCAAAATTAGACAGGGTCCTGCCTAAGGCGAGTTTGGGACACGTGATCTGCGGAAGCCATAGGTTTTAAGGAGTATTTTCAATGATCAAAGTGAGGTAAATAGCAGGAGAAGTGTCGGGCCGGAATTCCAGATGTTTCAGCTTATAACACCAATAGGGAAGTGAGGGAAATTGGGGATTGACAGTCAAATTAAAATGTTCACTTTCAAATTGCATTTCCCAGGGTAAACTCCACCCATCCAATGAGCATTTTGAAGCCAAGTTGCTTATTTACATGTCACATACATTACCCATCTGTCTTTTTTCAGGTTGACTGCGTTTATTGTTAAAATACTCTCAATGGCACGGAGCCAGATTGTTGTTAATGACAGATTCATCCGGGAATCCACTGCTTACTTGATCCGAGGCCAGAAAAGTTCTGGTGGTTTTGAAGATCCCCATCCAGTGATAGACAGAAAAATGCAGGTGCATTTTATATACCCACTTTGCAACTTCGCTCTCTGTTCATTATGTTCCGTTGTTTCCAATCGATATTAGTAGTAATGATTGTTATTGTCCATTCAATGGTCACCTGTCTGTTCTCCATATGTCTGCAGTTTGCATATCCTCCCATCTTGAAACTCCCCCATGACTTGTGTTTTCTGCTTGTTAATTTCATTGACAAATACTCTACGTGCACATCGACCATTGTTCTTACATAAAACACCCAAACATTGAAATGTCATTGGGAGGGTAACACATTGACTTGCCATCGCATTGACTGCAGTGGATCTGAATACAGTGGGGGACTTTTGAGAACCCTTTGAAGCCTTATTGAATTGCGTCAGTGTCCAAGATTAATTTCTCCAACCGCGTTCAGAATAATTCTTTCCCCTGACATTGCCTTCGTTTCTGCTCCATATGTGTTTCTTATGTTGTCTCCCAGCCAACAAATAACAGGAGGAGGCCCTGCTGCCTCTTGATGCTATATTGGATCTTTAGAACAGCAATCGAATTATTCCAACTCTTCTGCTCTTTCCCAATACTCCAGCAATGCTTTCTTTTCAAATAGTTATTCAGTTTCCAATTCATACAAAAATGTATTTTGAATCTTATGTAGAAGCCCATCAGTCAGTGTACTTTGAATTTTAACAAATCGCTGCATTTAAAAAAAAAGTCTCATTCCTTTTCAATTGCCTTAAGTCCTCTCATTATCAATCCTCCAATTGAAAATAGGTTTTTTTCTTTGTTTACTTGTTCTAAGGCCTTCATGATTTTAAACACATCTATCAAAACTCTGCCTTGGCTGCTCTAAGGCAAAGAGCCCTGGCTCCTCCTGTCTATCTCTTTAACTGCAATCCCTCATTACTAGAGCCACTTCAGTCAATCTATTTTTACCTTTTTCGAGGTATTCACATCCTTCAGAAGTTCATTATTGGATGAACTACTCCAGCTGGAGTTGAACTAATAAATTATATAAGTGTAATAGCTGCCCACCTGTTTTACTCCATGACTCTATGTGTTAATCCGAAGTTACATGTGCTTCATTAATTGTATTGCTAAATTGTTCAACCATCTGTAAACATTTGTGCACAAGCACCCCAGGTCTCTGTTATTATACCCCCTTCAAAGCCTAATTAAATATATACTTTTATATCTTTAACAAAAACAGAATTACCTGGAAAACCTCAGCAGGTCTGGCAGCATTGGCGGAGAAGAGAAAGGTTGACGTTTCGAGTCCTCATGAACCTTTATATCTTCTCTGGTGTTTGCATCATATTGCGTTACTTGCTTCAAACTGCATGGGCTGAATTTTCCTCCCCCGTTTGGGGGGGGGGGGGGGGGGGGGGTGGGGGGGTGGGGGGTGGGAGTTGATGGGCAGGCATACATGGTCACGCTTCCAATCGGCGCCCCTGATTGGAGGAGCAGCACCATTTTATGTGGGCAGGCCAATTAAGCTCAAGTGGCCATTGACAGGTCGGCGGACCCCCGCAGCTGATTTTGCAAAGCCCCTGCCTACCTGAAAATTTAAATGTGGTGGGGTGAAGTCGGGAATTCCGCCCAACATCACCGTGCGTCATTTTACGCTTTGGCAAGCGGGTCCCTCCCCCGCTCGCCAACAGTAAAATCCAGCCCTGTGAACCTAAATTTCTAAAGATATTTGGAACATATTCCAGTTTTAGCCGTACATCATTTTAATATTCCTCAATTCAATGTTAATTATTGAGTGGCAGCATATAAATAAAAATAATAAATATGAAATAAGTATTGCATCCACGGACGAAATAGGCAGGTGGGACAAGATCAGCTGGTAGATGAGCCTGCCTCCACAGCATAGCCACACACCTCTTCCACCTCCCACATCTCTCTGTAGCAATGTAATTTTGTGGAAGGATACACAGAGCAAATAAGGGAAGAAATCAAGGAAGCTCATGTCCGACCTCCTCCAGTGCTGGAAATGAGTCCAGGAGATTGCACAGGCCAAGAAAGCACATCTGGGTAATACATTCTTCATAACTGAAAAACTACGGACGGTAAAAAAAAATTATGTCTCACTTATGTAGCCAGTTCACTCCTATTAGATCTATGCACGTGTAAGACTGCATGGCTGTGAGAAAGCATGTATTTTTTATAGATATGTGATGTGAGTCTTTTTCTTCTATAGGGTGGAGTTGGTGGAACTGAAAACAATGTTTCAATCACGGCCTTTGTGACAATAGCTCTGAAGCATTCATTGGCTGCCTTCCAACAGAATAACATTGCAGAGATTGCGATAGTGGTAAGAACGTCAGTTAACTCACTAATTTTTGTCACACTGCCGGCATCTTTGTTTGATTCACCTTACCGACAGTTAGGAAATGCATTGCAGAAATATATTTAAAATTGATAAGCTATCAAAAAAATGTCTGAACTATTCATTTTGTTTTCATCACAGGTACACATGCACACACACACACACACAAACACATGCATGCACACACAGGCACACAATCATGCACTCAGGCACACTCACACAAATGTAATGAGTTGCAATTTACTTTGTGATTAACTGTGAGGTGGGCATCACACACTTTTTAACGTGTAAATTGGACAGCAGCTTCCAGAGCCCAAACAAGCACAAATAAATTTGATTGCCTAGAATTGCCCTGCTTAATTGTACAAATTGTATGATTTGTCCAAGTTCAGTATACTGGTACCTAACTGATTGGCTGAGCACTGAAATACTTGAAAATGCATGAATTGCTGTACTTAGCCACCAAATACCCACTAAAACTCAAGCACGCTCATAGCTAGTCTATTCAGGAGTAAGTTGACTCTAAATTGCGCGATGTCACAATTCTATTGAGCAACATCTCTGGCCCTGAACATTTGACTTTATGACAGTGGATTGTTATTTATTCAGGACTTAATTAGTGTCAAGATTTTTAAAGATCATTTTGAGCATTTTCTGTTTGTCTCACTATCGCTCACTCTCTATTAACCCCATATTTTGTTCCCTCTTTAAATGTTGCTTTCTATGCGTGATTTCAATGGTATCTTCTACTTCTTGATTTATACTCTGTGTGATTTGTGAAGAAGCAGTGCTGCCCTTGCCCAGCTTACACTCTGCCGATCCCTTGTAGAGGATGCTGTGCTAGAATTGACATTTCATTGGGGCAAATTTGTACTCTAAAGCTGCTGAAAAGTCTTTGAGCAGCTGTTGGTATAATGGAATGTAAGCGGCTTTCCTTCAGCACAGAGCCCAAAATCCAAACCGATGTAAGGTGGATTTGGGAGGAGGCCCATATTTATGAAGATAAAAGCAAATGTGCGGATGCTGGAAATCAGAAACAAAAACAAAAGCTGCTGGAAAAACTCAGCAGGTCTGACAGCATTTGTGGAGAGTTAACGTTTCAAGTCCGTATGACTTTTCTTCAATATTTATGAAGATTTGATGATCATATTAATATAGAGGCTAATGGTAGGTTTCAAAAGATTTTAACATCCGATTCAGGTGATTTGGAATGCACTGTCTGAAAGACTAGTGGAATCCGATTCAATAATCAATTTCAAATGAAATTTAATTAATTTTCTTTCACTTCAAGTATTTATTAAATTTAATTTGGAAATTGATTATTGAATCGGATTCCACTAGTCTTTCAGGCAATGTGTTCCAAATCATCTGAAACGGATGTTAAAATTTTTTGAAACCTACCATTAGTCTCTATATTAATATGATCGTCAAATCTTCATAAATGTTGAAGGGTCATACGGACTTGAAATGTTAACTCTGTCTTTCTCTCCACAGATGCTGTTAGACATAGAGTTTTTCCAGCATTTTCTGCTTTTATTTCAGATTTCCAGCATCTACAGTATTTGCTTTTAACATTCTATTAGTTTTCCTAATTACTTGCAATACTTGCATATTATCCTTTTATGATTCATGCACTAAGACACCCAGATCCCTCTCTTTCACAGAGCTCTGCAATCTCTCACCATTAAGATTCCTTCTCTTTTATCTTTCCTACCAAAATGCACATTTCACATTTTCCCACAACATACTCTATTTGCCAGAGCTTTGCCCACTCACTTAAGCCATCTACATCTTTTTGCAGCCTCCTTATGTCCGCTTCACAATTTACTTGCCTACCTATCTTTGCATTATCAGCAAATTTGGCAACCATCCCATCCATCTCTCATCCAAGTCATTGATATAAATTGTAAAAATTTGAGGACTCAGCACTGATCCCTGAGGCACACGGTCATTACAACCTACCAACCAGAAAAAGAGTTTCTGCTATAGGAGTATGAGCAGCTTGCCAATTAAATTTATTATCGCCTCTAATGTGCCAGGTCAATTGAGGCAAAGAGTATTTTGAGGACCAGGAACTCAAACCCAAGCCTGAAGTCCTGGTTTTGCCAGGCAACAGTGATCCCAGTGAGCTTATATGTTTTGAAGACTCAGGCAACTTACAGCAGGAACATGAAAGCACTGAGATATACAGCAGTGATTACGGCACAAGATCCTCCAAATCTGGTGGCAAAGAAATGAGGTTCAACAGCATGTTCTCTCCCAATCCAACTTACCCAGCATCGGGACAATATTCACTCATATCTGCTCTTTTGGGTGAAAAGATGTTGTCTATACACCCGACATAAGACTCACAAAGCAATTGCTCTACTCTGAACTCAGCTGTGGCAGGAGACTCCCAGGAGGACAAAGGATGTCCTCAGAGCACCCATGAATAGGTCAAATCAATGCACAGACTCCTAGGGAATCTTGGCTTGTGGTGGATCAAAATGGGGAAACCTCACTCGGGAAGGCACCAAACACTTTGAATGACTTGTACAGATGTAAATTCAAGGCTTCAGAGGGCGCGCAAAAGCCCTCAAAGAACACAGCTGCTTAACCCTTCAAACACCACCTGCTCCACATGTGACAAGGTCTGCAGTTCACTCATTGGACTTATCATCCACCTGAGAACTGAACAAATGGGAGTGGGAGCAAGCCATCCCCAATCCTAAGGGACTGCTGAAGAAGAGGAGATGAGGAGTCAGGGTATAAATTGAAAATCAGAACCATGGAGAAAATAACCTTTGCATTACTATCTGAGCCATGAGAAAATTGGCAATAAGATCAAAATTAAATGGGCAAGTAAAAGATTGGTGAGGGCGAACTGGTTTTCCATTGATGTGGGCCTGGCGTCAGTAATGGGGAACGTTTGGGATGGCTGTGACTTGAACTGCCAGTGTCCTGGTGAATCTTACAACTAGGGTGGAGAAGATGGCTTAAAATACTAAAATGAGGGTTGCTTCATGTGAGAGGAGACTTGGAAAGTTGAAGAGGAAGGGCCAGGCATTAGTGTAGGCAGCAACACAGGTAACGATAACCAGAGTGTGATGTAAAGGGATAGAGCAAACAACCATAAAAGTGTGCCAGAAAATCAGATATTCGCAGACACAGATGTGGAAATGACGGAATTATAGGCTCTTTATCTGAATGCTCGCAGCATTCGTAACCAGATGGCAGATGCACTGATAGCGCAAATTCAAAGAAATGTGTGTGATATCATTGCCATTGAAGAGACACTGTTGCAAAGTGACTGTGGCTGGGATTTGAATATTAATAAGTACGTGACATTTTGGAAAGACAGGAAAAAGAGAGAAAGGAGGTGGGGCCGATGTTAATCATGCCATGAGATCAACACTGTAGGGAGCAATGATTTTGATTCTGAGCAACAAATTTAGAATCAGTTTGTGTGGATATAAGGACTATGAAAGCAAAGAAGAAAGCAGTGGGAATAATTTACAGGCCTCCTGACAGCTATGGTGTAGGAGGGAGTATAAATCATGAAATAATGGGGGCTTGTAGGAAAGATATTGCAACAATCATGAGAAATTTTTAACTTTATATGGAATGGACAAATCACATCAGAAAAGACCCTGGCGAATAAGTTCAGAGTGTATTTGAGACATTTTTTTTCAAAACATTACATTCTGGAACCAACCAGGGGACACTCCCTTTTGCACACAGAAATGTGTAAAATGAGACAGGATTAATTAATTAATTTATAGTAAAGGATGCTGTTGTTATGAGTGATCAAAGTATGATAGAATTTTTTTTTCTGCTTTGAGGGTGAGAAATTTCTATCGGAAACTAGCCTTAAACTAAACTTAAAGGCAATGAAACAAGGAGAGGGTTGGCGAAAGTGGAATGAAAATATAGTTTAAATGTTAAGCAGTGATAGAATATTAAGGAGATATTTCACAACTCTCAACAAATATGTATTCCATTGAGAAATAAGGAGTCTACCAACAGGGTACACCATCCATGGTGAACTAAGGAAGTTAAGGATGACATCAAATTTAAGGAAAAGATGCACAACGATGCTATGATAGACCAAAAGGCTGGGGAAATGTTTCATAAACCAACAAAACTGACTAAATAAATAATTAAGTGAGGGAAATTGGAGAATGAGAGAAAATTAACAATAATTATGAAAAATACAGGAAAATCTTCCACAATGTTATGAAAAGGAAAAGAGTAGGTAAAGTTTGAGTTGGTCAACTGGAGGGTGAGAGGGAGGAATTAATAATGGAACACAAATGACATAGACTTTCAACAGATATTTTGTGCAAGACTAAAAATAACAAAAATAGGAGAAAACCGGGGAGAAAAAGTGGCGGTGGGTGGGGAATTCAAAATATCATGATCACTAGAGAAAAAGTACCAAGATTACAAATGGAAATAAAGAATGAGCAGACCCCTGGGTGTGATGGCTTGCAGCCTAGGCTCTTAAAAAAGTGATTGAAGATACAATAGTTGCATTGGCTGTAATCTTCCAAAATTGCCCAGTCCTGGAAAGTTACCCGTGAATTGGAAAGGCACAACTGTAACAATTGGAGTGTCACAGGTATCAGTGCTGGCGCCTGAACTATTTACGATTTATGTGAATGAACTGAATAAAGGGGCCATGTGTATTGTTGCCATCATTGCTGACGGTGCAAAGATAGATAGGAAAGCAAGTTATGCAGAGGATACAGAGAATTTGCAATGTAATGATAAATCGTTTGAATGAGTGGGGAAAAATGTCAGGTGGAGCATAATGTGAGAAAATGTGATTCTGAGAGAAAGCACAGAGGGATCTGGTTGTGCTTGTACATGAATCACAAAAAGTTAGGATGCTGTACAGCAATTAATTAGGAAGCAAATATAATTCTGGCTTTTATTGCAAGGAGGGAAACTAAGAAAGTATTATAGTGATTGTTCAGTGCATTGGTGAGAAAACGTTTTGGAGTACTGTGCAACATTTTGGTCTCCTTACTTAGAGGGACATTCTTGCATTGTAAGAAATTCAGAGCTTGTCCACTCGGCTAATTTCTAGGATGGAGGATTTGTCCAATGAGGAATGGCTGAGCTGGTTGGTCCTATCCATGAGAGATTTGAAGAATGAGAGACAATCTTGTTGAAAGATGTAAGATTCTGAAGAGGCTTGACAAGGTGAAGAACAGAGGCAGTGGAATACCAGCACCTATGAACCACTTTCAAAACTTATTTGGAAACATTTTGCTGTTAGTCCATTGGTGCTGTCTCAAGCTCCTGAAAATACTTATCTAACAGCGCCCAGGGAATAATATCACCAGACAGGCTGCAACAGTGAAAGAAATAGGTTCAGCACCAGATTCTGAATCACAATTTACAGGAGCAACAAATGCTGACCTTCCCAGTGAGACCCACGTTCTGGGAATAAATGCTGACCTTCCCAGTGACCTCCACATTCTGGGAATAAATGCTGACCTTCCCAGTGAGTCCTGCATTCTGTGAATGAACAGAAAGATGACATTGAATTGTGCTTGTTATGCACTGGAGCCAAATGTGAATTTATAAGCAAAGCTTTGCACCTACCCACCTGGGATTCCGGTTGACTGTCTTGGAAAGTGCAGAATTTTGTTGGACAACACATTGTCTGAATTTCTGCAACTATTTCTCACCTGTCGCCATTTCTTTCTTGTTCAGTTGCTCGATGCAATTTGGAAAAACCTCCCAATGTCATGTCACTTACAGAATTCTCTCCGTGGATCCATCTAGTTAATTCCATGGCCCTGCTCGAACCCTGGAGCAAGTTTATCTCTTTTAAGTGCCAATATAATTTTGCTTTAACAGTATTGATTATTTTGTTTGCATCATCCTTGTGGTTGGTGAGTTTAAGGGAATTCTGACCTGTTGCCTTGAGAGAGCTCCCCCTCACATCCCCCATGCAGCTATAGCCGAAAACCATAATACTGCCTCCCTGTAGTCTTTGTTATATCAGTTATCGGGAAGAATTTGTCCTTGTCGATGTATTCTGAACCTGTGATTATTTTGCAGACCTTGATGAAGGTTCCCCTCAATCCCCTTTGTTCCAAGGAGAACAACTGCAGCTTCCAACCTAACGTTGAAACTAAAAGCCCCCATCCCTAAAATAAATCTGGTACATTCCTCCTGCATCCTCCCAACGACCCTCACATCCTTTAAAAAGAAATCTGGGTCTAATGTGAAATTTAATAACGTGCTGTATATCTCCCCTGATTTTGTACACAATGCCTCACTGTATAAAGCCAAAACCACAGCTGCTTTGCTAACCAGCCTCTCAATGTGACATGCCACCTTGAAATATCGATGTTCATACACTCCCAGGTCCGCTCTGTCCCATTAAGCCTAGATTTCCTTTTACTATCCCATCTGTTAAAATGCATCATCTCCAACTTATCAATATTAAATTCCAGCTGCCACTTGTCTGGCCATTCTTCTAACCTATCCATGTCATTAATGGTGTGATATCAGAGCGTGCTGCAGCAGGAGAGGCTACAAGGGAAAGGAATCACTGGTAAGTAGTGGGTAAGGTATTTACTACCTTAATCACTTGTAGTTTAAGGTCTTTTTGTGGTTTACAGTTTGAATATTCTACAGTAACGAGGATCAGGAAAGAAGGGCCCTTGAGTAATGGACTTAAATGGTTTAATTTAAAGGGATAAGTCATGGCAGGAGCACTCAAAGCCATGATGTGCTCCTCATGTTCCATGTAGGAAGCCGGGGATATTTCCAGTGCCCGGGATCAGCATGTGTGCAGGAAGTGAGTCCAGCTGCAGCTCCTGGAAGCTTGGGTTTCAGAGCTGGAACGGCAGCTGGGGAACTGTGGAGCATCTGTGAGTCTGAGAGCATCGTGGATAGCACGTTTAAAGAGGTGGTCACACCGCTGATGAAGGGACTTGAGGAAGGAAGGGAATGGGTGACCACCAGGCAGCCCAAGGGAAACAGGCAAGTAGTCCAGGATTCCTCTGGGGTCCCACTTGCAAATCGATATTCCGATTTGGAGGCTGATGAGGGCACTGGTTCCTCCAGGGAGTGCGGACAGAGCCAAGCTTCTAGCACCACAAGCAGCCTGCCTATACAGGAAGGGAGGAAGAGCAATGGTAATAGGGGATTCTATAGTCAGGGGAACAGATAGGCACTACTGTGACCATCAATGTGACTCCAGGATGGTGTGTTGCCTCCCTGGTGCCAGGGCCCGGGATGTCACTGAATGGTTGCAGGGCATCCTGAAGGGGGAGAGTGATAAGGTAGAGTTCATGGTACATGTTGGTACCAATGACATAGGTAGAAAGAGGGATGAGGTCTTGCATCAAGAATTCAAGGAGTTAGGTAGTAGACTAAAAAGCAAGACCTCTCGGTTTGTAATCTCCGGATTATTCCCAGTGCCACGTGCTAGTGAGCTCAGAAATAGGAGAATAGCACAGATGAATACGTGGCTTAAGAGTTGGTGCAGGAGGGAGGGTTTTAGATTCCTGGATCACTGGGACTGTTTCTGGGGAAGGTGGGAACTCCACAAGCGGGGCAGTCTACATCTGAACCAGAGCAGGACTAACATCCTTGCGGACGGGTTTGCTAGCGCTGTTGGGAGGAGTTTAAACTAATTCGGCAGGGGGAGGGGACACAGAATGTTAGCAGAATAGGGACACATCATAATACAGTAAAACAATCAAGTCAGAGGGCGTACAGCTGCAATAATCTTCAAGGGAGTAAGGCAAGGCTGGATGGCCTCTAATGCCAGGAGTGTTACAGGTAAAACGGATGAGTTAAGGGTGAGGATTGACATGTAGAATTGTGATTTAGTAGCCATCACTGAGATGTGGTTAAGAGAAGGGCAGGATTGGTAGCTCAACATTCCGGGATATAGAAACTTCAAGCGATACAGGGAGGGGGTAAAAGAGGAGGAGGTGTTGCATTATTAGTTAAGGCGTCAGTTACTGCAGTAAGGAGAGATGATATCTTTGGAGGGGGCATCGAATGAAGCTTTGTGGATAGAGCTTAGGAATAAAAAAGGGGCAACCACATCATTAGCTGTTTATTATAGACTCCCAGATAGTCAGTGGGAAATTGAGGAGCAAATATGTGCAAAATTTGTTGAGGTGTAAGAACAATAACAATAGGTTGGTGATATTAGGTGATTTCAACTTTCCCAACATTAAATGGGTTAGCCATAGTGTTAAGGGCTTGGATGGAGTGGATTTCTTGAAATATGTACAGGAAAACTTTTTAGGTCAATATGTAGAGGGTCCAACAAGGGATGGTACATTGCTGGACCTAATTCTGGGGAATGAAGCCTGACAGATGGCTGAGGTGGAGTGGGCCAGTATTTTAGCAATAGCGACCACAACATGGTACACTTTAAGTTTGTTACGGACAAAGAAATTGACAAGTTGCAAAAAACTGTTTTGGATTGGGGGACAGTGGATTTAGTAAAATAAGGCAGGATCTGGCCAAAGTAGACTGGGAACAGTTACTGTGGGGAAATCTACAGAGGAACAGTGGGGGCTGTTTAAAAAGGAAATGGGGAGGGTACAGGTTCGTTACCCTCTAGGGAACCATGGATGACCAGAGATATTCAGGTTACGATAAGAAGGAAAAGAGAGGCTTTTAGCAGGTACAAGGGAAGCAAATGAGCAGAGGCATTAGTGGAGTACAGACAATGCAGGGTGCAGCTTAAGAAAGCAATTCGGAGAACAATGAGGGGATATGAGAAAAATCTGGTAAAAGTAGGGAAAATCCCAAGATCTAAGTATATCAATGGGAAGAGGATAACCAGGGAAAGAGTAGGAACCAAGGGAGCAATCTATGGGTGGAACCAGAGGACATCGCAAGACTGTTGAATGAATATTTCATGCCCGTCTTCACACAAGAGAATGAGGATGAAGGTATCAAACTGGAGGAGAGAGACTGTGAGGTTCTTAAGCAAATTGATATAGGGAGTGATAAGGTATTTGAGGTGTTGTCAGGCTTAAAAGTGGACAAATCTCCAGGTGCGAATGATTTGTGTCCCAGACTGCTGAGGGAGGCAAGGGAGGAGATTGAAGGGGCTCTGACCCAAATTTTTAATTCCTTTCTGGTCACGGGGAAGGTGCCAGAGGACTGGAGAAGAGCTAACGTGGTTCCACTATTTAAGAAGAGTTGTAGAGATGAGATAGGCCAGTGAGTCTCACGTCAGTGGTAGGGAAACCATTGGAGAAATTTCTGAAGAAGACTATCTATCTTAACTTGGAGAGGCAAGATTTGATCAGGGATAGTCAACACGGCTTTGTCAGAGGGAGGTCATGCCTAAGAAATTTCATTAAATTTTTTGAGGAAGTGACCAGGTGTGTGGATGAGGGTAATGCAATTGATATAGTTTATATAGATTTCAGCAAAGCCTTTGACAAGGTCCCGCATGGGAGACTTTTAAAGAAGGCAAATGCACATGGGATACAGGATAATTTGATAAGTTGGATTCAAAATTAGCTTAGTTGTAGGAGGCAGCGGGTGATGACAGAATGATGCTTTAGTGACTGGAAGCCAGTGTCCAGTGATGTGCCACAGAGATCTGTGTTGTGTCCCCTATTATTTGTCATTTATATAAATGACATAGATGACTATGTGGGGGGTAGGATTAATAAGTTTGCGGGTGACACAAAGATTGGCTGCGTGGTTAACAGTGAGGTTGACTGTCTTGGGCTACAGGAAGATATAGACGGGATGGTCAAATGGACAATAAGTGATGGAATTTAACCCTGAAAAGTGTGAGGTGATATAATTTGGAAGGAGTGATTTGGCAAGGAAGTATTCAATGAACGGCATGGCACTAGGAATTTCTGAGGAACAAAGGAACCTTGGCGTGTGTGTCCATAGACCTCTGAAGGCAGAAGGGCATGTTAGTAGGGTGGTGAAAAAGGCATATGGGGCACTTGCCTTTATCAATCGAGACATAGATTACAAATGTAGGGTGGTCATGTTGGAGTTGTATAGAACCTTGGTGAGGCCACAGCTGGAGTACTGAGTGCAGTTCTGGTGGCCAAATTATAGGAAGGATGTGATTGCAGTGGAGGGGGTGCAGAGGATATTCACCAGGATGTTGCCTGGGATGAAACATTTAAGTTATG
Organism: Isurus oxyrinchus; assembly: GCA_026770705.1. Classification (NCBI taxonomy): domain Eukaryota; kingdom Metazoa; phylum Chordata; class Chondrichthyes; order Lamniformes; family Lamnidae; genus Isurus; species Isurus oxyrinchus. The sequence goes on from JANJGN010000021.1 coordinate 65,224,038, forward strand.
AAGAGAGGTTGGATAGACTTGGGTTGTTTTCGTTAGAGCAGAGAAGACTGAGGGGCGACCTGATCAAGGTATACAAGATTATGAGAGGCATGGACAGGGTGGAGAGGGAGCTGTTCCCCTTAGTTGAAGGGTCATTCACAAGGGGACATAAGTACAAGGTAAGGGGCAGAAGGTTTAGGGGGGATGTGTGGAAAAATTTTGTTACTCAGAGGCTGATGACGGTCTGGAATGCGCTGCCTGTGAGGGTGGTGGAGGCCGGTTGCCTCACATCCTTTAAAAAGTAACTGGATGAGCACTTGGCACATCATAACATTCAAGGCTATGGGCCAAGTGCTCGTAAATGGGATTAGGTAGGTAGGTCAGGTGTTTCTCCTGTATCAGTGCAGACTCAATGGACCTCTTCTGCACTGTGATTCTGTGATAATGGTGTGATACTGACACTAATGGTGTGATACTGACACTAATGGTGTGATACTGACACTAATGGTGTGACACTGACACTAATCATGTGTTACTGACATTAATGGTGTGATACTGACACTAATGGTGTGATACTGACATGACTATGACTAACTATTGCAAGAAATACCCATTCCAGGTGTGAAAGTACAAGATTAATTTTCCATTAATTGATACCTTAGTTCAGGACAATTTTAGATCAGAAGGGAGTCAGAATTCTCTGGATTAGGGATCACCATTTGTTGGAATGCAACTCCTCCAACAATACCAGCTTTTTCAAGTTTATTTCTTAGTGGGAAATGGGCACTTCAGCAAAGCCAACATTTGAGATGTCGGGAAGGAAGTGGGCCAAATATTTCACAACCATTTCATTTCTCACCTTTGCTTTTGTGTCCTCAGGAAAAAAGCATTGGAAACGCTGTTGATTTTTTGCATAAGGCATTGCCGAATATAATCCAGCCTCACACGATTGCAATCACCACCTATGCCCTTGCTTTCGTGGGAGCAGATATGGAGAAAGAACAAGAAGCTGACAGAAAGCTGAAAGCTATCGCAACTTATGATCGAGGTAAAGTTTGGATAATTCTCAGCATTCTGTTAGATGGGAATGTTGAATAATGATCTCAGTGTTCGCTGCAATGGTTTGGCTATGGGCCAATCATACCTGCTCCACCTCTTCATAAATTATCAAGATAACTCTAAAGCTACCCTCTTTTCCTTTTAGACCTGCCTGCACACTGTGTCGCGGCTGACCGCACCATCTTCCTCCAACACCTCTTTGTCATCCTCTAGCTGTGTGGAACAGCTGTCACGCTGGTCCATTCTTGTCGAACCTGTTACAGTCAAGTACCACTTGAAGAGGCTTCCCTTCTCGCTCATGCACCTTCACAGCTGCCCCCACCCCCACCACCCCACCCCGGATCTACGATTGGTGGCCTCCCATTTGTCACCTCCATGCTTCCCCAGGGTGATACAATTCAAAAGCACAATGCTATTTTTCAGCAGCACATTGAAGACACACAGTTGCAGCTCAACAGCACATTGCTTCATTCCTCCACGATCTGTGAGCTATTAGAGCACTTATCTCATATCCAGCATTAGTTGTATAGAAAAGTCTCCAAGTTTCCTTTAAATTTTGTTTTTAATTTTTCTAGCTGACCTGAATTAGGGGCTGTGCTTGATTTGTCCTCATTTTGTTGATTTGGTTTAATTGGTTTAACCTGAAAGAAAGAAAAATCTCCAATTAAATTGAGAAGCCAAAACCATCGACTTTGCCTTCTGCTGAAATTCAATTCTCTCACTTTCAACTCCTCCATTCTCCCTGGCAATAGTCTCAAACCAGGTTGTTCACAATATTGGTGTCACATTGGATCCAGAGCTGGAATTCATGTTCTTACCATCACTAAGATCCCCTAATTCCACCTCCATCAAATCGGTTCACTCTGCCTTTGTCCGAATTGACTGCAGCTGAAATCCTCATTTCAACTGGATCTGACTATTCCAATAAACTGCTCCCCTACATCCTAGCATCTTAAACTTTCTGTCATCCAGAACCATCCACCCCACATCCTCACCATCACCCTGCCCGCGTCCCTACCTGCGACCTCACCATCCCCATGTCCTCGGCCTCACCCTGCCCTTGTCCTACCTGTGTCCTCAGCATCCTCACATTCTCGGCCTCAAACCTGCCTATGTCCCTCCCCGTGTCCTCACCCTCCCCACGTCCTCAACTTCACCCTGCCTGCGTCGTCACCCTGCCTGCGTTGTCACCCTGCCTACGTCCTTACCCTGACTGCATCCTCACCCTGCCCACGTCCTCACCCTGCCCGCTTCCTCGCCCTGCCCATGTCTTCGTCATGTCCAAACCGATTCCCTGCCCAAGTCCTTGCCCTGACCATGCCCCTGCTATCCCCATGTCCTCCCGCTCCCCACGTCCTCGCCCTGCCCACATCCTCGCCCTGACTGCATGCTCGCCCAGCCCATGTCCACAACCTGCCCATGTCCACAAACTGCCCATGTACTCGCCCTACCCTCGTCCTCCCCCTGCCCGAGTCCTCCCCCTGCCCACGTCGTCCCCCAGCCCGCATCCTCCCCCTGCCTATGCCCACACCCTCGCCCACGCCCATGCCCAAGCCCATGCCCACCACCACATTGTCACCCACCCCGAGTCCTCGCCCTGCTCGCGTCCTCATCCTTGCCCTGCCCGCCTCCTCACCCCCCGCCCTGCCTGCCTCCTTGCCCTCGCCCCACCTGCCTCCTCGCCCTCGCCCCGCCCACCTCCTTGCAGTCGCCCCGCCCGGCTCCTCACCCTCACCCGCCTCCTCACCCTCGCCCGCCTCCTCACCCTCACCCCGCCCTCCTCCTCGCCCCCCCCCGCCCGCCTCCTAACACTGCCCGTGTCCTCTCCCTGCACGTGTCCTCGCCCTGATCTCGTCCTCGCCCTGCCCCCGTCCTCACCCTGCCCATTTATTCACCCTGCCCACGTCCACATCCTGCCTACGTCCTCACCCTGCCCACGTCCTCAATCTCCCCACGTTTTCTCACTGCCCACGTCCTCGCCCTGCCCACGTCCTCACCCGTTCGACGTGTGCAAGCTCCCCATGTCCTCACCCTGCCCATTCCTCACCCTTCCTCTGTCCTCACCCTGCCCACATCCTCACCCTTCCCGCGTCCTCGCCCTGCCCACACCTATTTCCTGCCGGTGTCCTCAACCTGCCGGTGTTCTCGCCCTGCCCGCATCCTTGCTTTGCCCGCGTCCTCGCCCTGATCACGTCCTCACCCTGCCCACGTCCTCACCCTGCCCACATCCTCACCCTGCCCACATCCTCACCCTGCCCACGTCCTCACCCTGCCCACATCGTCACCCTGTGCAAGTCCTCACCCTGCGCAAGTCCTCACCCTGCGCAAGTCCTCACCCTGCGCAAGTCCTCACCCTGCGCACGTCCTCACCCTGCGCAAGTCCTCACCCTGCCCACGTCTTCACCCTGCCCACATCCTCGCCCTGCCCACACCCACTTCCTGCCGGTGTTCACAACCTGCCGGTGTTCTTGCCCTGCCCACGTCGTCGCTTTGCCCGCGTACTCACCCTGATTGCGTCCTCACTCTGCCCATGTACTCACCCTGCCCACGTCCTCACTTGCCCACACTCTCACACTGCACACACCCTCCCACTGCTCACGTCTTTGCCCTGCCCATTTCCTCATGCTTCCCATGTAGTCGTCCTGCTCACTTCCTCACGCTCCTCACGTCCTGATCCTTCCCCATCATCCTCTCCCTGCCCGCGTCCTCTCCCTCCCCGTGTCATCGCCCTGCCCGTGTCATCGCCCTGCCCGCGTCCTCTCCCTGCCCGCGTTCTCTCCCTCCCCGTGTCATCGCCCTGCCCGCATCCTCGCCCTGCTCGCGTGCTCGCCCTGCCCGCGTCCTCGCCCTGCCCGCGTCCTCGCCCTGCCCGCGTCCTCGCCCTGCCCTCGTCCTCTCCCTGCCCGCATCCTCGCCCTGCCCGCGTCCTCTCCCTGCCCGCGTCCTCTCCCTGCCCGTGTCATCGCCCTGCCCGCGTCCTCTCCCTGCCCGCATCCTCGCCCTGCCCGCGTCCTCTCCCTGCCCGCGTCCTCTCCCTGCCCGCGTTCTCTCCCTCCCCGTGTCATCGCCCTGCCCGCGTCCTCTCCCTGCCCGCGTTCTCTCCCTCCCCGTGTCATCGCCCTGCCCGCATCCTCGCCCTGCTCGCGTGCTCGCCCTGCCCGTGTCCTCGCCCTGCCCGTGTCCTCGCCCTGCCCGCGTCCTCGCCCTGCCCGCGTCCTCGCCCTGCCCGCGTTCTCCCCCTCCCCGTGTCATTGCCCTGTCCGCATCCTCGCCCTGCTCGCGTGCTCGCCCTGCCCGCGTCCTCGCCCTGCCCACGTCCACTCCCTGCCCGCGTCCTCTCCCTGCCTGCATACTCACCCTGATCGCGTCCTCGCCCTGCCCGCTTCCTCGCCCTGCCCGCTTCCTCGCCCTGCCCGCTTCCTCGCCCTGATCACGTCCTCGCCCTGATCACGTCCTCGACCTGCACACGTCCTCACCCTGCCCACGTCCTCACCCTGCCCACATCCTCACCCTGCCCACGTCCTCACCCTGCCCACATCGTCACCCTGCGCAAGTCCTCACCCTGCGCAAGTCCTCACCCTGCGCAAGTCCTCACCCTGCGCAAGTCCTCACCCTGCCCACGTCTTCACCCTGCCCACATCCTCGCCCTGCCCACACCCACTTCCTGCCGGTGTTCACAACCTGCCGGTGTTCTTGCCCTGCCCACGTCGTCGCTTTGCCCGCATACTCACCCTGATTGCGTCCTCACTCTGCCCATGTACTCACCCTGCCCACGTCCTCACTTGCCCACACTCTCACACTGCACACACCCTCCCACTGCTCACGTCTTTGCCCTGCCCATTTCCTCATGCTTCCCATGTAGTCGTCCTGCTCACTTCCTCACGCTCCTCACGTCCTGATCCTTCCCCATCATCCTCTCCCTGCCCGCGTCCTCTCCCTCCCAATGTCATCGCCCTGCCCGCGTCCTCTCCCTGCCCGCGTTCTCTCCCTCCCCGTGTCATCGCCCTGCCCGCATCCTCGCCCTGCTCGCGTGCTCGCCCTGCCCGCGTCCTCTCCCTGCCCGCGTCCTCTCCCTGCCCGCGTCCTCTCCCTGCCCGCGTCCTCTCCCTGCCCGCGTCCTCGCCCTGCCCGCGTCCTCTCCCTGCCCGCGTCCTCTCCCTGCCCCCGTCCTCTCCCTCCCCGTGTCATCGCCCTGCCCGCATCCTCGCCCTGCTCGCGTGCTCGCCCTGCCCGTGTCCTCGCCCTGCCCGCGTCCTCGCCCTGTCCGCGTCCTCGCCCTGCCCGCGTCCTCTCCCTGCCCGCGTCCTCTCCCTGCCCGCGTCCTCTCCCTGCCCGCGTCCTCTCCCTGCCCGCGTCCTCTCCCTGCCCGCGTTCTCTCCCTCCCCGTGTCATCGCCCTGCCCGCGTCCTCTCCCTGCCCGCGTCCTCTCCCTGCCCGCGTCCTCTCCCTGCCCGCGTCCTCTCCCTGCCCGCGTCCTCGCCCTGCCCGCGTCCTCGCCCTGCCCGCGTCCTCGCCCTGCCCGCGTCCTCTCCCTGCCCGCGTTCTCCCCCTCCCCGTGTCATTGCCCTGTCCGCATCCTCGCCCTGCTCGCGTGCTCGCCCTGCCCGCGTCCTCGCCCTGCCCACGTCCTCTCCCTGCCCGCGTCCTCTCCCTGCCTGCATACTCACCCTGATCGCGTCCTCGCCCTGCCCGCTTCCTCGCCCTGCCCGCTTCCTCGCCCTGCCCGCTTCCTCGCCCTGCCCGCTTCCTCGCCCTGCCCGCTTCCTCGCCCTGCCCGCTTCCTCGCCCTGATCACGTCCTCGCCCTGATCACGTCCTCGACCTGCACACGTCCTCACCCTGCCTATGTACTCACTCTGCCCACGGCCTCACTTGTCCACAATATCTCCCTGCCCACATCTTGACCCTCCCCATGTCCTCACCCTGCCCACATCCTCATACTGCCCACGTCCTCAAGCTCCCCACGTCCTCAAGCCCCCACGTCCTCAAGCCTCCACATCGTCAAGCTCCCCACAGCCTCAAGCTCGCCACGTCCTCACCCTGCCCACGTCCTCAAGCTCCCCACATCCTCACCCTACCCACATCCTCAAGCTCCCCATGTCCGCAAGCTCCCCACGTCCTCAAGCTCCCTGCATCCTCGCCCTGCCCGCGTCCTCGCCCTGCCCACGTCCTCAAGCTCCCCACATCCTCACCCTGACCAAGTCCTCAAGCTCCCCACATCCTCACTCTACCCACGTCCTCAAGCTCCCCATGTCCGCAAGCTCCCCACGTCCTCAAGCTCCCCGCGTCCTCGCCTTGCCCAAGTCCTCAAGCTCCCCACATCCTCACCCTACCCACGTCCTCAAGCTCCCCATGTCCTCACCCTGACCAAGTCCTCAAGCTCCCCACATCCTCACTCTACCCACGTCCTCAAGCTCCCCGCGTCCTCGCCCTGCCCACGTCCTCAAGCTCCCCACATCCTCACCCTGACCAAGTCCTCAAGCTCCCCACATCCTCACTCTACCCACGTCCTCAAGCTCCCCATGTCCGCAAGCTCCCCATGTCCTCACCCTGCCCGCGTCCTCGCCCTGCCCACGTCCTCAAGCTCCCCACATCCTCACCCTACGCACATCCTCAAGCTCCCCATGTCCGCAAGCTCCCCATGTCCTTAAGCTCCCCACGTCCTCACCCTGCCCGCGTCCTCGCCCTGCCCACGTCCTCAAGCTCCCCATTTCCTCAAGCTCCCCACATCCTCAGCCTGCCCGCGTCCTCGCCCTGCCCACGTCCTCAAGCTCCCCACATCCTCAAGCTCCCCACATCCACAAGCTCCCCACGTCCTCAAGCTCCCCATGTCCTCACCCTGCCCACGTCCTCAAGCTCCCCATGTCCTCACCCTGCCCACGTCCTCAAGCTCCCCATGTACTCAACCTGCCCGCGTCCTCGCCCTGCCCACGTCCTCAAGCTCCCCACGTCCACAAGCTCCCCACGTCCTCAAGCTCCCCATGTCCTCACCCTGCCCGCGTCCTCGCCCTGCCCACGTCCTCAAGCTCCCCACGTCCGCAAGCTCCCCACATCCTCAAGCTCCCCACGTCCGCAAGCTCCCCAGATCCTCAAGCTCCCCATGTCCTCACCCTGCCCGATCCTCGCCCTGCCCGCACCCATTTCATGCCATTGTCCTCAACCTGCCGGTGTTCTCGCCCTGCCCGCATCCTCGATTAGCCCGCGTCCTTGCCCTGACCACGTCCTCACTGTTCCCATGTACTCCCCCTGCCCATGTCCTCACTTGCCCACACTCTCACACTGCACACACCCTCCCACTGCCCATGTCTTTGCCCTCCCCACGTCCAATGCCCACGTCCTCACCCTCCTCACGTCCTCACTCATCCCCCATCATCCTCGCCCTGCCCAAGCCTTCACTCTGCCCACGTCCTCCCTCTGACGACATCCTCGCCCTGCCCACATCCTCGCCTTGCCCACGTCCTCGCCCTGACTGCATCCTCACCCAGCCCATGTCCACAACGTGCCCACGTCCACAACGTGCCCACATCCTCACCCTCGTCATGTCCTTACCCGGCCCGCGTCCTCCCCTGGCCTGCGTTCTCGCCCTGCCCGCGTTCTCGCCCTGCTTGCGTCTTTGCCCTGCCCGCGTCCTCCCCCTGCCCGCGTCCTCCCCCTGCCCGCGTCCTCCCCCTGCCCGCGTCCTCCCCCTGCCCGCGTCCTCCCCCTGCCCGCGTCCTCCCCCTGCCCGCGTCCTCCCCCTGCCCGCGTCCTCCCCCTGCCCGCGTCCTCCCCCTGCCCGCGTCCTCGCCCTGCCCGCGTCCTCGCCCTGCCCGCGTCCTCCCCCTGCCCGGGTCCTCCCCCTGATCGTGACCTCCCCCTGCATGCGTCCTCCCTCTGCCCACGGCCTCCCAGGCCCGCGGCCTCCCCCTGCCCATGTCCTCCCCTTGCCCATGTCCATTCTCTGCCCACACCCGTTTCCTGCCGGTGTCCTCAACCTGCCGGTGTCCTCACCTCGCCCACGTCCTCGCCCTGCCAACGTCCTCAAGCTCCCCATATTTGCAAGCACCCCATGTCCTCACCCTGCCCACGTCCTCACCCTGCCCACGTCCTCACCCTGCCCACGTCCTCACCCTGCCCACATCCTCGCCCTGCCCACATCCTCGCACTGCCCACGTCCTCGCTCTTCCCGCGTCCTCGCCCTGCCCGCCTCTTCCCCCCGCCCACCTCCTCCCCCAGCCTGCCTCCTCCCCCCGCTCACCTCTGAACTGCCTGCCTCATGCCTCTACCCACGTCCTCCCACCGCCCGCGTCCTGTCCCCGCCCGCGTCCTCGCCCTGCCCACACCCATTTCCTGCCGGTGTCCTCAACCTGCCAGTGTTCTCGCCCAGCCCACGTCCTCACCCTGATCGAGTCCTCGCCCTGATCACGACCTCGCCCTGCCCAGGCCTCATCCTGCCCACATCCTCACTTGCCCACACTCTCACCCTGCACACAATCTCACCCTGCCCACATCTTCGCCCTCCCCATGTCCTCACGCTTTCCATGTAGCCGTGCTGATGGCGTCCTCGCCCTACCCATGTCCTCACCCTGACCATGTCCTCACCCTGACAATGTCCCACCCTGCCCACGTACTCAACCTGCCCACGTACTCAACCTGCCTACGTACTCACCCTGCCCATGTACTCACCCTGCCCGTGTCCTCAAGCCCCTCATGTCCTCACCCTGCCCACGTCCTCACCCTGCCCACGTCCTCACCCTGCCCATGTCTTCACCCTGCCCACGTATTCACCCTGCCCACGTCCTCGCCCTGCCCACACCCATTTCCTGCCGGTGTCCTCAACCTGCCAGTGTTCTTGCCCTGCCCGCTTCCTCTCCCTGCCAGCTTCCTCCCCCTGCCCGCGTCTTCCCCTGCCCGCATCCTCCCCCAGCCCACATCCACCCCCAGCCCGCAACCTCTCCCAGCCCGCGCCCTCCCCAGCCCGCGTCATCCCCCAACCCACGTCCTCCACCAGACCGTGTCCTCCTGCAGCCCACATGCTCCCCCAGCCCGCCTGCTCCCCCGCCCGCGTCCTACCCAGCCCGCGTCCTCCCCTAGCCGGCGTCCTCCCCTTGCCGGCGTCCTCCCCCTGCCAGCATCCTCCCCCTGCCGGCGTCCACCCACTGCCCGCCTCCTCCCCATGGCCAACTCCTCACCCTGCCCACCTCCTCCCCCTTCCCGCATCTACCCCCGCCCGCGTCCTAACCCTGGCCACGTCCACCAGCTCCCCACATCCTTGCCCTGCCCGTGTCCTCGCCCCGATCACGTACTCACTCTTCCCATGTCCTCACCCAGCCCCACGTCCTCGCTCTGCCCATGTACTAGCCTAGCCCACGTCCTCACCTTGCCCACACTCTCACCCTGCACACACCCTCCCATAGCCCACATCTTCGCCCTTCCCATGTCCTCACGATTCCCATGTACTCGTCCTGCCCACGTCCACCCCCTGCCCTTGTCCTCCCCCGCCCGCGTCCTCCCCCAGCCCGCATCCTGCCCCAGCTCGCATCCTCCCCCAGCTTGCGTCCTCCCCAAGCTCGCATCCTCCCCCAGCCTGCATCCTCCCCCAGCCCGCATCCTCGCCTTGCCCACGTTCTCGCCCTGCCCGCGTCCTCACCCTGCCCAGGTACTCACCCTGCCCACGTCCTCACTGCCCACACTCTCACCCTGCACACACCCCCTGCCCATGTCTTCGCCCTCCCCACGTCCTCACACTTCCCATGTAGTCGTCCTGCCCGCGTTCTCGCACTGCCCACATCCTTGCATGGCCCGCGTCCTTGGCCTGATCACGTAGTCTCCCTGCCCACGTCCTCACTTGCCCACACTCTCACCCTGCCCATGTCTTTGCCCACCTCACGTCCTCATGCTTCCCACGTACTCATCCTGACTGCACGCTTGCCCACCCCACATCCTCACCCTGCGCATGTCCTCACCCTGTGCACGTCCTCACCCTCGCACGTCTTCACTCTGCCCACATCCTCGCCCTGCCCGTGTCCTCACTCTGCCCGCATCCTCATCCTGCCCGCGTCATCGCCCTACCCGTGTCATCACCCTGCCCAGGTACTCACCCTGCCCACGTCCTCGCCCTGCCCGCGTCCTCGCCCTGCCCGCGTCCTCGCCCTGCCCGCGTCCTCGCCCTGCCCGCGTCCTCGCCCTGCCCGCATCCTCGTCCTGCCCAGGTACTCACCCTGCCCGCGTTCTCTCCCTCCCCGCATCCTCGCCCTGCCCACATCCTCTCCTGGCCCACGTCCTCACCCTCCCCACATCCTCACTCTGCCCACATCCACACCCTGCCCACGGCCTCACCCTGCCCACGTCCTCACCCTGCCCACATCCTCACCCTGCCCACATCCTCGCCCTGCCCGCATCCTCGCGCTGCCCACATCCTCTCCCTGCCCGCGTCCTCTCCCTGCCCGCGTCCTCGCCCTGCCCGCGTCCTCGCCCTGCCCGCGTCCTCGCCCTGCCCGCGTCCTCGCCCTGCCCGCGTCCTCGCCCTGCCCGCGTCCTCGCCCTGCCCGCGTTCTCGCCCTGCCCGCGTTCTCTCCCTCCCCGCATCCTCTCCTGGCCCTTGTCCTCACCCTCCCCACATCCTCACCCTGCGCACGTCCTCACTCTGCCCGCATCCTCACCCTGCCCACATCCTCACCCTGCCCACATCCTCACCCTGCCCACATCCTCACCCTGCGCAGGTCCTGACCCTGCATATGTCCTCACACTGTGGACGTCCTCACGCTCGCACATTTTCACTGCCCACATCCACACTCTGCCCACGTCCTCACCCTGCCCACGTCCCCCCCATGCACATCCTCACCCTGCGCATGCCCTCACCCTGTGCACGTCCTCACCCTCGCACATTTTCACTGCCCACATCCACACTCTGCCCACGTCCTCACCCTGCCCATGTCCCCCCCGTGCACATCCTCACCCTGCGCATGTCGTCACCCTGTGCACATCCTCACCTTGCGCATGTCCTCACCCTGTGCAAGTCATCACCCTCGCACGTCTTCACTCTACCCACATCCACACTCTGCCCACATCCACACTCTGCCCATGTCCACACCCTGCCCACGTCCTCATCCTGTGCACGTCCTCACCCTATGCATGTCATCACTGTGCCCGCGTCCTCACCCTGCCCTTGTCCTCCCCTGCCAGCTACCTCCCCCTGCCAGCTACCTCCCCCTGCCCGCGTCCTCCCCCTGCCCGCGTCCTCCCCCTGCCCGCGTCCTCCCCCTGCCCGCGTCCTCCCCCTGCCCGCGTCCTCCCCCTGCCCGCGTCCTCCCCCTGCCCGCGTCCTCCCCCTGCCCGCGTCCTCCCCCTGCCCGCGTCCTCCCCCTGCCCGCGTCCTCCCCCTGCCCGCGTCCTCCCCCTGCCCGCGTCCTCCCCCTGCCCGCGTCTTCCCCCTGCCCGCGTCTTCCCCCTGCCCGCGTCCTCCCCCTGCCCGCGTCCTCCCCCTGCCCGCGTCCTCCCCCTGCCCGCGTCCTCCCCCTGCCCGCGTCCTCCCCCTGCCCGCGTCCTCCCCCTGCCCGCGTCCTCCCCCTGCCCGCGTCCTCCCCCTGCCCGCGTCCTCCCCCTGCCCGCGTCCTCCCCCTGCCCGCGTCCTCCCCCTGCCCGCGTCCTCCCCCTGCCCGCGTCCTCCCCCTGCCCGCGTCCTCCCCCTGCCCGCATCCTCCCACTGCCGGCATCCTCCCACTGCCCGCCTCCTCCCCCACCCCATCTCCTCGCCAGCCTGCATACTCCCCTGCCCGAGTCCTCACCCTGGCCATGTCCTCCAGCTCCCCACGTCCTCCAGCACCCCGTGTCCTCCCCCAGCCCGCTTCCTCCCCGAGCCCGCATCCTACCCAGCCTGGCGTCCTCCCCCTGCCGTCGTCCTCCCCCTGCCAGCATCCTCCCATTGCCCGCCTCCTCCCCCTGCCCACCTCCTCCCCCTGCCCACATCCTTCTCTACCCGCGTCCTCACCCTGGCCACGTCCTCACACTGGCCACGTCCTGCAGCTCCCCACGTCCTCCAGCTCCATGCATCCGCGCCCTGCCCGCATCCTCACCCTGCCCGCGTCCTCGCCCTGATCACGTCCTCCCTCTTCCACATCCTCACCCAGTCCCACATCCTCGCTCTGCCCATGTTCTCGCCCAGCCCACGGCCTCACCTTGCCCACACTCTCACCCTGCACACAGACTCCCACTGCCCATGTCATCGCCCACCTCATGTACTCACGCTTTCCAGGTAGTCGTCCTGCCTGAGTTCTCGCACTGCCCACGAGCTCCCCCTGCCCACGTTCTCGCATTGCCCGCGTCCTCGCCCTGCCCGCGTCCTCCCCCTGCCGGCATCCTCCCACTGCCCGCCTCCACCCCATGCCCACCTCCTCCCCCTCCCCAGCTCCTCGCCAGCCTGCATACTCCCCTGCCCGAGTCCTCACCCTGGCCATGTCCTCCAGCTCCCTACGTCCTCCAGCACACCGTGTCCTCCCCCAGCCCGCTTCCCCCCCCGCCTGCATCCTCGCCCTGCCCGCGTCCTCGCTCTGCCCACGTCCTCACCTTGATCACAGTCTCCCTGCCCACGTCCTCACATGTCCACACTCTCACCCTCCCACGTCTTTGCCCACCTCATGTCCTCATGCTTCCCATGTAGTCATCCTGACTGCATCCTCACCCTGCCCACATCCTCAACCTGCCCACATCCTTACCCTGCCCACGTCCCCCCCGTGCACATCCTCACTCTGCGCATGTCCTCACCCTCGCACGTCTTCACTCTGCCCACATCCACACTCTGCCCACATCCACACTCTGCCCACATCCACACTCTGCCCACATCCACACTCTGCCCACATCCACACTCTGCCCACATCCACACGCTGCCCACATCCACACTCTGCCCACATCCACACTCTGCCCACATCCACACTCTGCCCACATCCACACTCTGCCCACATCCACACTCTGCCCACATCCACACTCTGCCCACGTCCACACCTGCCCACGTCTTCATCCTGTGCACGTCCTCACCCTATGCATGTCATCACTGTGCCCGCGTCCTCACCCTGCCCTTGTCCTCCCCCTGCCCTTGTCCTCCCCCTGCCAGCGTCATCCCCCTGCCAGCTTCCTCCCCCTGCCCGCGTCCTCCCCCTGCCGACATCCTCCCACTGCCCGCCTCCACCCCATGCCCACCTCCTCTCCCTCCCCAGCTCCTCGCCAGCCTGCATACTCCCCTGCCCGAGTCCTCACCCTGGCCATGTCCTCCAGCTCCCCACGTCCTCCAGCACCCCATGTCCTCCCACAGCCCGCTTCCTCCCCCAGCCTGTATCCTCGCCCTGCCCGCGTCCTTGCTCTGCCCACGTCCTCACCTTGATCACAGTCTCCCTGCCCACGTCCTCACTCTGCCCACGTTCACACCCTGCCCACGTCTTCACCCTGTGCACGTCCTCACCCTGTGCATGTCATCACTGCGCCCGCGTCCTCACCCTGCCCTCGTCCTCCCCCTGCCAGCGTCCTCCCCCTGCCCGTGTCCTCCCCCTGCCCGCTTCATCCCCGTGCCCCCGTCCTCCCCCTGCCGGCATCCTCCCACTGCCTGCCTTCACCCCATGCCCACCTCCTCCCTCTCCCCAGCTCCTCCCCAGCCCGCATACTCCCCTGCCCGCATCCTCACCTTGGCCACATCCTCCAGCTCCCCATGTCCTCCAGCACTCCGTGTCCTCCCCCAGCCTGCTTCCTCCCCCAGCCTGCTTCCTCACCCCGCCCACGTCCTCACCCCGCCCACGTCCTCACCCCGCCCACGTCCTCACCCCGCCCACGTCCTCACCCCGCCCACGTCCTCACCCCGCCCACGTCCTCACCCCGCCCACGTCCTCACCCCGCCCACGTCCTCACCCCGCCCACGTCCTCACCCCGCCCACGTCCTCACCCCGCCCACGTCATCACCGTACACGCGTCCTCACCCTGCCCACATCCTCACCCTGCCTGTGTCCTCCCCCAGCCCGCGACTTACCCAGCCAGGCGTCCTCCCCCAGCCCACATCCTCACCCTGAGCATGTCATCACCGTACACGCGACCTACCCAGCCAGGCGTCCTCCCCCAGCCCGCGTCCTCCAGCAGCCCGCATCCTTCCCCAGCCCGCGTCCTCCTGCAGCCCGCATCCTCCCCTAGTCCGCGCCCTCCCCCAGCCTGCATCCTCCCCCAGGCCATGTCCTCTCCCAGCCTGCGTCCTCCCCCAGCCCGCGTCCTCCTGCAGCCCGCATCCTTCCCCAGCCCGGGTCCTCTTGCAGCCCGCATCCTCCCCCAGCCCGCGACCTCCCCCAGCCCCCATCCACCCCCGCGCACGTCCTCCCCCAGCCCATGTCCTCCCCCAGCCCATGTCCTCCCCCAGCTCGCATCCTCCCCCAGCTCGCATCCTCCCCCAGCTCGCATCCTCCCCCAGCTCGCGTCCTCCTGCAGGCCGCGTCCTCCTGCAGCCCGCGTCCTCCCCCAGCCCGCGTCCTCCCCCAGCCCACGCCCTCCCCCAGCCCACGCCCTCCCCCAGCCCACGTCCTCCCCCAGCACGTGTCCTCCCCCAGCCAGGCGTCCTCCCCCAGCCAGGCGTCCTCCCCCAGCCAGGCGTCCTCCCGCAGCCCGCGTCCTCCCCCAGCCCGCGTCCTCTCCCAGCGTGCGTCCTCCCCCAGCCAGGTGTCCTCCCCCAGCCCATGTCCTCTTGCAGCCCGCATCCTCCCCAGCCCGCGTCCTCCCCCAGCCAGGCGTCCTCCCCCAGCCCATGTCCTCTTGCAGCCCGCATCCTCCCCCAGCCCGCGTCCTTCCCCAGTGAGCGTCCTCCCCCAGCCCGCATCCTCCCCTAGCCCACGTCCTCCCCCAGCCCAAGTCCTTCCCAGCCAGGCGTCCTTTCCCTGCCCACGTCCTCCTGCAGCCTGCATCCTCCCCCATCCCGCGCCCTCCCCCATCCCGCGCCCTCCCCCAGCCCGCATCCTCCCCCAGCGCACGTCCACCCCCAGCCCGCGTCCTACCCAGCCAGGCATCCTCCCCCAGCCCGCGTCCTCCCCGAGCCCGCTTCCTACCCAGCCAAGCGTCCTCCCCCAGCCCACGTCCTCTTGCAGCCTGCATCCTTTCCCAGCACGCGTCCTCCTGCAGCCTGGGTCCTCCTGCAGCCCGCGTCCTCCCTCAGCCCGCATCCTCCCCCAGCGCACATCCTCCCCCAGCCCGCGTCCTACCCAGCCAGGCGTCCTGCCCCAGCCGGCGTCCTCCCCCTGCTGGCATTCTCCCCCTGCCCGCGTCCTCCCCCTGCCAGCATCCTCCCACTGCCCGCTTCCTCCCCCTGTCCACCTCCTCCCCCTGCCCACCTCCTCCCCCTGCCCGCATCCTTCCCTGCCCGCGTCCTCACCCTGGCCGTGTCCTCACCCTGGCCATGTCCTCCAGCTCCCCACGTCCTCGCCCTGACTGCATCCTAACCCTCATCACGTCCTCACTCTTCCCACATCCTCACCCAGCTCCACGTCCTCACTCTGCCCATGTACTAGCCTAGCCCACATCCTCACCTTGCCCACAGTCTCACCCTGCACACACCCTCTGCCCAGGTCTTCGCCCTCCCCATGCCCTCACGCTTCTCATGTAGTCGCACTGCTCGCGTCCTCGCACTGCCCACGTACTCGCCCTGATCACATAGTCTCCCTGCCCACGTCCTCTCCTGCCCACACTCTCATCCTGACCATGTCTTTGCCCACCTCACGTCTTCATGCTTCCCATGTAGTCGTCCTGACTGCATCCTTGCCCATCCCACATCCTGACCCTGCCCACGTCCTGACCCTGCCCACGTCCTGACCCTGCCCATGTCCTGACCCTGCCCACGTCCTCACCCACCCCACAACCTCACCCACCCCACATCCTCACCCTGCACACGTCCTCACCCTGCCCACATTCTCACCCTGCGCACGTCCTCACCCTGCGCACGTCCTCACCCTGCCCGCACCCATTTCCTGCAGGTGTCCTCAATATGCTGGTGTTCTCGCCCTGCCCACGTCCAACCCTGCCAGCATCCTCCCCCTGCCAGCTTCTTCCCCCTGCCTGCGTCCTCCCCTGCCCGCGTCCTCCGCAGCCCGCGCCCTCCCCCAGCCCATGTCCTCCACCAGCCCGTGTCCTCCTGCAGCCCACATGCTCACCCAGCCCGCCTCCTACTCAGCCTGCATCCTACCCAGCCCGCGTCCTCCCCTAGCCAGCTTCCTCCCCTTGCCGGCGTCCTCCCCCTGCCGGGTCCTCCCACTGCCGGCGTCCTACCACTGCCCGGCTCCTCCTCATGGCCAACTCCTCCCCCTGCCCACCTCCTCCCCATTTCTGCATCCTCCCCCGCCTGCGTCCTCCCCCTGCCATGTCCACCCCCTGCCCGCGTCCTCCCCCTGCCCGCATCCTCCCCCGGCCCGTGTCCACCAGCAGCCCGCATCCTCCCCCAACCAACGTCCAACCCCAGCCCGCGTTGTCCTCCAGCCCACTGCCTCCCTCAGCCCGGGCCCTCCCACAGCCTTCGCCCTCCCCCAGCCCACGTCCTCCCCCAGCCCGCATCCTCGCCCTGCCCGCATCCTCCCCAGCACGCGTCCACCCGAAGCCCGCATCCTCCCCCAGCCCACGTTCAACCCCAGCCTGTGTCGTCCTTCAGCCCACGGCCTCCCCCAGCCCACGCACTCCCCCAGCCCGTGCCCACCCCCAGCCAGTCGCCCTCCACCAGCCCGCATCCTCCCCCAGCCTGCATCCTCCCCCTGCCCGCGTCCTCGCCCTGCCCGCGTCCTCGCCCTCCCCAGGTACTCACCCTGCCCGCGTCCTCACTCTGCCCACACTCTAACCCTGCACACACCGCCTGCCCATGTCTTCGCCCTCCCCATGTCCTCACGCTTCCCATGTAGTCATCCTGCACGCGTCCTTGCACTGCCCACATCCTTGCACTGCCTGCGTCCTTGCTCTGATCACGTAGTCTCCCTGCCCACGTCCTCACTTGCCCACGCTCTCACCCTGCCCATGTCTTTGCCCACTTCACGTCCTCATGCTTCCCATGTACTCGTCCTGACTGCACCCTTGCCCACCCCACATCCTCACCCTGCGCATGTCCTCACTCTGTGCACATCCTCGCCCTGCCCGCGTCCTCACCCTGCCCGCATCCTCGCCCTGCCCGTGTCCTCACCCTGCCCAGGTACTCACCCTGCCCGCATCCTCACCTTGCCCACACTCTCACCCTGCACAGACCCCCTGCCCACGTCTTCGTCCTCCCCACGTCCTCACGCTTCCCATGTAGACGTCCTGCCCACGTCCTCACACTGCCCACATCCTCGCCCGGCCCGCATCCTCACCCTCCCCACAACCTCACCCTGCGCAAGTCCTCACTCTGCCCACATCCACAGCCTGCCCACGGCCTCACCCTGCCCACATCCTCACCCTGCCCGCATCCTCACCCTGCGCACGTCATCACCGTACACGCGTCCTCACCCTGCCCACATACTCACACTGCCTGCGTCCTCCCCCAGCCCACGAACTACCCAGCCAGGCATCCTCCCCCAGCGCACATCCTCCCCCAGCCCGCGTACTCCCCCAGCCCGCGTCCTCCTGCAGCCTGCATCCTTCCCCAGCCTGCGTCCTCCTGCAGCCCGCATCCTCCCCCAGCCCGCGTACTCCCCCAGCCCGCGTCCTCTTGCAGCCCGCATCCTTCCCCAGCTTGCGTCCTCCTGCAGCCCGCATCCTCCCCCAGCCCGCGCCGTCCCCCAGCCAGGCGTCCTCCCCCAGCCCACGTCCTCTTGCAGCCCGCATCCATCCCCAGCACGCGTCCTCCTGCAGCCTGTGTCCTCCTGCAGCCCGCGCCCTCCCCCAGCCCGCATCCTCCCCAGCGCACGTCCTCCCCCAGCCCGCGTCCTACCCAGCCAGGCGTCCTCCCCCAGCCCGCGTCCTCTTGCAGCCCGCATCCTTCCCCAGCCTGCGTCCTCCTGCAGCCCGCATCCTCCCCCAGCCCGCGCCGTCCCCCAGCCAGGCGTCCTCCCCCAGCCCACGTCCTCTTGCAGCCCGCATCCTTCCCCAGCATGCGTCCTCCTGCAGCCGGCGTCCTCCCCCAGCCCGTGACCTCCCCCAGCCCGCGTCCTACCCAGTCAGGCGTCCTCCCCCAGCCCACGTCCTCTTGCAGCCCGCGTCCTGCTGCAGCCCGCACCCTCCCCCAGCCTGCATCCTCCCCCAGCGCACGTCCTCCCCAGCCCGCGTCCTACCCAGCCAGGCGTCCTGCCCCAGCCGGCGTCCTCACCCTGCTGGCATTCTCCCCCTGCTGGCGTCCTCCTCCTGCCGGCGTCCTCCCACTACCCACCTCCTCCCCCTGTCCAACTCCTCCCCCTACCCGCATCCTTCCCTGCCCACGTACTCACCCTGGCCACGTCCTCACCCTGGCCATGTCCTGCAGCTCCCCACGTCCTCTCCCTGCCCGTGTCCTCGCCATGATCACGTCCTCGCTCTTCCCACATCCTCACCCAGCCCCACGTCCTCGCTCTGCCCATGTACTAGCTTAGCCCATGTCCTCACCTTGCCCACACTCTTACCCTGCACGCACGCTCCCACTGCCCATGTCTTCGCTCTCCCCATGTCCTCATGCTTTCCATGTAGTCGTCCTGCCCGTGTCCTTGCCCTGATCACATAGTCTCCGTGCCCACGTCCGCACATGCCCACACTCACCCTGCCCACGTCTTTGCCCACCTCACATCCTCATGTTTCCCATGTAGTCCTCCTGACTGCATCCTCACCCTCCCCACATCCTCACCCTGCCCATATCCTTACCCTGCCCACGTCCTGACCCTGCACACGTCCTCACCCTGCACACGTCCACACGCTATGGTCGTCCTCATGCTGTGGACATCCTCACCCTGTGCTTGTCCTCACCCTGTGCACGCCATCACCCTTGCATGTCTTCACTCTGCCCACTTCCACACTCTGCCCACATCCTGACCCTGCCCATGTCCTCACCCTGTGCATGTCCTCACCCTGTGCATGTCATCACCATGTCTGCATCCTCACCCTGCCCGCATCCTCACCCTGCCAGCGTGGTCCCCCTGCCAGCTTTTTCCCCTTGCCCATGTCCTCCCCGTGCCAGCATCCTCCCCGTGCCAGCATCCTCCCCATGCCGGCGACTTCCCACTGCCCACCTCCACCCCATGCCCACCTCCTCCCCCTGCCCACTTCCTCCCCCTGCCCGTATCCTCCCCCGTCCGCATCCTCACCCTGGCCACGTCCTCCAGCTCCCCACGTCCTCCAGCTCCCCACGTCCTCGCCCTGGCTGTGTCCTCGCCCTGATCATGTCCTCGGTCTTCCCACATCCTCACCCAGCCCCACATCCTCACTCTGCCCATGTACTAGCGTAGCCCTGCACACACCCTCCCACTGCCCACGTTTTCGCCCTCCCCACATCTTCACACTTCCCATGTACGCGTCCTGCCCATGTCCTCCCCATGCCCGTGTCCTCCCCCAGCCTGCATCCTAGCTCTGCCTGCCTCCTCACCCTGCCCGCGTCCTCGCCCTGCCCAGGTACTCACCCTGCCCACGTCCTCACCTTGCCCACACTCTCACCTGCACACACCCCCTGCCCAGGTCTTCCCCCTCCCCATGCCCTCACGCTTCCCATGTAGTTGCACTGCTCGCTTCCTCGCACTGCCCACGCACTCGCCCTGATCACATAGTCTCCCTGCCCACGTCCTCTCTTGCCCACACTCTCATCCTGCCCATGTCTTTGCCCACCTCACATCCTCATGCTTCCCATGTAGTCGTCCTGACTGCATCCTTGCCCACCCCACATCCTGACCCTGCCCACGTCCTGACCCTGCCCACGTCCTGACCCTGCCCACATCCTCACCCACCCCACAACCTCACCCACTCCACATCCTCAACCTGCACACTTCCTCACCCTGCCCACGTTCTCACCCTGCGCACATCCTCACCCTGCGCATGTCCTCACCCTGTGCACGTCCGCACCCTCGCACGTCTTCACTCTGCCCACATCCACACTCTGCCCACATCCACACTCTGTGCACGTCCTCACCCTGCGCACGACCTCACCGTGCCTGCGTCCTCACCCTGCCCGCATCCTCCCTGTGCTCACGTCCTCCCCCTGCCAGCATCTTTCCCCAGCCCACGTCCTCCCCCAACCCGCATCCTCACCCAGCGCACGCCCTCCCCCAGCCCATGTTCTACCCAGCCAGGCGCCCTACCCCAGCCCGCGACCTCCCCCAGCCCACGTCCTCCCCCAGCCTGCGTCCTCCCCCAGCCCGCATCGTACCCAACCTGGCGTCCTCCCCCTGCCGGCATCCTCCCATTGCCCGCCTCCTCCCCCTGCCCACCTCCTCCCCCTGCCCACATCCTTCTCTACCCGCGTACTCACCTTGGCCACGTCCTCACACTGGCCACGTCCTCCAGCTTCCCATGTCCTCCAGCTCCATGCCTCCGCGCCCTGCCCGCATCCTCACCCTCCCTGCGTCCTCGCCCTGATCACGTCCTCCCTCTTCCACATCCTCACCCAGTCCCACATCCTCGCTCTGCCCATGTTCTCGCCCAGTCCACGGCCTCACATTGCCCACACTCTCACCCTGCACACAGACTCCCACTGCCCATGTCATCGCCCACCTCATGTACTCACGCTTTCCAGGTAGTCGTCCTGCCCGAGTTCTCGCACTGCCCACGAGCTCCCCCTGCCCACGTTCTCGCACTGCCCGCGTCCTCGCCCTGATCACATAGTCTCCCTGCCCACGTCCTCATATGTCCACACTCTCACCCTGCCCATGTCTTTGCCCACCTCACGTCCTCATGCTTCCCATGTAGTCATCCTGACTGCATCCTCACCCTGCCCACATCCTCACCCTGCCCACATCCTCACCCTGCCCACATCCTCACCCTGCCCACATCCTCACCCTGCCCGCATCCTCACCCTGCCCGCATCCTCACCCTGCCCGCATCCTCACCCTGCCCGCATCCTCACCCTGCCCGCATCCTCACCCTGCCCGCATCCTCACCCTGCCCATGTCCTCACCCTGCCCGCATCCTCGCCCTGCCCACATCCTCACCCTGCCCACATCCTCACCCTGCCCACATCCTCACCCTGCCCAGGTCCTGACCCTGCATACGTCCTCACACTGTGGACGTCCTCACCCTGCGCATGCCCTCACACTTTGCACGTCCTCACGCTCGCACATTTTCACTGCCCACAACCACACTCTGCCCACGTCCTCACCCTGCCCATGTCCCCCCCATGCACATCCTCACCCTGCGCATGCCCTCACCCTGTGCACGTCCTCACCCTCGCACATTTTCACTGCCCACATCCACACTCTGCCCACGTCCTCACCCTGCCCATGTCCCCCCCATGCACATCCTCACCGTGCGCATGTCCTCACCCTGTGCATGTCCTCACCCTGTGCATGTCCTCACCCTCGCACGTCTTCACTCTACCCACATCCACACTCTGCCCACATCCACACTCTGCCCACGTCCACACCCTGTGCACGTCCTCACCCTATGCATGTCATCACTGTGCCCGCGTCCTCACCCTGCCCTTGTCCTCCCCTGCCAGCATCCTCCCCCTGCCAGCTACCTCCCCTGCCCACGTCCTCCCCCTGCCCGCATCCTCCCCATGCCCGCATCCTCCCCCTGCCGGCATCCTCCCCCTGCCCGCCTCCACCCCATGCCCACCTCCTCCCCCTCCCCAGCTCCTCGCCAGCCTGCATACTCCCCTGCCCGAGTCCTCATCCTGGCCATGTCCTCCAGCTCCCCACGTCCTCTAGCACCCCGTGTCCTCCCCCAGCCCACTTCCTCCCCCAGCCCGCATCCTACCCAGCCTGGCGTCCTCCCCCTGCCGTCGTCCTCCCCCTGCCAGCATCCTCCCATTGCCTGCCTCCTCCCCCTGCCCACCTCCTCCCCCTGCCCACATCCTTCTCTACCCGCGTCCTCACCCTGGCCACGTCCTCACACTGGCCATGTCCTCCAGCTCCCCACGTCCTCCAGCTCCATGCATCCGCGCCCTGCCCGCATCCTCACCCTGCCCGCGTGCTCGCCCTGATCACGTCCTCCCGCTTCCACATCCTCACCCAGTCCCACATCCTTGCTCTGCCCATGTTCTCGCCCAGCCCACGGCCTCACCTTGCACACACTCTCACCCTGCACACAGACTCCCACTGCCCATGTCATCGCCCACCTCATGTACTCACCCTTTCCAGGTAGTCGTCCTCCTGAGTTCTCGCACTGCCCACGAGCTCCCCCTGCCCACGTTCTCGCACTGCCCGCGTCCTCGCCTTGATCACACTGTCTCCCTGCCCACGTCCTCATATGTCCACACTCTCACCCTGCCCATGTCTTTGCCCACCTCATGTCCTCATGCTTCCCATGTAGTCATCCTGACTGCATCCTCACCCTGCCCACATCCTCACCCTGCCCACATCCTCACCCTGCCCACATCCTCACCCTGCCCACATCCTCACCCTGCCCACATCCTCACCCTGCCCACATCCTCACCCTGCCCGCATCCTCGCCCTGCCCGCATCCTCGCCCTGCCCGCATCCTCACCCTGCCCACATCCTCACCCTGCCCACGGCCTCACCCTGCCCACGGCCTCACCCTGCCCACGGCCTCACCCTGCCCACATCCTCACCCTGCCCACATCCTGACCCTGCATACGTCCTCACCCTGTGCATGCCCTCACCCTGTGCACATCCTCACCCTCGCACATTTTCACTGCCCACATCCACACTCTGCCCACGTCCTCACCCTGCCCACGTCCCCCCCATGCACATCCTCACCCTGCGCATGCCCTCACCCTGTGCACGTCCTCACCCTCGCACATTTTCACTGCCCACATCCACACTCTGCCCATGTCCTCACCCTGCCCATGTCCCCCCCATGCACATCCTCACCCTGTGCCTGTCCTCACCCTGTGCCTGTCCTCACCCTGTGCACGTCCTCACCTTGCGCATGTCCTCACCCTGTGCATGTCCTCACCCTCGCACGTCTTCACTCTACCCACATCCACACTCTGCCCACATCCACACTCTGCCCAAGTCCACATCCTGCCCACGTCCACACCCTGCCCACGTCCTCATCCTGTGCACGTCCTCACCCTATGCATGTCATCACTGTGCCCGCGTCCTCACCCTGCCCTTGTCCTCCCCTGCCAGCGTCCTCCCCCTGCCAGCTACCTCCCCCTGCCCGCGTCCTCCCCCTGCCCGCGTCCTCCCCCTGCCCGCGTCCTCCCCCTGCCCGCGTCCTCCCCCTGCCCGCGTCCTCCCCCTGCCCGCGTCCTCCCCCTGCCCGCGTCCTCCCCCTGCCCGCGTCCTCCCCCTGCCCGCGTCCTCCCCCTGCCCGCGTCCTCCCCCTGCCCGCGTCCTCCCCCTGCCCGCGTCCTCCCCCTGCCCGCGTCCTCCCCCTGCCCGCGTCCTCCCCCTGCCCGCGTCCTCCCCCTGCCCGCGTCCTCCCCCTGCCCGCGTCCTCCCACTGGCCGCCTCCACCCCATGCCCACCTCCTTCCCCTCCCCAGCTCCTCGCCAGCCTGCATACTCCCCTGCCCGAGTCCTCACCCTGGCCATGTCCTCCAGCTCCCCACGTCCTCCAGCACCCCGTGTCCTCCCCCAGCCCGCTTCCACCCCCAGCCTGCATCCTCGCCCTGCCCGCGTCCTCGCTCTGCCCACGTCCTCACCTTGATCACAGTCTCCCTGCCCACGTCCTCACATGTCCACACTCTCACCCTGCCCACGTCTTTGCCCACCTCATGTCCTCATGCTTCCCATGTAGTCTTCCTGACTGCATCCTCACCCTGCCCACATCCTCAACCTGCCCACATCCTTACCCTGCCCATATCCTGACCCTGCCCACGTCCCCCCCGTGCACATCCTCACCCTGCGCATGTCCTCACCCTGTGCACGTCCTCACCTTGCGCTTGTCCACACCCTGCCCACGTCCTCACCCTCGCACGTCTTCACTCTGCCCACATCCACACTCTGCCCACATCCACACTCTGCCCACATCCACACGCTGCCCACATCCACACGCTGCCCACATCCACACGCTGCCCACATCCACACTCTGCCCACGTCCACACTCTGCCCACGTCCACACCCTGCCCACGTCTTCATCCTGTGCACGTCCTCACCCTATGCATGTCATCACTGTGCCCGCGTCCTCACCCTGCCCTTGTCCTCCCCCTGCCAGCGTCCTCCCCCTGCCAGCTACCTCCCCCTGCCCACGTCCTCCCCCTGCCGGCATCCTCCCACTGCCTGCCTCCACCCCTTGCCCACCTCCTCTCCCTCCCCAGCTCCTCGCTAGCCTGCATACTCCCCTGCCCGAGTCCTCACCCTGGCCATGTCCTCCAGCTCCCCACGTCCTCCAGCACTCCGTGTCCTCCCACAGCCCACTTCCACCCCCAGCCCGCATCCTACCCAGCCTGGCGTCCTCCCCCTGCCGTCGTCCTCCCCCTGCCAGCATCCTCCCATTGCCCGCCTCCTCCCCCTGCCCACCTCCTCCCCCTGCCCACATCCTTCTCTACCCGCGTACTCACCCTGGCCACGTCCTCCAGCTCCCCATGTCCTCCAGCTCCATGCATCCGCGCCCTGCCCGCATCCTCACCCTGCCCGCGTCCTCGCCCTGATCACGTCCTCCCTCTTCCACATCCTCACCCAGTCCCACATCCTCGCTCTGCCCATGTTCTCGCCCAGCCCACGGCCTCACCTTGCCCACACTCTCACCCTGCACACAGACTCCCTCTGCCCATGTCATCGCCCACCTCATGTACTCACGCTTTCCAGGTAGTCGTCCTGCCTGAGTTCTCGCATTGCCCACGAGCTCCCCCTGCCCACGTTCTCGCACTGCCCGCGTCCTCGCCCTGATCACATAGTCTCCCTGCCCACGTCCTCATATGTCCACACTCTCACCCTGCCCATGTCTTTGCCCACCTCACGTCCTTATGATTCCCATGTAGTCGTCCTAACTGCATCCTCACCCTGCCCACATCCTCACCCTGCCCACATCCTCACCCTGCCCACATCCTCACCCTGCCCACATCCTCACCCTGCCCACATCCTCACCCTGCCCACATCCTCACCCTGCCCACATCCTCACCCTGCCCACATCCTCACCCTGCCCACGTCCTGACCCTGCATACGTCCTCACACTGTGGACGTCCTCACCCTGTCCATGCCCTCACCCTGTGCACGTCCTCACCCTCGCACATTTTCACTGCCCACATCCACACTCTGCCCACGTCCTCACCCTGCCCACGTCCCCCCCATGCACATCCTCACCCTGTGCACGTCCTCACCCTCGCACATTTTCACTGCCCACATCCACACTCTGCCCACGTCCTCACCCTGCCCATGTCCCCCCCCATGCACGTCCTCACCTTGCGCATGTCCTCACCCTGTGCATGTCCTCACCCTCGCACGTCTTCACTCTACCCACATCCACACTCTGCCCACATCCACACTCTGCCCACGTCCACACCCTGCCCACGTCCTCATCCTGCCCACGTCCTCACCCTATGCATGTCATCACTGTGCCCGCGTCCTCACCCTGCACTTGTCCTCCCCCTGCCAGCTACCTCCCCCTGCCAGCTACCTCCCCCTGCCCGCGTCCTCCCCCTGCCCGCGTCCTCCCCCTGCCCGCGTCCTCCCCCTGCCCGCGTCCTCCCCCTGCCCGCGTCCTCCCCCTGCCCGCGTCCTCCCCCTGCCCGCGTCCTCCCCCTGCCCGCGTCCTCCCCCTGCCCGCGTCCTCCCCCTGCCCGCGTCCTCCCCCTGCCCGCGTCCTCCCCCTGCCCGCGTCCTCCCACTGCCGGCATCCTCCCACTGCCCGCCTCCACCCCATGCCCACCTCCTCTCCCTCCCCAGCTCCTCGCCAGCCTGCATACTCCCCTGCCCGAGTCCTCACCCTGGCCATGTCCTCCAGCTCCCCACGTCCTCCAGCACCCCGTGTCCTCCCACAGCCCGCTTCCTCCCCCAGCCTGTATCCTCGCCCTGCCCGCGTCCTCGCTCTGCCCACATCCTCACCTTGATCACAGTCACCCTGCCCACGTCTTCACCCTGTGCACGTCCTCACCCTGTGCATGTCATCACTGCGCCCGCGTCCTCTCCCTGCCCTTGTCCTCCCCCTGCCAGCGTCCTCCCCCTGCCCGTGTCCTCCCCCTGCCCGCTTCGTCCCCGAGCCCGCGTCCTCCCCCTGCCGGCATCCTCCCACTGCCTGCCTTCACCCCATGCCCACCTCCTCCCTCTCCCCAGCTCCTCCCCAGCCCGCATACTCCCCTGCCCGCATCCTCACCTTGGCCACATCCTCCAGCTCCCCATGTCCTCCAGCACTCCGTGTCCTCCCCCAGCCCGCTTCCTCCCCCAGCCTGCATCCTCACCTTGCCCACATCCTTGCCCTGCCCGCGTCCTCGCTCTGCCCGCGTCCTCGCTCTGCCCGCGTCCTCGCTCTGCCCGCGTCCTCGCTCTGCCCGCGTCCTCGCTCTGCCCGCGTCCTCGCCCTGCCCACGTCCTCGCCCTGCCCGCGTCCTCGCCCTGCCCGCGTCCTCGCTCTGCCCACGTCCTTGTCCTACCCGCGTCCTCGCTCTGCCCACGTCCTTGCCCTGCCCGTGTCCTCGCTCTGCCCATGTCCTCGCCCTGCCCGCGTCCTCGCCTTGATCACATAGTCTCCCTGCCCATGTCCTCACATGTCCACATTCTCACCCTGCCCACGTCTTTGCCCACCTCACATCCTCTTGCTTCCCATGTAGTCATCCTAACTGCATCCTCGCCCTGCCCATGTCCTCACCCTGCTCGCGTCCACACCCTGCCTGCATCCTCACCCTGCCTGCGTCTCCCCTGCCCACGTCCTCACCCTGCCCGCGTACTTCACCCTGCCCGTGTACTTGCCCTGCCCACATCCTCACCCTGCGCACACCTTCACCCTCCGCATGCCCTCACGCTGCAGATGTCCTCACCCTGTGCACGTCCTTACCCTGGCCATGTCCTCAACTGCCCACGTCCTCCCCCAGCCCGCATCCTTGCCCTGATCATGTCCTCGCTATTCCCACGTCCTCACCCAGCCCCACGTCCTCGCTCTGCCCATGTACTAGCCTAGCCCATGTCCTCACCTTGCCCAAACTCTCACCCTGCACACACAATCCCACTCCCCATGTCTTCGCCCTCCCCTTGTCCTCACACTTCCCATGTAGTCATCCTGCCCGCGTCCTCAAACTGCCTGTGTCCTCCCCCTGCCCGCGTCTGCCCCCTGCCTGTGTCCTCTCTCCCTGCCCGTGTCCTCCCCTTGCCCGTGTCCTCCCCCTGCCCACATCCTCCCACTGCCCACATCCTCCCACTGCCCAGGTCCTCCCCCTTCGCGCGTCCTGCCCCTGCCCATTCCCCACCCTGCCTGCATCCTCGACCTGAATGCGTCCTCGCCCTGCCCACACCCTTTTCCTGCCAGTATCCTCAAACCGCCGGCGTTCTCACCCTGCCCGCGTCCTCGCCCTTCCCCCGTCGTCACGCTGCCCATGTCCTCGCCCTGCCCGCGTCCTCACCCTGCCCGGGACTCCCCTGCCCATGTCCACACCCTGCCCGCGTCCTCACCCTGCCTGCGTCTCCCCTGCCCACGTCCTAATCCTGCCCGCGTCTTCACCCTGCCCGCGTACTTGCCCTGCCCATGTCCTCACCCTGCGCACACCTTCACCCTCCACATGCCCTCACGCTGCAGACATCCTCACCCTGTACAGGTCCTCACCCTGGCCATGTCCTCACCTGCCCACATCCTTACCCTGGCCATGTCCTCACCTGCCCACGTCCTTACCCTGGCCATGTCCTCACCTCCCCACGTCCTCACCCTGCCCGCGTCCTCCCCTTGCCTGCGCCCTCCCCCAGCCCCTGTCCACCCCCAGCCCGCGTCCTCCCCCAGCCTGTGTCCAACCCCAGCCCGCGTCCTCACCCTGCCAGCGTCCTCCCCCTCCCCGTGCCGTCCCCCAGCCCGCGCCCACCCTTAGTCTTCGTCATTCCCCAGCCCGTGTCCTCCCCCAGCCCGCATCCTCGCTCTGTCCGCCTCCTCCCCCTGCCCACGTCCTTCTCCTGCCCAGGTGCTCACCCTGCCTGCGTCCTCACTCTGCCCACACTCTCAACCTGCACACACCCCCTGCCCACATCTTTGCCCTCCCCATGCCCTCACACTTCCCATGTAGTCGCACTGCTCGCATCCTCACACTGCCCGCGTCCTTGCCCTCATCACATAGTCTCCCTGCCCACGTCCTCACTTGCCCACACTCTCACCCTGCCTACGTCTTTGCCCACCTCACATCCTCATGCTTCCCATGTAGTCGTCCTGACTGCATCCTTACCCTCCACACATCCTCACTCTGCCCACGTCCTCACGCTGGCCACGTCCTCATACTGCAGACGTCCTCACTGTGCGCACGTCCACACCGCGCCCGCATCCTCACTCTGCCCGCGTCCTCCCCTGCCAGCGTCCTCTCCCCCTGCCCACATCCTCTCCCCCTGCCCATGTCCTGTCCTTGCCCGTTCCCTACCCTGCCTGCATCCTCGACCTGAATGCGTCCTCGCCCTGCCCACACCCATTTCCTGCCAGTATCCTCAAACTGCTGGTGTTCTCGCCCTGCCCGTGTCCTCACCCTGCCCGCGTCCTCACCCTGCGCAGGTCCTGACCCTGCATATGTCCTCACACTGTGGACGTCCTCACGCTCGCACATTTTCACTGCCCACATCCACACTCTGCCCACGTCCTCACCCTGCCCACGTCCCCCCCATGCACATCCTCACCCTGCGCATGCCCTCACCCTGTGCACGTCCTCACCCTCGCACATTTTCACTGCCCACATCCACACTCTGCCCACGTCCTCACCCTGCCCATGTCCCCCCCGTGCACATCCTCACCCTGCGCATGTCGTCACCCTGTGCACATCCTCACCTTGCGCATGTCCTCACCCTGTGCAAGTCATCACCCTCGCACGTCTTCACTCTACCCACATCCACACTCTGCCCACATCCACACTCTGCCCATGTCCACACCCTGCCCACGTCCTCATCCTGTGCACGTCCTCACCCTATGCATGTCATCACTGTGCCCGCGTCCTCACCCTGCCCTTGTCCTCCCCTGCCAGCTACCTCCCCCTGCCAGCTACCTCCCCCTGCCCGCGTCCTCCCCCTGCCCGCGTCCTCCCCCTGCCCGCGTCCTCCCCCTGCCCGCGTCCTCCCCCTGCCCGCGTCCTCCCCCTGCCCGCGTCCTCCCCCTGCCCGCGTCCTCCCCCTGCCCGCGTCCTCCCCCTGCCCGCGTCCTCCCCCTGCCCGCGTCCTCCCCCTGCCCGCGTCTTCCCCCTGCCCGCGTCCTCCCCCTGCCCGCGTCCTCCCCCTGCCCGCGTCCTCCCCCTGCCCGCGTCCTCCCCCTGCCCGCGTCCTCCCCCTGCCCGCGTCCTCCCCCTGCCCGCGTCCTCCCCCTGCCCGCGTCCTCCCCCTGCCCGCGTCCTCCCCCTGCCCGCGTCCTCCCCCTGCCCGCGTCCTCCCCCTGCCCGCGTCCTCCCACTGCCGGCATCCTCCCACTGCCCGCCTCCTCCCCCACCCCATCTCCTCGCCAGCCTGCATACTCCCCTGCCCGAGTCCTCACCCTGGCCATGTCCTCCAGCTCCCCACGTCCTCCAGCACCCCGTGTCCTCCCCCAGCCCGCTTCCTCCCCGAGCCCGCATCCTACCCAGCCTGGCGTCCTCCCCCTGCCGTCGTCCTCCCCCTGCCAGCATCCTCCCATTGCCCGCCTCCTCCCCCTGCCCACCTCCTCCCCCTGCCCACATCCTTCTCTACCCGCGTCCTCACCCTGGCCACGTCCTCACACTGGCCACGTCCTGCAGCTCCCCACGTCCTCCAGCTCCATGCATCCGCGCCCTGCCCGCATCCTCACCCTGCCCGCGTCCTCGCCCTGATCACGTCCTCCCTCTTCCACATCCTCACCCAGTCCCACATCCTCGCTCTGCCCATGTTCTCGCCCAGCCCACGGCCTCACCTTGCCCACACTCTCACCCTGCACACAGACTCCCACTGCCCATGTCATCGCCCACCTCATGTACTCACGCTTTCCAGGTAGTCGTCCTGCCTGAGTTCTCGCACTGCCCACGAGCTCCCCCTGCCCACGTTCTCGCATTGCCCGCGTCCTCGCCCTGCCCGCGTCCTCCCCCTGCCGGCATCCTCCCACTGCCCGCCTCCACCCCATGCCCACCTCCTCCCCCTCCCCAGCTCCTCGCCAGCCTGCATACTCCCCTGCCCGAGTCCTCACCCTGGCCATGTCCTCCAGCTCCCTACGTCCTCCAGCACACCGTGTCCTCCCCCAGCCCGCTTCCCCCCCCGCCTGCATCCTCGCCCTGCCCGCGTCCTCGCTCTGCCCACGTCCTCACCTTGATCACAGTCTCCCTGCCCACGTCCTCACATGTCCACACTCTCACCCTCCCACGTCTTTGCCCACCTCATGTCCTCATGCTTCCCATGTAGTCATCCTGACTGCATCCTCACCCTGCCCACATCCTCAACCTGCCCACATCCTTACCCTGCCCACGTCCCCCCCGTGCACATCCTCACTCTGCGCATGTCCTCACCCTGTGCACGTCCTCACCTTGCGCTTGTCCACACCCTGCCCACGTCCTCACCCTCGCACGTCTTCACTCTGCCCACATCCACACTCTGCCCACATCCACACTCTGCCCACATCCACACTCTGCCCACATCCACACTCTGCCCACATCCACACTCTGCCCACATCCACACTCTGCCCACATCCACACTCTGCCCACATCCACACTCTGCCCACATCCACACTCTGCCCACATCCACACTCTGCCCACATCCACACTCTGCCCACATCCACACTCTGCCCACGTCCACACCTGCCCACGTCTTCATCCTGTGCACGTCCTCACCCTATGCATGTCATCACTGTGCCCGCGTCCTCACCCTGCCCTTGTCCTCCCCCTGCCAGCGTCATCCCCCTGCCAGCTTCCTCCCCCTGCCCGCGTCCTCCCCCTGCCGACATCCTCCCACTGCCCGCCTCCACCCCATGCCCACCTCCTCTCCCTCCCCAGCTCCTCGCCAGCCTGCATACTCCCCTGCCCGAGTCCTCACCCTGGCCATGTCCTCCAGCTCCCCACGTCCTCCAGCACCCCATGTCCTCCCACAGCCCGCTTCCTCCCCCAGCCTGTATCCTCGCCCTGCCCGCGTCCTTGCTCTGCCCACGTCCTCACCTTGATCACAGTCTCCCTGCCCACGTCCTCACTCTGCCCACGTTCACACCCTGCCCACGTCTTCACCCTGTGCACGTCCTCACCCTGTGCATGTCATCACTGCGCCCGCGTCCTCACCCTGCCCTCGTCCTCCCCCTGCCAGCGTCCTCCCCCTGCCCGTGTCCTCCCCCTGCCCGCTTCATCCCCGTGCCCCCGTCCTCCCCCTGCCGGCATCCTCCCACTGCCTGCCTTCACCCCATGCCCACCTCCTCCCTCTCCCCAGCTCCTCCCCAGCCCGCATACTCCCCTGCCCGCATCCTCACCTTGGCCACATCCTCCAGCTCCCCATGTCCTCCAGCACTCCGTGTCCTCCCCCAGCCTGCTTCCTCCCCCAGCCTGCTTCCTCACCCCGCCCACGTCCTCACCCCGCCCACGTCCTCACCCCGCCCACGTCCTCACCCCGCCCACGTCCTCACCCCGCCCACGTCCTCACCCCGCCCACGTCCTCACCCCGCCCACGTCCTCACCCCGCCCACGTCCTCACCCCGCCCACGTCCTCACCCCGCCCACGTCCTCACCCCGCCCACGTCCTCACCCCGCCCACGTCCTCACCCCGCCCACGTCCTCACCCTGCGCACGTCATCACCGTACACGCGTCCTCACCCTGCCCACATCCTCACCCTGCCTGTGTCCTCCCCCAGCCCGCGACTTACCCAGCCAGGCGTCCTCCCCCAGCCCACATCCTCACCCTGAGCATGTCATCACCGTACACGCGACCTACCCAGCCAGGCGTCCTCCCCCAGCCCGCGTCCTCCAGCAGCCCGCATCCTTCCCCAGCCCGCGTCCTCCTGCAGCCCGCATCCTCCCCTAGTCCGCGCCCTCCCCCAGCCTGCATCCTCCCCCAGGCCATGTCCTCTCCAAGCCTGCGTCCTCCCCCAGCCCGCGTCCTCCTGCAGCCCGCATCCTTCCCCAGCCCGGGTCCTCTTGCAGCCCGCATCCTCCCCCAGCCCGCGACCTCCCCCAGCCCCCATCCACCCCCGCGCACGTCCTCCCCCAGCCCATGTCCTCCCCCAGCCCATGTCCTCCCCCAGCTCGCATCCTCCCCCAGCTCGCATCCTCCCCCAGCTCGCATCCTCCCCCAGCTCGCGTCCTCCTGCAGGCCGCGTCCTCCTGCAGCCCGCGTCCTCCCCCAGCCCGCGTCCTCCCCCAGCCCACGCCCTCCCCCAGCCCACGCCCTCCCCCAGCCCACGTCCTCCCCCAGCACGTGTCCTCCCCCAGCCAGGCGTCCTCCCCCAGCCAGGCGTCCTCCCGCAGCCCGCGTCCTCCCCCAGCCCGCGTCCTCTCCCAGCATGCGTCCTCCCCCAGCCAGGTGTCCTCCCCCAGCCCATGTCCTCTTGCAGCCCGCATCCTCCCCCAGCCAGGCGTCCTCCCCCAGCCCATGTCCTCTTGCAGCCCGCATCCTCCCCCAGCCCGCGTCCTTCCCCAGTGAGCGTCCTCCCCCAGCCCGCATCCTCCCCTAGCCCACGTCCTCCCCCAGCCCAAGTCCTTCCCAGCCAGGCGTCCTTTCCCTGCCCACGTCCTCCTGCAGCCTGCATCCTCCCCCATCCCGCGCCCTCCCCCATCCCGCGCCCTCCCCCAGCCCGCATCCTCCCCCAGCGCACGTCCACCCCCAGCCCGCGTCCTACCCAGCCAGGCATCCTCCCCCAGCCCGCGTCCTCCCCGAGCCCGCTTCCTACCCAGCCAAGCGTCCTCCCCCAGCCCACGTCCTCTTGCAGCCTGCATCCTTTCCCAGCACGCGTCCTCCTGCAGCCTGGGTCCTCCTGCAGCCCGCGTCCTCCCTCAGCCCGCATCCTCCCCCAGCGCACATCCTCCCCCAGCCCGCGTCCTACCCAGCCAGGCGTCCTGCCCCAGCCGGCGTCCTCCCCCTGCTGGCATTCTCCCCCTGCCCGCGTCCTCCCCCTGCCAGCATCCTCCCACTGCCCGCTTCCTCCCCCTGTCCACCTCCTCCCCCTGCCCACCTCCTCCCCCTGCCCGCATCCTTCCCTGCCCGCGTCCTCACCCTGGCCGTGTCCTCACCCTGGCCATGTCCTCCAGCTCCCCACGTCCTCGCCCTGACTGCATCCTAACCCTCATCACGTCCTCACTCTTCCCACATCCTCACCCAGCTCCACGTCCTCACTCTGCCCATGTACTAGCCTAGCCCACATCCTCACCTTGCCCACAGTCTCACCCTGCACACACCCTCTGCCCAGGTCTTCGCCCTCCCCATGCCCTCACGCTTCTCATGTAGTCGCACTGCTCGCGTCCTCGCACTGCCCACGTACTCGCCCTGATCACATAGTCTCCCTGCCCACGTCCTCTCCTGCCCACACTCTCATCCTGACCATGTCTTTGCCCACCTCACGTCTTCATGCTTCCCATGTAGTCGTCCTGACTGCATCCTTGCCCATCCCACATCCTGACCCTGCCCACGTCCTGACCCTGCCCACGTCCTGACCCTGCCCATGTCCTGACCCTGCCCACGTCCTCACCCACCCCACAACCTCACCCACCCCACATCCTCACCCTGCACACGTCCTCACCCTGCCCACATTCTCACCCTGCGCACGTCCTCACCCTGCGCACGTCCTCACCCTGCCCGCACCCATTTCCTGCAGGTGTCCTCAATATGCTGGTGTTCTCGCCCTGCCCACGTCCAACCCTGCCAGCATCCTCCCCCTGCCAGCTTCTTCCCCCTGCCTGCGTCCTCCCCTGCCCGCGTCCTCCGCAGCCCGCGCCCTCCCCCAGCCCATGTCCTCCACCAGCCCGTGTCCTCCTGCAGCCCACATGCTCACCCAGCCCGCCTCCTACTCAGCCTGCATCCTACCCAGCCCGCGTCCTCCCCTAGCCAGCTTCCTCCCCTTGCCGGCGTCCTCCCCCTGCCGGGTCCTCCCACTGCCGGCGTCCTACCACTGCCCGGCTCCTCCTCATGGCCAACTCCTCCCCCTGCCCACCTCCTCCCCATTTCTGCATCCTCCCCCGCCTGCGTCCTCCCCCTGCCATGTCCACCCCCTGCCCGCGTCCTCCCCCTGCCCGCATCCTCCCCCGGCCCGTGTCCACCAGCAGCCCGCATCCTCCCCCAACCAACGTCCAACCCCAGCCCGCGTTGTCCTCCAGCCCACTGCCTCCCTCAGCCCGGGCCCTCCCACAGCCTTCGCCCTCCCCCAGCCCACGTCCTCCCCCAGCCCGCATCCTCGCCCTGCCCGCATCCTCCCCAGCACGCGTCCACCCGAAGCCCGCATCCTCCCCCAGCCCACGTTCAACCCCAGCCTGTGTCGTCCTTCAGCCCACGGCCTCCCCCAGCCCACGCACTCCCCCAGCCCGTGCCCACCCCCAGCCAGTCGCCCTCCACCAGCCCGCATCCTCCCCCAGCCTGCATCCTCCCCCTGCCCGCGTCCTCGCCCTGCCCGCGTCCTCGCCCTCCCCAGGTACTCACCCTGCCCGCGTCCTCACTCTGCCCACACTCTAACCCTGCACACACCGCCTGCCCATGTCTTCGCCCTCCCCATGTCCTCACGCTTCCCATGTAGTCATCCTGCACGCGTCCTTGCACTGCCCACATCCTTGCACTGCCTGCGTCCTTGCTCTGATCACGTAGTCTCCCTGCCCACGTCCTCACTTGCCCACGCTCTCACCCTGCCCATGTCTTTGCCCACTTCACGTCCTCATGCTTCCCATGTACTCGTCCTGACTGCACCCTTGCCCACCCCACATCCTCACCCTGCGCATGTCCTCACTCTGTGCACATCCTCGCCCTGCCCGCGTCCTCACCCTGCCCGCATCCTCGCCCTGCCCGTGTCCTCACCCTGCCCAGGTACTCACCCTGCCCGCATCCTCACCTTGCCCACACTCTCACCCTGCACAGACCCCCTGCCCACGTCTTCGTCCTCCCCACGTCCTCACGCTTCCCATGTAGACGTCCTGCCCACGTCCTCACACTGCCCACATCCTCGCCCGGCCCGCATCCTCACCCTCCCCACAACCTCACCCTGCGCAAGTCCTCACTCTGCCCACATCCACAGCCTGCCCACGGCCTCACCCTGCCCACATCCTCACCCTGCCCGCATCCTCACCCTGCGCACGTCATCACCGTACACGCGTCCTCACCCTGCCCACATACTCACACTGCCTGCGTCCTCCCCCAGCCCACGAACTACCCAGCCAGGCATCCTCCCCCAGCGCACATCCTCCCCCAGCCCGCGTACTCCCCCAGCCCGCGTCCTCCTGCAGCCTGCATCCTTCCCCAGCCTGCGTCCTCCTGCAGCCCGCATCCTCCCCCAGCCCGCGTACTCCCCCAGCCCGCGTCCTCTTGCAGCCCGCATCCTTCCCCAGCCTGCGTCCTCCTGCAGCCCGCATCCTCCCCCAGCCCGCGCCGTCCCCCAGCCAGGCGTCCTCCCCCAGCCCACGTCCTCTTGCAGCCCGCATCCATCCCCAGCACGCGTCCTCCTGCAGCCTGTGTCCTCCTGCAGCCCGCGCCCTCCCCCAGCCCGCATCCTCCCCAGCGCACGTCCTCCCCCAGCCCGCGTCCTACCCAGCCAGGCGTCCTCCCCCAGCCCGCGTCCTCTTGCAGCCCGCATCCTTCCCCAGCCTGCGTCCTCCTGCAGCCCGCATCCTCCCCCAGCCCGCGCCGTCCCCCAGCCAGGCGTCCTCCCCCAGCCCACGTCCTCTTGCAGCCCGCATCCTTCCCCAGCATGCGTCCTCCTGCAGCCGGCGTCCTCCCCCAGCCCGTGACCTCCCCCAGCCCGCGTCCTACCCAGTCAGGCGTCCTCCCCCAGCCCACGTCCTCTTGCAGCCCGCGTCCTGCTGCAGCCCGCACCCTCCCCCAGCCTGCATCCTCCCCCAGCGCACGTCCTCCCCAGCCCGCGTCCTACCCAGCCAGGCGTCCTGCCCCAGCCGGCGTCCTCACCCTGCTGGCATTCTCCCCCTGCTGGCGTCCTCCTCCTGCCGGCGTCCTCCCACTACCCACCTCCTCCCCCTGTCCAACTCCTCCCCCTACCCGCATCCTTCCCTGCCCACGTACTCACCCTGGCCACGTCCTCACCCTGGCCATGTCCTGCAGCTCCCCACGTCCTCTCCCTGCCCGTGTCCTCGCCATGATCACGTCCTCGCTCTTCCCACATCCTCACCCAGCCCCACGTCCTCGCTCTGCCCATGTACTAGCTTAGCCCATGTCCTCACCTTGCCCACACTCTTACCCTGCACGCACGCTCCCACTGCCCATGTCTTCGCTCTCCCCATGTCCTCATGCTTTCCATGTAGTCGTCCTGCCCGTGTCCTTGCCCTGATCACATAGTCTCCGTGCCCACGTCCGCACATGCCCACACTCACCCTGCCCACGTCTTTGCCCACCTCACATCCTCATGTTTCCCATGTAGTCCTCCTGACTGCATCCTCACCCTCCCCACATCCTCACCCTGCCCATATCCTTACCCTGCCCACGTCCTGACCCTGCACACGTCCTCACCCTGCACACGTCCACACGCTATGGTCGTCCTCATGCTGTGGACATCCTCACCCTGTGCTTGTCCTCACCCTGTGCACGCCATCACCCTTGCATGTCTTCACTCTGCCCACTTCCACACTCTGCCCACATCCTGACCCTGCCCATGTCCTCACCCTGTGCATGTCCTCACCCTGTGCATGTCATCACCATGTCTGCATCCTCACCCTGCCCGCATCCTCACCCTGCCAGCGTGGTCCCCCTGCCAGCTTTTTCCCCTTGCCCATGTCCTCCCCGTGCCAGCATCCTCCCCGTGCCAGCATCCTCCCCATGCCGGCGACTTCCCACTGCCCACCTCCACCCCATGCCCACCTCCTCCCCCTGCCCACTTCCTCCCCCTGCCCGTATCCTCCCCCGTCCGCATCCTCACCCTGGCCACGTCCTCCAGCTCCCCACGTCCTCCAGCTCCCCACGTCCTCGCCCTGGCTGTGTCCTCGCCCTGATCATGTCCTCGGTCTTCCCACATCCTCACCCAGCCCCACATCCTCACTCTGCCCATGTACTAGCGTAGCCCTGCACACACCCTCCCACTGCCCACGTTTTCGCCCTCCCCACATCTTCACACTTCCCATGTACGCGTCCTGCCCATGTCCTCCCCATGCCCGTGTCCTCCCCCAGCCTGCATCCTAGCTCTGCCTGCCTCCTCACCCTGCCCGCGTCCTCGCCCTGCCCAGGTACTCACCCTGCCCACGTCCTCACCTTGCCCACACTCTCACCTGCACACACCCCCTGCCCAGGTCTTCCCCCTCCCCATGCCCTCACGCTTCCCATGTAGTTGCACTGCTCGCTTCCTCGCACTGCCCACGCACTCGCCCTGATCACATAGTCTCCCTGCCCACGTCCTCTCTTGCCCACACTCTCATCCTGCCCATGTCTTTGCCCACCTCACATCCTCATGCTTCCCATGTAGTCGTCCTGACTGCATCCTTGCCCACCCCACATCCTGACCCTGCCCACGTCCTGACCCTGCCCACGTCCTGACCCTGCCCACATCCTCACCCACCCCACAACCTCACCCACTCCACATCCTCAACCTGCACACTTCCTCACCCTGCCCACGTTCTCACCCTGCGCACATCCTCACCCTGCGCATGTCCTCACCCTGTGCACGTCCGCACCCTCGCACGTCTTCACTCTGCCCACATCCACACTCTGCCCACATCCACACTCTGTGCACGTCCTCACCCTGCGCACGACCTCACCGTGCCTGCGTCCTCACCCTGCCCGCATCCTCCCTGTGCTCACGTCCTCCCCCTGCCAGCATCTTTCCCCAGCCCACGTCCTCCCCCAACCCGCATCCTCACCCAGCGCACGCCCTCCCCCAGCCCATGTTCTACCCAGCCAGGCGCCCTACCCCAGCCCGCGACCTCCCCCAGCCCACGTCCTCCCCCAGCCTGCGTCCTCCCCCAGCCCGCATCGTACCCAACCTGGCGTCCTCCCCCTGCCGGCATCCTCCCATTGCCCGCCTCCTCCCCCTGCCCACCTCCTCCCCCTGCCCACATCCTTCTCTACCCGCGTACTCACCTTGGCCACGTCCTCACACTGGCCACGTCCTCCAGCTTCCCATGTCCTCCAGCTCCATGCCTCCGCGCCCTGCCCGCATCCTCACCCTCCCTGCGTCCTCGCCCTGATCACGTCCTCCCTCTTCCACATCCTCACCCAGTCCCACATCCTCGCTCTGCCCATGTTCTCGCCCAGTCCACGGCCTCACATTGCCCACACTCTCACCCTGCACACAGACTCCCACTGCCCATGTCATCGCCCACCTCATGTACTCACGCTTTCCAGGTAGTCGTCCTGCCCGAGTTCTCGCACTGCCCACGAGCTCCCC
Source organism: Isurus oxyrinchus (assembly GCA_026770705.1). Lineage (NCBI taxonomy): Eukaryota > Metazoa > Chordata > Chondrichthyes > Lamniformes > Lamnidae > Isurus > Isurus oxyrinchus. Next base: position 65,262,649 of record JANJGN010000021.1, read on the forward strand.
CTGCCCACGTTCTCGCACTGCCCGCGTCCTCGCCCTGATCACATAGTCTCCCTGCCCACGTCCTCATATGTCCACACTCTCACCCTGCCCATGTCTTTGCCCACCTCACGTCCTCATGCTTCCCATGTAGTCATCCTGACTGCATCCTCACCCTGCCCACATCCTCACCCTGCCCACATCCTCACCCTGCCCACATCCTCACCCTGCCCACATCCTCACCCTGCCCGCATCCTCACCCTGCCCGCATCCTCACCCTGCCCGCATCCTCACCCTGCCCGCATCCTCACCCTGCCCGCATCCTCACCCTGCCCATGTCCTCACCCTGCCCGCATCCTCGCCCTGCCCACATCCTCACCCTGCCCACATCCTCACCCTGCCCAGGTCCTGACCCTGCATACGTCCTCACACTGTGGACGTCCTCACCCTGCGCATGCCCTCACACTTTGCACGTCCTCACGCTCGCACATTTTCACTGCCCACAACCACACTCTGCCCACGTCCTCACCCTGCCCATGTCCCCCCCATGCACATCCTCACCCTGCGCATGCCCTCACCCTGTGCACGTCCTCACCCTCGCACATTTTCACTGCCCACATCCACACTCTGCCCACGTCCTCACCCTGCCCATGTCCCCCCCATGCACATCCTCACCGTGCGCATGTCCTCACCCTGTGCATGTCCTCACCCTGTGCATGTCCTCACCCTCGCACGTCTTCACTCTACCCACATCCACACTCTGCCCACATCCACACTCTGCCCACGTCCACACCCTGTGCACGTCCTCACCCTATGCATGTCATCACTGTGCCCGCGTCCTCACCCTGCCCTTGTCCTCCCCTGCCAGCATCCTCCCCCTGCCAGCTACCTCCCCTGCCCACGTCCTCCCCCTGCCCACGTCCTCCCCCTGCCCGCATCCTCCCCATGCCCGCATCCTCCCCCTGCCGGCATCCTCCCCCTGCCCGCCTCCACCCCATGCCCACCTCCTCCCCCTCCCCAGCTCCTCGCCAGCCTGCATACTCCCCTGCCCGAGTCCTCATCCTGGCCATGTCCTCCAGCTCCCCACGTCCTCTAGCACCCCGTGTCCTCCCCCAGCCCACTTCCTCCCCCAGCCCGCATCCTACCCAGCCTGGCGTCCTCCCCCTGCCGTCGTCCTCCCCCTGCCAGCATCCTCCCATTGCCTGCCTCCTCCCCCTGCCCACCTCCTCCCCCTGCCCACATCCTTCTCTACCCGCGTCCTCACCCTGGCCACGTCCTCACACTGGCCATGTCCTCCAGCTCCCCACGTCCTCCAGCTCCATGCATCCGCGCCCTGCCCGCATCCTCACCCTGCCCGCGTGCTCGCCCTGATCACGTCCTCCCGCTTCCACATCCTCACCCAGTCCCACATCCTTGCTCTGCCCATGTTCTCGCCCAGCCCACGGCCTCACCTTGCACACACTCTCACCCTGCACACAGACTCCCACTGCCCATGTCATCGCCCACCTCATGTACTCACCCTTTCCAGGTAGTCGTCCTCCTGAGTTCTCGCACTGCCCACGAGCTCCCCCTGCCCACGTTCTCGCACTGCCCGCGTCCGCGCCTTGATCACACTGTCTCCCTGCCCACGTCCTCATATGTCCACACTCTCACCCTGCCCATGTCTTTGCCCACCTCATGTCCTCATGCTTCCCATGTAGTCATCCTGACTGCATCCTCACCCTGCCCACATCCTCACCCTGCCCACATCCTCACCCTGCCCACATCCTCACCCTGCCCACATCCTCACCCTGCCCACATCCTCACCCTGCCCGCATCCTCGCCCTGCCCGCATCCTCGCCCTGCCCGCATCCTCGCCCTGCCCGCATCCTCGCCCTGCCCGCATCCTCACCCTGCCCACGGCCTCACCCTGCCCACGGCCTCACCCTGCCCACATCCTCACCCTGCCCACATCCTGACCCTGCATACGTCCTCACCCTGTGCATGCCCTCACCCTGTGCACATCCTCACCCTCGCACATTTTCACTGCCCACATCCACACTCTGCCCACGTCCTCACCCTGCCCACGTCCCCCCCATGCACATCCTCACCCTGCGCATGCCCTCACCCTGTGCACGTCCTCACCCTCGCACATTTTCACTGCCCACATCCACACTCTGCCCATGTCCTCACCCTGCCCATGTCCCCCCCATGCACATCCTCACCCTGTGCCTGTCCTCACCCTGTGCCTGTCCTCACCCTGTGCACGTCCTCACCTTGCGCATGTCCTCACCCTGTGCATGTCCTCACCCTCGCACGTCTTCACTCTACCCACATCCACACTCTGCCCAAGTCCACATCCTGCCCACGTCCACACCCTGCCCACGTCCTCATCCTGTGCACGTCCTCACCCTATGCATGTCATCACTGTGCCCGCGTCCTCACCCTGCCCTTGTCCTCCCCTGCCAGCGTCCTCCCCCTGCCAGCTACCTCCCCCTGCCCGCGTCCTCCCCCTGCCCGCGTCCTCCCCCTGCCCGCGTCCTCCCCCTGCCCGCGTCCTCCCCCTGCCCGCGTCCTCCCCCTGCCCGCGTCCTCCCCCTGCCCGCGTCCTCCCCCTGCCCGCGTCCTCCCCCTGCCCGCGTCCTCCCCCTGCCCGCGTCCTCCCCCTGCCCGCGTCCTCCCCCTGCCCGCGTCCTCCCCCTGCCCGCGTCCTCCCCCTGCCCGCGTCCTCCCCCTGCCCGCGTCCTCCCCCTGCCCGCGTCCTCCCCCTGCCGGCGTCCTCCCACTGGCCGCCTCCACCCCATGCCCACCTCCTTCCCCTCCCCAGCTCCTCGCCAGCCTGCATACTCCCCTGCCCGAGTCCTCACCCTGGCCATGTCCTCCAGCTCCCCACGTCCTCCAGCACCCCGTGTCCTCCCCCAGCCCGCTTCCACCCCCAGCCTGCATCCTCGCCCTGCCCGCGTCCTCGCTCTGCCCACGTCCTCACCTTGATCACAGTCTCCCTGCCCACGTCCTCACATGTCCACACTCTCACCCTGCCCACGTCTTTGCCCACCTCATGTCCTCATGCTTCCCATGTAGTCTTCCTGACTGCATCCTCACCCTGCCCACATCCTCAACCTGCCCACATCCTTACCCTGCCCATATCCTGACCCTGCCCACGTCCCCCCCGTGCACATCCTCACCCTGCGCATGTCCTCACCCTGTGCACGTCCTCACCTTGCGCTTGTCCACACCCTGCCCACGTCCTCACCCTCGCACGTCTTCACTCTGCCCACATCCACACTCTGCCCACATCCACACTCTGCCCACATCCACACGCTGCCCACATCCACACGCTGCCCACATCCACACGCTGCCCACATCCACACTCTGCCCACATCCACACTCTGCCCACATCCACACTCTGCCCACGTCCACACCCTGCCCACGTCTTCATCCTGTGCACGTCCTCACCCTATGCATGTCATCACTGTGCCCGCGTCCTCACCCTGCCCTTGTCCTCCCCCTGCCAGCGTCCTCCCCCTGCCAGCTACCTCCCCCTGCCCACGTCCTCCCCCTGCCGGCATCCTCCCACTGCCTGCCTCCACCCCTTGCCCACCTCCTCTCCCTCCCCAGCTCCTCGCTAGCCTGCATACTCCCCTGCCCGAGTCCTCACCCTGGCCATGTCCTCCAGCTCCCCACGTCCTCCAGCACTCCGTGTCCTCCCACAGCCCACTTCCACCCCCAGCCCGCATCCTACCCAGCCTGGCGTCCTCCCCCTGCCGTCGTCCTCCCCCTGCCAGCATCCTCCCATTGCCCGCCTCCTCCCCCTGCCCACCTCCTCCCCCTGCCCACATCCTTCTCTACCCGCGTACTCACCCTGGCCACGTCCTCCAGCTCCCCATGTCCTCCAGCTCCATGCATCCGCGCCCTGCCCGCATCCTCACCCTGCCCGCGTCCTCGCCCTGATCACGTCCTCCCTCTTCCACATCCTCACCCAGTCCCACATCCTCGCTCTGCCCATGTTCTCGCCCAGCCCACGGCCTCACCTTGCCCACACTCTCACCCTGCACACAGACTCCCTCTGCCCATGTCATCGCCCACCTCATGTACTCACGCTTTCCAGGTAGTCGTCCTGCCTGAGTTCTCGCATTGCCCACGAGCTCCCCCTGCCCACGTTCTCGCACTGCCCGCGTCCTCGCCCTGATCACATAGTCTCCCTGCCCACGTCCTCATATGTCCACACTCTCACCCTGCCCATGTCTTTGCCCACCTCACGTCCTTATGCTTCCCATGTAGTCGTCCTAACTGCATCCTCACCCTGCCCACATCCTCACCCTGCCCACATCCTCACCCTGCCCACATCCTCACCCTGCCCACATCCTCACCCTGCCCACATCCTCACCCTGCCCACATCCTCACCCTGCCCACGTCCTGACCCTGCATACGTCCTCACACTGTGGACGTCCTCACCCTGTCCATGCCCTCACCCTGTGCACGTCCTCACCCTCGCACATTTTCACTGCCCACATCCACACTCTGCCCACGTCCTCACCCTGCCCACGTCCCCCCCATGCACATCCTCACCCTGTGCACGTCCTCACCCTCGCACATTTTCACTTCCCACATCCACACTCTGCCCACGTCCTCACCCTGCCCATGTCCCCCCCCATGCACGTCCTCACCTTGCGCATGTCCTCACCCTGTGCATGTCCTCACCCTCGCACGTCTTCACTCTACCCACATCCACACTCTGCCCACATCCACACTCTGCCCACGTCCACACCCTGCCCACGTCCTCATCCTGCCCACGTCCTCACCCTATGCATGTCATCACTGTGCCCGCGTCCTCACCCTGCACTTGTCCTCCCCCTGCCAGCTACCTCCCCCTGCCAGCTACCTCCCCCTGCCCGCGTCCTCCCCCTGCCCGCGTCCTCCCCCTGCCCGCGTCCTCCCCCTGCCCGCGTCCTCCCCCTGCCCGCGTCCTCCCCCTGCCCGCGTCCTCCCCCTGCCCGCGTCCTCCCCCTGCCCGCGTCCTCCCCCTGCCGGCATCCTCCCACTGCCCGCCTCCACCCCATGCCCACCTCCTCTCCCTCCCCAGCTCCTCGCCAGCCTGCATACTCCCCTGCCCGAGTCCTCACCCTGGCCATGTCCTCCAGCTCCCCACGTCCTCCAGCACCCCGTGTCCTCCCACAGCCCGCTTCCTCCCCCAGCCTGTATCCTCGCCCTGCCCGCGTCCTCGCTCTGCCCACATCCTCACCTTGATCACAGTCACCCTGCCCACGTCTTCACCCTGTGCACGTCCTCACCCTGTGCATGTCATCACTGCGCCCGCGTCCTCTCCCTGCCCTTGTCCTCCCCCTGCCAGCGTCCTCCCCCTGCCCGTGTCCTCCCCCTGCCCGCTTCGTCCCCGAGCCCGCGTCCTCCCCCTGCCGGCATCCTCCCACTGCCTGCCTTCACCCCATGCCCACCTCCTCCCTCTCCCCAGCTCCTCCCCAGCCCGCATACTCCCCTGCCCGCATCCTCACCTTGGCCACATCCTCCAGCTCCCCATGTCCTCCAGCACTCCGTGTCCTCCCCCAGCCCGCTTCCTCCCCCAGCCTGCATCCTCACCTTGCCCACATCCTTGCCCTGCCCGCGTCCTCGCTCTGCCCGCGTCCTCGCTCTGCCCGCATCCTCGCTCTGCCCGCGTCCTCGCTCTGCCCGCGTCCTCGCCCTGCCCACGTCCTCGCCCTGCCCGCGTCCTCGCCCTGCCCGCGTCCTCGCTCTGCCCACGTCCTTGTCCTACCCGCGTCCTCGCTCTGCCCACGTCCTTGCCCTGCCCGTGTCCTCGCTCTGCCCATGTCCTCGCCCTGCCCGCGTCCTCGCCTTGATCACATAGTCTCCCTGCCCATGTCCTCACATGTCCACATTCTCACCCTGCCCACGTCTTTGCCCACCTCACATCCTCTTGCTTCCCATGTAGTCATCCTAACTGCATCCTCGCCCTGCCCATGTCCTCACCCTGCTCGCGTCCACACCCTGCCTGCATCCTCACCCTGCCTGCGTCTCCCCTGCCCACGTCCTCACCCTGCCCGCGTACTTCACCCTGCCCGTGTACTTGCCCTGCCCACATCCTCACCCTGCGCACACCTTCACCCTCCGCATGCCCTCACGCTGCAGATGTCCTCACCCTGTGCACGTCCTTACCCTGGCCATGTCCTCAACTGCCCACGTCCTCCCCCAGCCCGCATCCTTGCCCTGATCATGTCCTCGCTATTCCCACGTCCTCACCCAGCCCCACGTCCTCGCTCTGCCCATGTACTAGCCTAGCCCATGTCCTCACCTTGCCCAAACTCTCACCCTGCACACACAATCCCACTCCCCATGTCTTCGCCCTCCCCTTGTCCTCACACTTCCCATGTAGTCATCCTGCCCGCGTCCTCAAACTGCCTGTGTCCTCCCCCTGCCCGCGTCTGCCCCCTGCCTGTGTCCTCTCTCCCTGCCCGTGTCCTCCCCTTGCCCGTGTCCTCCCCCTGCCCACATCCTCCCACTGCCCACATCCTCCCACTGCCCAGGTCCTCCCCCTTCGCGCGTCCTGCCCCTGCCCATTCCCCACCCTGCCTGCATCCTCGACCTGAATGCGTCCTCGCCCTGCCCACACCCTTTTCCTGCCAGTATCCTCAAACCGCCGGCGTTCTCACCCTGCCCGCGTCCTCGCCCTTCCCCCGTCGTCACGCTGCCCATGTCCTCGCCCTGCCCGCGTCCTCACCCTGCCCGGGACTCCCCTGCCCATGTCCACACCCTGCCCGCGTCCTCACCCTGCCTGCGTCTCCCCTGCCCACGTCCTAATCCTGCCCGCGTCTTCACCCTGCCCGCGTACTTGCCCTGCCCACGTCCTCACCCTGCGCACACCTTCACCCTCCACATGCCCTCACGCTGCAGACATCCTCACCCTGTACAGGTCCTCACCCTGGCCATGTCCTCACCTGCCCACATCCTTACCCTGGCCATGTCCTCACCTGCCCACGTCCTTACCCTGGCCATGTCCTCACCTCCCCACGTCCTCACCCTGCCCGCGTCCTCCCCTTGCCTGCGCCCTCCCCCAGCCCCTGTCCACCCCCAGCCCGCGTCCTCCCCCAGCCTGTGTCCAACCCCAGCCCGCGTCCTCACCCTGCCAGCGTCCTCCCCCTCCCCGTGCCGTCCCCCAGCCCGCGCCCACCCTTAGTCTTCGTCATTCCCCAGCCCGTGTCCTCCCCCAGCCCGCATCCTCGCTCTGTCCGCCTCCTCCCCCTGCCCACGTCCTTCTCCTGCCCAGGTGCTCACCCTGCCTGCGTCCTCACTCTGCCCACACTCTCAACCTGCACACACCCCCTGCCCACATCTTTGCCCTCCCCATGCCCTCACACTTCCCATGTAGTCGCACTGCTCGCATCCTCACACTGCCCGCGTCCTTGCCCTCATCACATAGTCTCCCTGCCCACGTCCTCACTTGCCCACACTCTCACCCTGCCTACGTCTTTGCCCACCTCACATCCTCATGCTTCCCATGTAGTCGTCCTGACTGCATCCTTACCCTCCACACATCCTCACTCTGCCCACGTCCTCACGCTGGCCACGTCCTCATACTGCAGACGTCCTCACTGTGCGCACGTCCACACCGCGCCCGCATCCTCACTCTGCCCGCGTCCTCCCCTGCCAGCGTCCTCTCCCCCTGCCCACATCCTCTCCCCCTGCCCATGTCCTGTCCTTGCCCGTTCCCTACCCTGCCTGCATCCTCGACCTGAATGCGTCCTCGCCCTGCCCACACCCATTTCCTGCCAGTATCCTCAAACTGCTGGTGTTCTCGCCCTGCCCGTGTCCTCACCCTGCCCGCGTCCTCACCCTGCCCGCGTCCTCACCCTGCCCGCGTCCTCACCCTGCCCGCGTCCTCACCCTGCCCGCGTCCTCACCCTGCCTGCGTCTCCCCCTGCCCGCGTCCTCTCTGCCCGTGTCCTCTCTGCCCGTGTCCTCTCTGCCCGCATCCTCGCCCTGCCCGCGTCCTCACACTGCGCACGTCCTCAGCCTGGCCACGTCCTCACCTGCCCACATCCTCCCCTGCCCACGTCTTCACCCTCCCCATGTCCTCACGCTTCGCATGTACTCATCCTGCCTGTGTCCTCCCCCTGCCCACATCCTTCCCCTGCCCACGTCCTCCCCTTGCCACATCCACCCCTTGCCCGCATCCTCCCCCAGCCCGGAACCTCCCCCAGCCCCTGTCCAACCCCAGCCCACGCCCTCCCCCAGCCTGACCCCTCCCCCAGCCTTCGCCCTCCCCCAGCCCGCATCCTCCCCCAGCCCACATCCTCACCCTTGCATACGGCCTCCTCCAGCCCCCGTCCTCCCCCAGCCCGTGTCCTCCATCAGCCCGCGCCAACCCCCAGCCCGCGTCCTCACCCTGCCCGCGTCCTCACCCTGCCCGCGTCCTCACCCTGCCCGCGTCCTCACCCTGCCCGCGTCCTCACCCTGCCCGCGTCCTCACCCTGCCCGCGTCTCCCCCTGCCCGCGTCTCCCCCTGCCCGCGTCCTCTCTGCCCGCATCCTCGCCCTGCCCGCGTCCTCACACTGCGCACGTCCTCAGCCTGGCGACGTCCTCACCTGCCCACATCCTCCCCTGCCCACGTCTTCACCCTCCCCATGTCCTCACGCTTCGCATGTACTCATCCTGCCTGTGTCCTCCCCCGCCCACGTCCTGCCCCTGCCCACGTCCTCCCCTTGCCACATCCACCCCTTGCCCGCATCCTCCCTCAGCCCGCAACCTCCCCCAGCCCGTGTCCAACCCCAGCCCACGCCCTCCCCCAGCCTGCCCCCACCCCCAGCCTTCGCCCTCCCCCAGCCCGCATCCTCCCCCAGCCTGCATCCTCCCCCAGCCCACATCCTCACCCTTGCCTACGCCCTCCTCCAGCCCCCGTCCTCCCCCAGCCTGTGTCCTCCATCAGCCCGCGCCCACCCCCAGCCCGTGTCCTCCCCCTGCCGGCGTTCTCCCCCTGCCGTGCTCACCCCCTGCCCACCTTCTCCCCCTGCCCGCGTCCTCCCCCTGCCTGCCTCCTCCCCCTGCCTGCCTCCTCCCCCTGCCCGCCCCCTCCCCTGCCTGCGTCCTCCCCCTGTCCATGTCGTCACCCTGGCCACGTCCTCACCCTGGCCATGTCCTCCAGCACCCCGCGTCATCGCCCTGCCTGCGTCTGCGGCTTGCCCGCGTCCTCGCCCCGCCTGCGTCCTCGCCCTGATCATGCCCTCGCTATTCCCACGTCCTCACCCAGCCCCACGTCCTTGCTCTGCCCATGTACTAGCCCAGCACATGTCCTCACCTTGCCCATACTCTCACCCTGCACACACCCTCCCCCTGCCCAAGTCTTAGCCCTCCCCACGTCCTCATGCAACCCATGTACTCGTCCTGCCCGTGTCCTCCCACTGCCCGCTTCCACCCCCTGACCGCATCCTCCCCTGCCCGCATCAACCCCCTGCCTACGTCCCCCCCTGCCCGCGTCCTCCCCTGCACGCATCCTAACCCTACCCGCATCCTGACCAACACCACATCCTCACCCTGTCCACGTCCTCGCCCTGACTGCGTCCTAACCCTGATCACGTCCTTGCCCTGATCACGTCCTCACTCTTCCCACGTCCTCACTCAGCCCCACGTCCTCACTCTGCCAATGTACTCGCCCAGCCCATGTCCTCACTTTGTCCACATTCTCACCTGCACACACCCGCCCCTTGCCGAAGTCTTCGCCCTCCCCACGTCCTCACGCTTCCCATGTACTCGTCCTGCCAGGTCCTCCCACTGCCTGCTTCCACCCCTGCCCGCGTCCTCCCCGTGCCTGCATCCTCCCCGTGCCCGCATCCTCCCCGTACCCGCATCCACCCCTGCCCGAGTCCTCCCCCTGCTTGTGTCCTCCCATGCCTGCGTCCTCCACCTGCCCGTGTCCTCCCCCTGCCCGTGTCCTCACCTTGCCCACACCCATTTCCTGCCGGTGTCCTCAACCTGTCGGTGTTGTCACCCTGCCCGCATCCTCACTTTGCCAGCATCCTCGCCCTGCCTGCCTCCTCGCCCTGCCCATGTCCTCGCCTTGCCCGCGTCCTCACCCAGCCCACGTTCTCGCCCTGCCCATGTCTTCACTCTGCCCACATACTCGCCCTGCCTACGTCCTCACTTGCCCAACCTCTCACCCTCCACACACCCTCCCCTTGCCCACGTCTTTGCCCTCCCCACGTCCTCATGCTTCCCATGTAGTCGTCCTGCCCAAGTCCTCGTCTTGACTGCGTCCTTGCCCTACCTACGTCCTCACCCTCCTCACGTCCTCACCCTTCTGCCATCGTTCTCGCCCTACCCAAGCCCTCCCTCTGCCCAGGTCCTCCCTCTGCTCAGATCCTCCCTCTGCCCGCATCCTCCCTCTGTCCACGTCCTCCCTCTGCCTTCGTGCTCCCTCTGCCCGCACCTTCCCTCTGCCCACGTCCTCACCGTGCTCACGACCTCACCCTGCCCACGTCCTCGACCTCCCCATGTCCTCACGATGCCCACGCCCTCCCACTGACCACATGCTCACACTGCCCATGTCCACACACTGCCCACTTCCTTATGCTGCCCAGGACCTCACCCTGACTGCGTCCTCACCTAGCCCATATCCCCACCCTGCACAGGTCCTTGCACTGACAACATCACCACCCTGCCCAGGTCTACAACCTGGCCATGTCCACAACCTGCCCCCGCCACACCCTCCTCATATCCTCGCCCTACCTGCATCCTCCCCCGGCCCGCGTCGTCCCCTGGCCCGCGTCCTCCCCCGGCCGGCAACCTACCACACCCGGGTCTTCGCGCTGCCCACGTCATTGCCCTGACCACATCCTCGCTCTGCCCACATCCTCACCCTGAGTATACCCATGTACTCTCCCTGACTGTGCCCACGTACTCACCATGCCCACAACCTCATCCTCAACCTGTCTGCGTACTCACCCTGCCCGCATCCACGTCCTCACCCTGCCCACGTACACTCCCTGCCCACGTATTCGTCCTGCCCACGTCCTCACTCTGCCCATGTCCTCACTCTGCCCACATCCTCACTCTGACCATGTCCTCACCCTGCCCAAGTACTCGCTCTCCCTATGCCTCACCCTGACTATACCCATGTAATCATCCTGACCATACCGACGTACTCACCTTTCCCCGTCCTCGTTCTCATCCTGCCCACGTCCTCACCCTGCCTGTGTCCTCATCCTCACCCTGCCCCCGAACTCATGCTCACCCTGTCCCCGTCCTCGTCCTCACCCTGCCCCTGTCCTCAACCTCATCCTGCCCCCGTCCTCACCCAGCCCGCGCGTGCACTCACCGTCCCCATGTCATCACCCTCCTCATGTCCTAACCCTGCGCAGGACCTCACCCTGCGCACATCCTCACCCTGCCCGCATCCTCGTCCTCACAATGCCCACGTGCTCGTCCTCACCCTGCCCGCGTGCTCGTCCTCACCCTGCCCACGTCCTCACCCTGCCCGCGTACTCGTCCTCACACTGCCCATGTCCTCGTCCTCACCCTGCCCGCGTCCTCGTCCTCAACCTGCCCATGTCCTCATCCACACACTGCCCCCGAACTCATGCTCACCATGTCCCCGTCCTCGTCCTCACCTTGCCCCCGAACTGGTCTTCACCCTGCCCCCGTTCTCAACCTCATCCTGTCCTCACCTTGCCCGTGTCGTGCCCTCACCGTCCCCACGTCATCACCCTCCCCATGTCCTAACCCTGTGCAAGACCTCACCCTGTGCACATCCTCACCATGCCTGCATCCTCGTCCTCACCCTGCCCAGGTCCTCACCCTGCCCGCTTGCTTTTCCTCACCCTGCCCATGTCCTCGTCCTCACCCTGCCCATGTCCTCACACTGCCCGCGTACTCGTCCTCACCTTGCTTGCGTGCTGGTCCTCACCCTGCCCATGTCCTCACCCTGCCCATGTGCTCGTCCTCATCCTGCTTGCGTGCTGGTCCTCACCCTGCCCATGTCCTCACCCTGCCCGCGTGCTCGTCCTCACCCTGCCCATGTCCTCGTCCTCACGCTGCCCATGTCCTCGTCCTCAACCTGCCCACGTCCTTGTCCTCAACCTGCCCACGTCCTCACCCTGCCCACGTCTGTACCCTCACCCTGCCCACGTCATCACCCTGCCTGTACCCTCGTCCTCACCTTGCTCACGTCCTCGTCCTCAACCTGCCCATGTCCTCGTCCTCAACCTGCCCACGTCCTCATCCTGCCCGCGTCGGTACCCTCACCCTGCCCATGTCATCACCCTGCCTGTGTCCTTGTCCTCAGCCTCCCCATGTCCTCACCCTGACCACATCCTCGCTCTCCCCACGTCCTCACCCTGACCACATCCTCACCCTGAATACGTGCTCACCCTATCCACGTCCTCACGTTTCCAACACCCTCGCTCTGCCCACGTCCTCACTCTTCCCATGTCCTTTCCTTGCCCAGATCCTCACCCTGCATGTACCCTCCCCTGTCCACATCCACGCCCTCCCCATGTCTTCGCCCTTGGCCTGCCCACATCCTCGCTCTGCCCACATCCTCGCTCTGCCCACATCCTCACTCTGCCCACGTCCTCACTCTGCCCACGTCCTCACACTGCCCGTGTCCTCATCTTCACCCTGCCCATGTCCTCACCCTGCCCGCGTACTCGTCCTCACCCTGCACGCGTGCTCGTCCTCACCCTGCCCGCATGCTCATCCTCACCCTGCCCGTGTCCTCGTCCTCACCCTGCCCATGTCCTCGTCCTCAACCTGCCCACGTCCTTGTCCTCAACCTGCCCACGTCCTTGTCCTCAACCTGCCCACGTCCTCACCCTGCCCACGTCTGTACCCTCACCCTGCCCACGTCATCACCCTGCCTGTACCCTCGTCCTCACCTTGCTCACGTCCTCGTCCTCAACCTGCCCATGTCCTTGTCCTCAACCTGCCCACGTCCTCATCCTGCCCGCGTCCGTACCCTCACCCTGCCCACGTCATCACCCTGCCTGTGTCCTTGTCCTCACCCTCCCCATGTCCTCACCCTGACCACATCCTCGCTCTCCCCACGTCCTCACCCTGACCACATCCTCACCCTGAATACGTGCTCACCCTATCCACGTCCTCACGTTTCCAACACCCTCGCTCTGCCCACGTCCTCGCTCTGCCCATGTCCTTACCTTGCCCAGATCCTTACCCTGCATGTACCCTCCCCTGTCCACGTCCACGCCCTCCCCACGTACTTGCCCTTGGCCTGGCCACGTCCTTGCTCTGCCCACATCCTCGCTCTGCCCACACCCTAACGCTGTCCATGTACTCGTCCTGACCACATCCTGAGCCTGCCCACGTCCTCAGCCTGCCCACGTCCTCACCCTTCCCACATCCTCGCTCTGACCACATCCTCACCCTGCCCACATCCTCACTCTGACCACGTCCTCTCTCTGCCCAAGTACTCGCTCTCCACACGCCTCACCTTGACTATACCCAAGTATTCAACCTGACCATACTCACATACTCACCTTACCCCGTCCTTGTCCTCACCCTGCCCTAGTCCTTGTCCTCACCCTGCCCACATCCTCACCCTGCCTGCGTCTTCATTCTCACCCTGCCCCCATCCTCGTCCTCACCTTGCCCCCAAACATGTCCTCACTCTGCCCCTGAACTCGTCCTCACCCTGCCCCGTCCTCGTCCTCACCCTGCCCACGAACTTGTCCTCACCCTGACCCGAACTCGTCCTTACCCTGCCCCCATCCTCACCCTGCCTGTGTCCACATCCTCACCCTCCCCACATCCTCACCCTGTGCACGTCCTCACCCTGCCTGCGTGCTCGTCCTCACCCTGCCCGCGTGCTCGGCCTCACCCTGCCCGCGTGCTCGTCTGCACCCTGCCCGCGTCCTTGTCCTCACCCTGCCCGCGTCCTCGTCCTCACCCTGCCCACGTCCTCGTCCTCACCCTGCCCACGTCCTTGTCCTCACCCTGCCCATGTAATCACCCTGCCCGTGTCCTCGTCCTGACCCTCCACACGTCCTCACCCATACCACATCCTCACACAGAATACGTGCTCACCCTACCCACATCCTCACATTTCCCACACCCTTGTTCTGCCCATGTCCTCGCCCTCCCCACATACTCACTCTACCCACGGCCTCACTCTACCCACGTCCTTGCCCTTGCCCTGATCATGTCCTCGCTCAGCCCACATCCTCGCTCTGCCCACATATTCGCTCTGCCCAAGTGCTCGCCCTCCCCACATCCTCACTCTGCCCACATCCTCACTCTGCCCACATCCTCGCTCTGCCCACATCCCCTCTCTGCCCACATCCTCGCTCTACCCACGTCCTCACTTGGTCCACATCCTCACCCTCCCCATGTCCTCAACCTGCCCATGTCCTCACCTGCCCTCGTCCGCACCCACACCCTGCCCATGTCATCACACTGCCCGTGTCCTCGTCCTCACCCTCCCCACGTCCTCACCCTGACCACATTCTCGTCCTCCCCCAGTCCTCGCCCTCCCCACATCCTCACTCTGCCCACGTACTCACTTTGCCCACGTCCTCACTCTACCCATGTCCTCGCTCTGCCCATGTCCCTGCTCTGGCCGTGTCCTTGCCCAGCCCACGTCCTCGCCTTGCACACACCCTCACACTGCATGCACCTTCCCCTGCCCACATCCTCACCCTCCCCACGTCCTCACCCTTCCCATGTCCTCACTTTGCCCACGTACTCACCCTGCCCGCGTCCTCGCCCTGCCCACGTCCTCAAGCTCCCCACGTCCTCAAGCTCCCCACATCCTCACCCTGACCAAGTCCCCAAGCTCCCCACATCCTCACCCTATCCACGTCCTCAAGCTCCCCATGTCCGCAAGCTCCCCATGTCCGCAAGCTCCCCATGTCCTCACCCTGCCCGCGTCCTCGCCCTGCCCACGTCCTCAAGCTCCCCACGTCCTCAAGCTCCCCATGTCCTCAAGCTCCCCATGTCCTCAAGCTCCCCACGTCCTCACCCTGCTCGCGTCCTCTCCCTGCCCACTTCCTCAAGCTCCACATTTCCTCAAGCTCCCCATTTCCTCAAGCTCCCAACATCCTTAGCCTGCCTGCGTCCTCGCCCTGCCCACGTCCTCAAGCTCCCCACGTCCTCAAGCTCCCCACATCCTCAAGCTCCCCACGTCCGCAAGCTCCCCATGTCCTCACCCTGCCCACGTCCTCAAGCTCCCCATGTACTCAACCTGCCCGCGTCCTCGCCCTGCCCACGTCCTCAAGCTCCCCACGTCCACAAGCTCCCCACGTCCTCAAGCTCCCCATGTCCTCACCCTGCCCGCGTCCTCGCCCTGCCCACGTCCTCAAGCTCCCCACGTCCGCAAGCTCCCCACATCCTCAAGCTCCCCACGTCCGCAAGCTCCCCAGATCCTCAAGCTCCCCATGTTCTCACCCTGCCCGCGTCCTCGCCCTGCCCACGTCCTCAAGCTCCCCACGTCCGCAAGCTCCCCACATCCTCAAGCTCCCCACGTCCGCAAGCTCCCCACATCCTCAAGCTCCCCATGTCCTCACCCTGCCCGATCCTTGCCCTGCCCACACCCAATTCCTGCAATTGTCCTCAACCTGCCGGTGTTCTCGCCCTGCCCGCATCCTCGATTAGCCCGCGTCCTTGCCCTGACCACGCCCTCACTGTTCCCATATACTCCCCCTGCCCATGTCCTCACTTGCCCACACTCTCGCACTGCACACACCCTCCCACTGCCCATGTCTTTGCCCTCCCCACGTCCTGACGCTTCCCATGTAGTCGTCCTGCCCACGTCCTCGTCTTGACTGTGTCCTTGCACTGTCCACGTCCTCACCCTCCTCACGTCCTCACCCTTCCCCCATCATCCTCGCCCTGCCCAAGCCTTCACTCTGCCCACGTCCTCCCTCTGACTGCATCCTCACCCAGCCCATGTCCACAATGTGCCCACGTCCACAACGTGCCCACATCCTCACCCTCGTCATGTCCTTACCCGGCCCGCGTCCTCCCCCGGCCTGCGTCCTCCACCCTCCTCATGTCCTCCCCCAGCCTGCGTCCTCCCCCTGCCCGTGTCCTCCCCCTGCCCGCATTCTCGCCCTGCTTGCGTCTTCGCCCTGCCCGCATCCTCACCCTGCCTGTGTCCTCCACCTGCCCGCGTCCTCCCCCTGCCCGCGTCCTCCCCCTGCCCGCGTCCTCCCCCTGCCCGCGTCCTCCCCTGCCCGCGTCCTCCCCTTGCCCGCGTCCTCCCCCTGCCCGCGTCCTCCCCCTGCCCGCGTCCTCGCCCTGCTTGCGTCCTCGCCCTGCTTGCGTCCTCGCCCTGCCTGCGTCCTCATCCTGCCTGTGTCCTGCCCCTGCCCGGGTCCTCCCCCTGATCGTGACCTCCCCCTGCACGCGTCCTCCCTCTGCCCACGGCCTCCCAGGCCCACGGCCTCCCCCTGCCCATGTCCTCCCCTTGCCCGTGTCCATTCTCTGCCCACACCCGTTTCCTGCCGGTGTCCTCAACCTGCCGGTGTCCTCACCTCACCCGCGTCCTCGCCCTGCCCACGTCCTCAAGCTCCCCATATTTGCAAGCACCCCATGTCCTCAAGCTCCCCACGTCCTCACCCTGCCCACGTCCTCGCCCTGCCCACATCCTCGCCCTGCCCACGTCCTCGCCCTTCCCGCGTCCTCGCCCTGCCCGCCTCCTCCCCTGCCAGCCTCTTCCCCCCACCCACCTCCTCCCCCAGCCTGCCTCCTCCCCCCGCTCGCCTCTGAACTGCCTGCCTCATGCCTCTACCCGCGTCCTCCCACCGCCCGCGTCCTGTCCCCGCCCGCGTCCTCGCCCTGCCCACACCCATTTCCTGCCGGTGTCCTCAACCTGCCAGTGTTCTCGCCCAGCCCACGTCCTCACCCTGATCGAGTCCTCGCCCTGATCACGACCTCGCCCTGCCCAGGCCTCATCCTGCCCACATCCTCACTTGCCCACAATCTCACCCTCCCACATCTTCGCCCTCCCCACGTCCTCACGCTTTCCATGTAGCCGTGCTGATGGCGTCCTCGCCCTACCCATGTCCTCACCCTGACCATGTCCTCACCCTGACAATGTCCCACCCTGCCCACGTACTCAACCTGCCTACGTACTCACCCTGCCCATGTCCTCACCCTGCCCATGTCCTCAAGCCCCTCATGTCCTCACCCTGCCCATGTCCTCACCCTGCCCATGTCCTCACCCTGCCCATGTCCTCACCCTGCCCATGTCCTCACCCTGCCCATGTCTTCACCCTGCCCACGTCCTCGCCCTGCCCGCGTCCTCGCCCTGCCCACACCCATTTCCTGCCGGTGTCCTCAACCTGCCAGTGTTCTTGCCCTGCCCGCTTCCTCTCCCTGCCACTTCCTCCCCCTGCCCGTGTCTTCCCCTGCCCGCATCCTCCCCCAGCCCACATCCACCCCCAGCCCGCAACCTCTCCCAGCCCGCGCCCTCCCCAGCCCGTGTCATCCCCCAACCCACGTCTTCCACCAGACCGTGTCCTCCTGCAGCCCACATGCTCCCCCAGCCCGCCTCTTCCCCCAAGCCCCCGTCCTACCCAGCCCGCGTCCTCCCCTAGCCGGCGTCCTCCCCCTGCTAGCATCCTCCCCCTGCTGGCGTCCACCCACTGCCCGCCTCCTCCCCATGGCCAACTCCTCACCCTGCCCACCTCCTCCCCCTTCCCGCATCTGCCCCCGCCCGCGTCCTAACCCTGGCCACGTCCACCAGCTCCCCACGTCCTTGCCCTGCCCGTGTCCTCGCCTCGATCACGTACTCGCTCTTCCCATGTCCTCACCCAGCCCCACGTCCTCGCTCTGCCCATGTACTAGCCTAGCCCACGTCCTCACCTTGCCCACACTCTCACCCTGCACACACCCTCCCATAGCCCACATCTTCGCCCTTCCCATGTCCTCACGATTCCCATGTACTCGTCCTGCCCACGTCCACCCCCTGCCCTTGTCCTCCCCCGCCCGCGTCCTCCCCCAGCCCGCGTCCTCCACCAACTCGCATCCTCCCCCAGCTTGCGTCCTCCCCAAGCTCGCATCCTCCCCCAGCCCGCGCCCACCCCCAGCCTTCGCCCTCCCCCAGCCCGCATCCTCCCCCAGCACGCATCCTCGCCCTGCCCACGTTCTCGCCCTGCCCGCGTCCTCCTCACCCTGCCCAGGTACTCACCCTGCCCACGTCCTCACTGCCCACACTCTCACCCTGCACACACCCCCTGCCCATGTCTTCGCCCTCCCCACGTCCTCACACTTCCCATGTAGTCGTCCTGCCCGCGTTCTCGCACTGCCCACATCCTCGCATGGCCCGCGTCCTTGGCCTGATCACGTAGTCTCCCTGCCCACGTCCTCACTTGCCCACACTCTCACCCTGCCCATGTCTTTGCCCACCTCACGTCCTCATGCTTCCCATGTACTCATCCTGACTGCACGCTTGCCCACCCCACATCCTCACCCTGCGCATGTCCTCACCCTGTGCACGTCCTCACCCTCGCACGTCTTCACTCTGCCCACGTCCTTGCCCTGCCCGCGTCCTCACGCTGCCCGCATCCTCATCCTGCCCGCGTCATTGCCCTACCTGTGTCATCGCCCTGCCCAGGTACTCACCCTGCCCACATCCTCGCCCTGCCCACATCATCATCCTGCCCGTGTCATCGCCCTGCCCACGTCCTCGCCCTGCCCGCGTCCTCGCCCTGCCCAGGTACTCACCCTGCCTGTGTCCTCACCTTGCCCACACTCTCACCCTGCACACACCCACTGCCCACGTCTTCGCCCTCCCCACGTCCTCACGCTTCCCATGTAGACGTCCTGACCACATCCTCACACTGCCCACATCCTCGCCCTGCCCACATCCTCTCCTGGCCCGCGTCCTCACCCTCCCCACAACCTCACCCTGCCCGCGTCCTCACCCTGCCCACATCCTCACCCTGCCCACATCCTCACCCTGCCCGCGTCCTCACCCTGCGCACATCCTCACCCTGCCCACATCCTCTCCTGGCCCGCGTCCTCACCCTCCCCACATCCTCACCCTGCCCGCGTCCTCACCCTGCGCACATCCTCACCCTGCCCACATCCTCCACTGCCCGCAACCTCACCCTGCCCACATCTTCACCCTGCCCGCGTCCTCACCCTGCCCGCATCCTCACCCTGCCCACATCCTCACCCTGCCCACATCCTCACCCTGCCCGCGTCCTCACCCTGCCCACATCTTCACCCTGCCCGCATCCTCACCCTGCCCGCGTCCTCGCCCTGCCCGCATCCTCACCCTGCCCATGTCTTCACTCTGCACACATCCTCGCCCGCACCCTGCCCACGTCCTCACCCTGCCCCCGTCCTCGTCCTGAAACTGCCCCCAAACTTGTCCTCACCATGCCCCTGTCCTCAACCTGTGCAAGTCCTCACCCTGCGCAAGTCCTCACACTGCCCGTGTCCTCCCCCTGACTGCGTCCCAACTCTGCCCGTGTCCTCAACCTTCCCATATCCTCGACCTGACTACATCCTTGCCCTGCCCGCATCCTCAATCTGCCCGCATCCTCACCCTGCCCGCGTCCTCACTCTACCCGTGTCCTCACCCTGCCCGCATCCTCACCCTGCTCACGTCCTCACCCTGCCTGCATCCTCAATCTGCCCACATCCACACCCTGCCCACGTCCTCACTCTGCCCACATCCTCCCCTGCCCGCATCCTCACCCTGCCCACATCCTCACCCTACCCGCATCCTCACCCTGCCCATGTCCTCACTCTGCCCACGTCCTCACCCTGCCCGCATCCTCGCCCTGCCCGCATCCTCAATCTGCCCGCATCCTCAATCTGCCCGCATCCTCACCCTGCCCGCGTCCTCACTCTACCCGTGTCCTCACCCTGCCCGCATCCTCACCCTGCCCGCATCCTCACCCTGCCCGCATCCTCACCCTGCCCGCATCCTCACCCTGCCCACGTCCTCACCCTGCCCGCATCCTCGCCCTGCCCGCATCCTCAATCTGCCCGCATCCTCAATCTGCCCGCATCCTCACCCTGCCCGCGTCCTCACTCTACCCGTGTCCTCACCCTGCCCGCATCCTCACCCTGCCCACGTCCTCACCCTGCCTGCATCCTCAATCTGCCCACATCCTCACCCTGCCCACGTCCTCACTCTGCCCACATCCTCACCCTGCCCGCATCCTCAATCTGCCCACATCCTCCCCTGCCCACATCCTCACCCCGCCCACATCCTCACCCCGCCCACATCCTCACCCTGCCCGCATCCTCACCCTGCCCGCATCCTCACCCTGCCCGCATCCTCACCCTGCCCACATCCTCAACCTGCCCACATCCTCACCCTGCCCACATCCTCACCCTGCCCGCATCCTCAATCTGCCCGCATCCTCAATCTGCCCACATCCTCACCCTGCCCACATCCTCACCCTGCCCAGGTCCTGACCCTGCCCGTGTCCTCACTCTGCCCACATCCTCCACTGCCCGCCTCCTCACCCTGCCCACATCCTCACCCTGCCTGCATCCTCGCCCTGCCCGCATCCTCAATCTGCCCGCATCCTCAATCTGCCCGCATCCTCACCCTGCCCGCGTCCTCACTCTACCCGTGTCCTCACCCTGCCCGCATCCTCACCCTGCCCACGTCCTCACCCTGCCTGCATCCTCACCCTGCCCGCATCCTCACCCTGCCCACATCCTCACCCTGCCCACGTCCTCACCCTGCCCACATCCTCACCCTGCCCGCATCCTCAATCTGCCCACATCCTCACCCTGCCCGCATCCTCACCCTGCCCGCATCCTCAATCTGCCCGCATCCTCACCCTGCCCGCGTCCTCACCCTGCCCGCGTCCTCACCCTGCCCGCGTCCTCACCCTGCCCGCGTCCTCACTCTGCCCGCGTCCTCACTCTGCCCGCGTCCTCACTCTGCCCGCGTCCTCACTCTGCCCGCGTCCTCACTCTGCCCGCGTCCTCACTCTGCCCGCGTCCTCACTCTGCCCGCGTCCTCACTCTGCCCACATCCTCACCCTGCCCATGGCCTCACTCTGCCCACATCCTCGCCCGCACCCTGCCCACGTCCTCACCCTGCCCACGTCCTTGTCCTCAACCTGCCCCGAACTTGTCCTCACCCTGCCCCCGTCCTCAACCTGCTCACGTCCTCACCCTGCGCAAGTCCTCACCCTGCGCAAGTCCTCACCCTGCGCAAGTCCTCACCCTGCCCATGTCCTCGTCCTCAACCTGCCCACGTTACCGTCCTCACCCTGCCCATATCCACACCCTGCTCGTGTCATCGACATCACCCTGCCCGCGTACTCATCCTCAACCTGCCCACGTCCTCACCCTGCCCGCGTCCTCACTCTACCCGTGTCCTCACCCTGCCCGCATCCTCACCCTGCCCATGTCCTCACCCTGCCTGCATCCTCAATCTGCCCACATCCACACCCTGCCCACGTCCTCACTCTGCCCACATCCTCCCCTGCCCGCATCCTCACCCTGCCCGCATCCTCACCCTACCCGCATCCTCACCCTGCCCATGTCCTCACTCTGCCCGCATCCTCACCCTGCCCGCATCCTCACCCTGCCCATGTCCTCACCCTGCCCATGTCCTCACCCTGCCTGCATCCTCAATCTGCCCACATCCACACCCTGCCCACGTCCTCACTCTGCCCACATCCTCCCCTGCCCGCATCCTCACCCTGCCCGCATCCTCACCCTACCCGCATCCTCACCCTGCCCGCATCCTCACCCTGCCCGCATCCTCATCCTGCCCGCATCCTCACCCTGCACATCGCCTCACTCTGCCCACATCCTCGCCCGCACCCTGCCCACGTCCTCACCCTGCCCACGTCCTTGTCCTCAACCTGCCCCGAACTTGTCCTCACCCTGCCCCCGTCCTCACCCTGCGCAAGTCCTCACCCTGCGCAAGTCCTCACCCTGCGCAAGTCCTCACCCTGCGCAAGTCCTCACCCTGCGCAAGTCCTCACCCTGCCCATGTCCTCGTCCTCAACCTGCCCACGTTACCGTCCTCACCCTGCCCATATCCACACCCTGCTCGTGTCATCGACATCACCCTGCCCGCGTACTCATCCTCAACCTGCCCACGTCCTCACACTGCCCGCGTCCGAACCCTCACCCAGCCCACATCATCATCCTGCCCATGTCCTCGTCCTCACCCTCCCCACGTCCTCACCCTGACCACATCCTCACCCTGAATACATGCTCACCCTACCCATGTCCTCACATTTCCCACACCCCACCTCCTCTGCCCACCTCCTCGCCCACCCCATATCCTCATGCTGCCCATGTCCTCTCCCTTGCCCTGCCCACGTACTCACTCAGTCCACCTCCTCACCCTCCCCACACCCGCGCTCTGCCGACATCCTCGCCCTGCCCACATCCTCACACTGCCCACGTCCTCGCTCTGCCCACGTCCTCGCCCTTACCCTGCCCACATCCTCGCTCTGCCCACGTCGTCGCTCTGCCCACATCCTCGCTGTTCCCACGTCCTCGCTCTGCCCACGTCCTTGCTCTGGCCATGTCCTTGCCCAGCCCACGTCCTCCCCTTACCCACACCCCCTGCCCACATCCTCACCCTGCCCATGTCCTCACCCTGTCCACGTCCTCACTCTGCACACGTCCTCATTCTGCTTACGTCCTCACCCTTCCCACGTCCTCGCTCTGCAACGTCCTCGACCTGCCCACACCCTCGTCCTGCATGCACCCTTCCCCTCCCCACATCCTTGCTGTCCCCACTTACTGACCCTGCACACTTACTCACTCTGCCCACGTCCTCACTCTGCCCACGTCCTCACTCTGCCCACGTCCTCACTCTGCCCACGTCCTCACTCTGCCCACGTCCTCACTCTGCCCACGTCCACACCCTGCGCAACGTCCTCACCCTGCGCAAGTCCTCACCTTGAGCATGTCCTCACCTTGCCCATGTCCTCAAGCTCCCCACATCCTCCAGCTCCCCACGTCCTCTCCTGGCCCACGCCGTCAACCTGACTACGTCCTCACCATGCCCACGTCCTCGCCCTGCCCGCGAACGCGCCCTTCCCACATCTTCACCCTGCCCGCGTCCTCACCCTGCCTGCGTCCTCAAGCTCCCCACATCTTCACCCTGCCCGCGTCCTCACCCTGCCTGCGTCCTCAAGCTCCCCACATCCTCACCCTGCCCGTGTCCTCACCCTACCCACGACCTGACCAATACCACGTCCTCACCTTGCCCACACTCTCACCCTGCACATACACTCCCACTACCCACGTCTTCACCCTCCCCACATCCTCATGCTTCCCATGTACTCATCCTGCCCACGTCCTCCGACTGCCCGCATCCTCCCCCTGCCCGTGTCCTCCCACTGCCCACATCCTTACCCTGCCCGCATCTTCACCATGCCCTCGTCCTCACTCTGCCCATGTCCTCACTGTGCCCATGTACTCACCCTGTCCACTTCCTCACTTGCCCTCACTCTCAGCCTGCACACAACCTCCCCCTGCCCATGTCTTCGCCCTGCCCCCATGCTCGTCTGGACTGCCTCCTTGCCCTACCAACGTCCTCACCCTCCTCACATCCTCAACCTTCCCCCAGCATCCTCTCCCTGCCCACGTCCTCGCCCTGCCCGTGTCCTCCCCATGCCCACATCCTCACCCTGCCTGCCTCCTCGCACTGCCTGCCTCCTCGCCCTGATCACGTCCTCACCCTGATCACGTCCTCACCCTGCCCAAATCCTCACTTGCCCACACTCTCACCCTGCCCACTTCTTCACCCTCCCCACATCCTCATGCTTCCCATGTTGTCATCCTGACTGCGTCCTTGCCCAACCCACCTCCTCACCCTGCCCACATCCCCACCCTGACCATGTCGTCGCCCTGACCATGTCCTCACCTTGCCCACACCCTCACCCTGCATGCACCCTCCCCCTGCCCATGTCCTCGCCCTGCCCACATCCTCAACCTAACCATGTCCTCACCCTGACCATGTCCTCACTCTGCCCAAGTCCTTGCCCTGCCCACGTCCTCACTCTGCCAACATCCTTGCCAAACCCATGTCTGCACCCTCCCCACATCCTCACGCTTCCCATGTTGTCATCCTGACTGCGTCCTTGCCCAACCCATTTCCTCACCCTGCCCACATCCTCACCCTGACCACGTCCTTGCCCTGCCCACATCCTCGCTCTGCCCAAATCCTCGCTTTGCCCACGTCCTTGCTCTGGCCGTGTCCTTGCCCAGCCCACGTCCTCGCCTTGCCCACACCCTGCATGCACCCACCTCCTGCCCACGTCCTTGCCCTCCCCACAACCTCACCCTGCCCATGTCCTCACACTGCCCACGTCCTCACCCTGTCCACGTCTGCACTCTGCACACGTCCTCGCTCTGCTTATGTCCTCACCCTCCCCCCGTCCTTGCTCTGCGCATGTGCTCGCTCTGCCCACGTCCTCGCCCTGCATGCACCCTCCCCCTCCCCACATCCTCGCCCTCCACTCGTCCTTACTCTGCCCATGTCTTCACTCTGCCCACGTCCTCACCCTGTGCATGTCCTCACTCTGTGCAAGTCTTCACCTTGCGCACGTCCTCACCCTGCCCATGTCCTCAAGCTCCCCATGTCCTCCAGCTCCCCACGTCCTCTCCCGGCCCATGACCTCACCCTGACTACGTCCTTGCCCTGCCCGCGTCTTCACTCTGCCCACGTCCTCGCACTGCCTGTGTCGTCCCCCTGCCCACATACTCACCCTGCCCGCCTCCTCGCACTGCCCACATCCTCCCCTGCCCGCATCCTCACCCTGCCCGCATCCTCACCCTACCCGCATCCTCACCCTGCCCATGTCCTCACTCTGCCCACGTCCTCACCCTGCCCGCATCCTCACCCTGCCCGCATCCTCACCCTGCCCGCATCCTCACCCTGCCCGCATCCTCGCCCTGCCAGCATCCTCAATCTGCCCACATCCTCACCCTGCCCACATCCTCACCCTGCCCGCATCCTCAATCTGCCCACATCCTCACCCTGCCCACGTACTCACTCTACCGCATCCTCGCCCTGCCCACGTACTCACTCTACCGCATCCTCGCCCTGCCCACGTACTCACTCTACCGCATCCTCGCCCTGCCCGCATCCTCGCCCTGCCCGCATCCTCGCCCTGCCCGCATCCTCACCCTGCCCGCGTCCTCACTCTGCCCGCGTCCTCACTCTGCCCGTGTCCTCACTCTGCCCACATCCTCACTCTGCCCACATCCTCACCCTGCCCGCATCCTCATCCTGCCCGCATCCTCACCCTGCCCATGGCCTCACTCTGCCCACATCCTCGCCCGCACCCTGCCCACGTCCTCACCCTGCCCACGTCCTTGTCCTCAACCTGCCCCGAACTTGTCCTCACCCTGCCCCCGTCCTCACCCTGCGCAAGTCCTCACCCTGCGCAAGTCCTCACCCTGCGCAAGTCCTCACCCTGCGCAAGTCCTCACCCTGCGCAAGTCCTCACCCTGCGCAAGTCCTCACCCTGCGCAAGTCCTCGTCCTCAACCTGCCCACGTTACCGTCCTCACCCTGCCCATATCCACACCCTGCTCGTGTCATCGACATCACCCTGCCCGCGTACTCATCCTCAACCTGCCCACGTCCTCACCCTGCCCGCGTCCGAACCCTCACCCAGCCCACATCATCATCCTGCCCATGTCCTCGTCCTCACCCTCCCCACGTCCTCACCCTGACCACATCCTCACCCTGAATACATGCTCTCCCTACCCATGTCCTCACATTTCCCACACCCCACCTCCTCTGCCCACCTCCTCGCCCACCCCATATCCTCATGCTGCCCATGTCCTCTCCCTTGCCCTGCCCACGTACTCACTCAGTCCACCTCCTCACCCTCCCCACACCCGCGCTCTGCCGACATCCTCGCCCTGCCCACATCCTCACACTGCCCACGTCCTCGCTCTGCCCACGTCCTCGCCCTTACCCTGCCCACATCCTCGCTCTGCCCACGTCATCGCTCTGCCCACATCCTCGCTGCTCCCACGTCCTCGCTCTGCCCACGTCCTTGCTCTGACCGTGTCCTTGCCCAGCCCACGTCCTCCCCTTGCCCACACCCCCTGCCCACATCCTCACCCTGCCCATGTCCTCACCCTGTCCACGTCCTCACTCTGCACATGTCCTCATTCTGCTTACGTCCTCACCCTTCCCACGTCCTCGCTCTGCAACGTCCTCGACCTGCCCACACCCTCGTCCTGCATGCACCCTTCCCCTCCCCACATCCTTGCTGTCCCCACTTACTGACGCTGCACACTTACTCACCCTGCCCACGTCCTCACTCTGCCCACGTCCTCACTCTGCCCACGTCCTCACTCTGCCCACGTCCTCACTCTGCCCAAATCCTCACCCTGCCCACGTCCACACCCTGCGCAACGTCCTCACCCTGCGCAAGTCCTCACCTTGAGCATGTCCTCACCTTGCCCATGTCCTCAAGCTCCCCACATCCTCCAGCTCCCCACGTCCTCTCCTGGCCCACGCCGTCAACCTGACTACGTCCTCACCATGCCCACGTCCTCGCCCTGCCCGCGAACGCGCCCTTCCCACATCTTCACCCTGCCCGCGTCCTCACCCTGCCTGCGTCCTCAAGCTCCCCACATCTTCACCCTGCCCGCGTCCTCACCCTGCCTGCGTCCTCAAGCTCCCCACATCCTCACCCCGCCCGTGTCCTCACCCTACCCACGACCTGACCAATACCACGTCCTCACCTTGCCCACACTCTCACCCTGCACATACACTCCCACTACCCACGTCTTCACCCTCCCCACATCCTCATGCTTCCCATGTACTCATCCTGCCCACGTCCTCCGACTGCCCGCATCCTCCCCCTGCCCGTGTCCTCCCACTGCCCACATCCTTACCCTGCCCGCATCTTCACCATGCCCTCGTCCTCACTCTGCCCATGTCCTCACTCTGCCCATGTCCTCACTGTGCCCATGTACTCACCCTGTCCACTTCCTCACTTGCCTTCACTCTCAGCCTGCACACAACCTCCCCCTGCCCATGTCTTCGCCCTGCCCCCATGCTCGTCTGGACTGCCTCCTTGCCCTACCAACGTCCTCACCCTCCTCACATCCTCAACCTTCCCCCAGCATCCTCTCCCTGCCCACGTCCTCGCCCTGCCCGTGTCCTCCCCATGCCCACATCCTCACCCTGCCTGCCTCCTCGCACTGCCTGCCTCCTCGCCCTGATCACGTCCTCACCCTGATCACGTCCTCACCCTGCCCAAATCCTCACTTGCCCACACTCTCACCCTGCCCACTTCTTCACCCTCCCCACATCCTCATGCTTCCCATGTTGTCATCCTGACTGCGTCCTTGCCCAACCCACCTCCTCACCCTGCCCACATCCCCACCCTGACCATGTCGTCGCCCTGACCATGTCCTCACCTTGCCCACACCCTCACCCTGCATGCACCCTCCCCCTGCCCATGTCCTCGCCCTGCCCACATCCTCAACCTAACCATGTCCTCACCCTGACCATGTCCTCACTCTGCCCAAGTCCTTGCCCTGCCCACGTCCTCACTCTGCCAACATCCTTGCCAAACCCATGTCTGCACCCTCCCCACATCCTCACGCTTCCCATGTTGTCATCCTGACTGCGTCCTTGCCCAACCCATTTCCTCACCCTGCCCACATCCTCACCCTGACCACGTCCTTGCCCTGCCCACATCCTCGCTCTGCCCAAATCCTCGCTTTGCCCACGTCCTTGCTCTGGCCGTGTCCTTGCCCAGCCCACGTCCTCGCCTTGCCCACACCCTGCATGCACCCACCTCCTGCCCACGTCCTTGCCCTCCCCACAACCTCACCCTGCCCATGTCCTCACACTGCCCACGTCCTCACCCTGTCCACGTCTGCACTCTGCACACGTCCTCGCTCTGCTTATGTCCTCACCCTCCCCCCGTCCTTGCTCTGCGCATGTGCTCGCTCTGCCCACGTCCTCGCCCTGCATGCACCCTCCCCCTCCCCACATCCTCGCCCTCCACTCGTCCTTACTCTGCCCATGTCTTCACTCTGCCCACGTCCTCACCCTGTGCATGTCCTCACTCTGTGCAAGTCTTCACCTTGCGCACGTCCTCACCCTGCCCATGTCCTCAAGCTCCCCACGTCCTCCAGCTCCCCACGTCCTCTCCCGGCCCATGACCTCACCCTGACTACGTCCTTGCCCTGCCCGCGTCTTCACTCTGCCCACGTCCTCGCACTGCCTGTGTCGTCCCCCTGCCCACATACTCACCCTGCCCTCCTCCTCGCACTGCCCACCACCTCGCCCTGATCACGTCCTCAGCATGATCACGTCCTCATCCTGCCCAAATCCTAACTTGCCCACACTCTCACCCTGCCCACATCCTCACGCTTCCCATGTTGTTGTCCTGACTGCATCCTTGCCCAACGCAAGTCCTCACCCTGCCCACATCCTCACCCTGACCATGTCCTCGCCCTGACCACATCCTCACTCTGTCAATATCCTCACACTCCCCGCGCCCTCACGCTTCCCATGTTGTCGTCCTGACTGCGTCCTTTCCCAACCCACTTCCTCACCCTGCCCACGTTCTCACCCTGACCACGTCCTTGCCCAACCCCCACCCTCGCTCTGCCCAAGTCCTCGCTCTGCCCACGTCCTTGCTCTGGCGGTGTCCTTCTCAAGCCCACATCCTCGCCTTGCCCACGTCCTCATCATGTATTCACCGCCCCCCTGCCCTCGTCCTCGCCCTCCTCATGTCCTCACCCTGCCCACATCTTCACCCTGCAAACGTCCTCAACCTGCCCAAGTCCTCACCCTCCCCATGTCCTCACCCTACCCACATCCTGACCAACCCCACTTCCTCACCCTGTCCACGTCCTCGATCTCCCCAAGTCCTCGCCCTGCCCACACCCTCGCCCTGCACGCACACACGTCCTCCCCATGTCCTCGACCTGCCCACGTACTCACCCTGCACACTGACTCACCCTGCCCATGTCCTCACTCTGCACACATCCTCACCCTGCGCACGTCCTCACCCTGCGCACGTCCTCACCCTGCGCACGTCCTCACCCTGCGCATGGCCTCACCCTGCCCATGTCCTCAAGCTCCCCACGTCCTCCAGCTCCCCAAATCCTCACCCTGCCCATGTCCTCACCCTGCCCATGTCCTTGCCCTGCCCGTGTCCTCACCCTGCCCAGATCCTCAAGCTCCCTATGTCCTCCAGCTCCCCACATCCTCTCCCGGCCCATGACCTCACCCTGACTACGTCCTCGCCCTGCCTGCGTCTTCACCCTGCCCACTTCCTCACCCTGCCCACCTCCTCGCACTGCCCGCCACCTCGCCCTGATCACGTCATCACCCTGATCATGTCCTCCTACTGCCCAAATCCTCACTTGCCCACACTCTCACCCTGCCCAGATCCTCACGCTTCCCATGTTGTCCTCCTGACTGCATCCTTGCCCAACCCACGTCCTCACCCTGCCCACGTCCTCACCCTGACCACATCCTCGCCCTGAACACGTCCTCACTCTGCCAATGTCCTCACCCTCCCCGCGTCCTCATGCTTCCCATGTTGTCATCCTGACTGCATCCTTGCCCAACTCACTTCCTCGCCCTTACCCACGTCCTCACCCTGCCCACGTCCTCACCATCCCCACGTCTTTACCCAACCCACATCCTGACCAACCCCACATCCTCACCCTGTCCACGTCCTCGACCTCCCCAAGTCCTCGTCCTGTCCACACCCTCGCCCTGCACGCACACACCTCCTCCCAATGTCCTCGCCCTCACCACGTACTCACCCTGCACACTGAATCACCCTGCCCACGTCCTCACTCTGCACACCTCCTCACCCTGTGCAAGTCCTCACCCTGCGCACGTCCTCACCCTGCGCACATCCTCACCCTGTGCATGTCCTCACCCTGCCCATGGCCTCACCCTGCCCACGTACTCAAGCTCCCCACGTCCTCCAGCTCCCTATGTCCACACCCTGCCCATGTCCTCACCCTGCCCATGTCCTCACCCTGCCCATGTCCTCACCCTGCCCATGTCCTCACCCTGCCCATGTCCTCGCCCTGCCCGTGTCCTCATCCTGCCCACGTCCTCAAGCTCCCCATGTCCTCGCCCTGCCCATGTCCACACTCAGCCCACGTCCTGACCAATCCCAGATCCTCACCCTGTCCACGTCCTCGCCCTGACTGCATCCTAACCCTGATCACGTCCTCGCCCTGATCACATCCTCACTCAGCTGCACATCATCACATTGCCCACACGCTCACCCAGCACATACCCTCCGACTGCCCATGTCTTCGCCCTGCCCATGTCCTCACGCTTCCCATGTACTCGTCCTCCCACTGCCTGCGTCCTGCCACTGCCCACGTGCTCCCCCTACCCGCGTCCTCCCCCTGCCTGCGACCTCCCCCTCCCCACGTCCTCGCCCTCCCTGCGTTCCTATGCTTCCCGCTTCCTCGAATTTACTACGTCCTTGCCCTGACCACATTCATTTCCTGCCAGTGTTCTCGCCCTGCCCGCATTCTCGCTCTGCCGCGACCTCGCTCTGCCCGTGTCCTCACCCTGCCCACTTCCTCGCTCTGCCCACCTCCTCACTGTGCCCACATACTCTCCCTGCTCACTTCCTCACTTGCCCACACTCTCACCCAGCACACACCATCCCCCGGCCCATGTCTTCTCCCTGCCCACGTTTTTGTCTAGTCTGCATCCTTCACCCATCAACGTCCTTACCCTCCTCACGTCTTCAACCTTCCCCCATCGTCCTCCCCCTGCCCACCTCCTCGCCCTGAGCACATCCTCACCCTGATCACGTCCTCACTCTGCCCAAATCCTCACTTGCCCACACTCTCACCCTGCCCTCTTCTTCGCCTTCACCGCATCCTCACGCATCCCATGTTGTCGTCCTAACTGCATCGTTGCCAAACCAACGTCTCACTCTGCCCATGTCCTCACCCTGACCACGTCGTCACCCTGACCATGTCCTCACTCTGCCCAAGTCCTCGCCCTGCCCGCGTCCTCACTCTGCCTACGTCCTTGCCCAGCCCACTTCCTCACCCTGCCTACGTCCTTACCCAGACCACGTCCTTGCCCTGCCCACACTCTCGCTCTGCCCAAGTCCTCGCTCTGCCCACGTTCTTGCTCTGGCTGTGTCCTTGCCAGCCCACGTCCTCGCCTTGCCCACACCCTCACCCTGCATGCACCCTCACCCTGCCCACATCCTCGCCATCCCCACGTCCTCACCTGCCCACATCCTGAGCCTGCACACGTCCTCACCCTCCCCACATCCTCACCCTGTCTACGTCCTTACTGTGCCCATGTCCTCACACTGCCCATGTCCTCACCCACCCCACGTCCTCGCTCTGCCCAAGTCCTCGCTCTGCCTACACCCTCGCCCTGCATGCACACACCCCCTCCCCACGTCCTCGCCCTCCCCAAGTTCTCGCCCTGCCCACATCCTCACCCTGCCCACATCCTCACCCTGCCCAGGTCCTCACCCTTCCCATGTTCTCAACCTACCCATATCCTGACCAAACCCACATCCTCACCCTGTCCACGTCCTCGCCCTCCCCAAGTCCTCGGCCTGCCCACACCCTCACCCTGCATGCACACACCTCCTCCCCACGTCCTCGCCCTCCCCACGTACTCACCCTGCACACTTACTCACCATGCCCAAGTCCTCACTCTGCCCACATCCTCACCCTGTGCATGTCCTCACCCTGCCCCGTCTATGCCCTTCCCATGTTTTCACGCTTCTCACGTACTCATCCTCCCACTGCCTGCGTCGTGCCACTGCCCGCGTGCTCCCCTTACCCGCATCCTCCCCTGCCCATGTCCTCCCCTGCCCGTGTCATCCTTCGCCCGCGTGCACCCCTGCCCACGTCCTCCCTCTGCCCATGTCTTCCCCCTGCTCGCATCCTCCCCCTGCCCACGTCCTCCCCCTCCCCTCATCCTCACCCTCCCTGCGTCCCTACGCTGCCCGCATCCTCGACTTTACTGTGTCCTCGCCCTGCCCACACTCATTTCCTGCCGGTGTTCTCGTCCGGCTCGTGTCCTCGCTCTGCCCGTGCCCTTGTTCTGCCCGTGTCCTCACCCTGCCCACCTCCTTGCTCTGCCCACCTCCTCACTCTGCCCATGTACTCTCCCTGCCCACTTCCACAACTGCCCACACTCACACCCTGCACTTACCACCCCCTGCCCACGTCTTTGCCCTGCCCGCGTCCATGTCTTGTCTGCATCCTTGCCCTATGCATGTCCTTATCCTCCTCGTGTCCTCAACCTTCCCCCATTCTCCTCGCCCTGCCCGCAACCTCGCCCTGCCCGTATCCTCCCCCTGCCCACATCCTCACCCTGCTTGCCTCCTCGCACTGCCCGCCTCCGTGCCCTGATCACATCCTCACTCTGATCACGTCCTCACCCTCGCCAAATCCTCATTTGCCCACACTCTCACCCTGCCCACTTCATTGCCCTCCCCACGTCCTCACGCTTCCCATTTTGTCATCCTGACGGCATCCTTGCCCAACCCACTTCCTCACCCTGCCCACGTCCTCATCCTGACCACAGCCTTGCCCTGCCCACACCCTCGCTCTGCCCAATTCCTCGCTCTGCCTACGTCCTTGCCCTGGCCATGTCCTTGCCAGCCCACGTCCTCTCCTTTCCCACACCCTCACCCTGCATGCACCCGCCCCCTGCCCACGTCCTCGCCATCCCTACGTCCTCACCTGCCCACATCCTGACCCTGCCCACATCCTCACCCTGCCCACTTCCTCACCCTCCCAATGTCCTCAACCTACCCATATCCTGACCAACCCCACATCCTCACCCAGTCCACGTCCTTGCCCTCCCCAAGTCCTCGGCCTGCCCACACCTTCGACCTGCACGCACACACCTCCTCCCCACGTCCTCGCCCTCCCCACGTACTCACCCTGCATACTTACTCACCGTGCCAACGTCCTCACCCTGTCCACATCCTCACCCTGTCCACGTCCTCACCCTCCCCAAGTCCTCGACCTGCCCACACTCTCGCCCTGCACGCACACACCTCCTCCCAACGTCCTCGCCCTCCCCACGTACTCAACCTGCACACTTACTCACCATGCCCAAGTCCTCACTCTGTCCACATCCTCAGCCTGGGCAAGTTCTCACCCTGCGCACGTCCTCACCCTGCCCCGTCTACACCTTTCCCATGTCCTCACGCTTCCCACATTGTCATCTTCCCACTGCGTGCGTCATCCTTCGCCCGCGTGCCCCCCTGTCCACGACCTCCCTCTGCCCATGTCTTCCCCCTGCCCGCATCCTCCCCCTGCCCACGTCCTCCCCGTCCCCGCATCCTCGGCCTCCCCGCGTCCCTATGCTGCCTGCATCCTCGAATTTACAGTGTCCTCACCCTGCCCACACTCATTTCCTGCCGGTGTTCTCGTCCGGCTCGCGTCCTCGCTCTTCCTGTGTCCTTGTTCTGCGCCTGTCCTCACCCTGCCCACCTCCTCGCTCTGCCCACCTCCTCACTTTGCCCATGTACTCTCCCTGCCCACTTCCACAATTGCCCACACTCACACCATGCACTTACCACCCCCTGCCCACATCTTCGCCCTGCCCGCGTCCATGTCTTGTCTGCATTCTTGCCCTATCCACGTCCTTACCCTCCTCATGTCCTCAACCTTCCCCCATCCTACCTGCCCTGCCCGCATCCTCGCCCTGCCCGTGTCATCCCCCTGTCCACCTCCTCACCCTGCCTGCCTCCTTGCACTGCCCGCCTCCTCGCCCTGATCACGTCCTCACCCTGATCACGTCCTCACCCTCCCCAAATCCTCATTTGCTCACACTCTCACCCTGCCCACTTCATCACTCTCCCCACGTCCTCACGCTTCCCATGTTGTCATCCTGACTGCATCCTTGCCCAACCCACTTCCTCACCCTGCCGAGGTCCTCATCCTGACCACGGCCTTGCCCTGCCCACACCCTCGCACTGCCCAAATCCTCGCTCTGCCCACGTCCTTGCACTGACCATGTCCTTGCCCAGCCCATGTCCTCGCCTTGCCCACACCCTCACCCTGCATGCACCCTCCCCCTGCCCACGTCCTCGCCATCCCTACGTCCTCACCCTGCCCACATCCTGACCCTGCCCACGTCCTCACCCTCCCCATGTCCTCACGCTGTCCACATCCTTACTCTGCCCATCTGCTCACACTGCCCACGTCCTCACCCTCCCCATGTCCTCGCTCTGCCCAAGTCCTCGCCCTGCCCACATCCTCGCCCTGCACGCACACACCCGACTCGCCAGGTCCTCGCCCTCCCCACATACTCACCCTGCGCACCTACTCACCTTGCACATATCATCACTCTGCCCATGTCCTCAAAATGCGCAAGTCCTCACCCTGCGCACATCCTCACCCTGTGCACGTCCTCATCCTGCACACGGCCTCACCCTGCACACGTCCTCCCCCTGCCCACGTCCTCACCCTGCCCACGTCCTCAAGCTCCCCACGTCCTTGCCCTCCCCACGTACTCACCCTGCACACCTACTCACCTTGCACATGTCCTCACTCTGCCCATGTCCTCAAAATGCGCAAGTCCTCCCCTTGCCCATGTCCTCACCCTGTCCACGTTCTCATGCTCCCCACGTCCTCCAGCTCCCCACGTCCTCACCCTGCCCTCATCATCACCCTGCCCACGTCCTCGCTCTGCCCACCTCCTCGCTCTGCCCACCTCCTCACTCTGCCCACCTCCTCACTCTGCCCACCTCCTCACTCTGCCCACCTCCTCACTCTGCCCACATACTCTCCCTGCCCACTTCCTCACTTGCCCACTTCCTCACTTGCCCACTTCCTCACTTGCCCACACTCTCACCCTGCACACACCATTCCCCTGCTCACATCTTCAGCCTGCCCACGCCCTTGTCTTGTCTGCATACTTGCCCTACCCATGTCCTCATGGGCCTGACGTCCACACCCTTCCCCCATCGTCCTCGCTCTCCCCAAGCCCACCCTCGGCCCACGTCCTCCCTCTGACCGCATCCTTCTTCTGCCCATGTCCTCACCCTGCCCATGTCCTCGCCTGCCCGTGTCCTCATCCTGCCCTCGTCCTCAAGCTCCCCATGTCCTCGCCCTGAAAGCATCCTAACCCTGATTACGTCCTCGCCCTGATCACGTCCTCACTCAGCCCCACGTCCTCACTCTGCCCACGTCCTCGCCCTGCCCGTGTCCTCACCCTGACTGCTTCCTCAAGCTCCCCACGTCCTCGCCCTGCCCGTGTCCTCACCCTGCCCACGTCCTGACCAACCCCACATCCTCACCCTGTCTATGTCCTCGCCCTGACTGCATCCTAACCCTGATTACGTCCTCGCCCTGATCACATTCTCACTCAGCCCCACATCCTCACTCTGCCCATGTACTCACCCAGCCCACATCATCACTTGCCCACACTCTCACCCTGCACATACACGCCCACTGCCCACATCTTCACGCTTCCCATGTCCTCACGCTTCCCATGTACTCATCCTCCCACTGCCTGCATCCTGCCACTGCCGCGTGCTCCCCCTACCCAAATCCTCCCCCTGCCCGCGTACTCCCATGCCCGCGTGCTCCCCTGCCCATGTCCTCCCTCTGCCTGTGTCTTCCCCCTGCCCGTGTCCTCCCCCTGCCCGTGTCCTCCCTCTCCCTGCGTCCTTGCCCTCCCCGCGTCCCTATGCTGCCCGCATCCTCGACTTTACTGAGTCCTCGCCCTGCCCACTCTCATTTCCTGCCAGAGTTCTCGACCTGCCCGAGTCCTTGCTCTTTCCATGTCCTCGCTCTGCCCGCCTCCCCACTCTGCCCATGTACTCTCCCTGCCCACATCCTCACTTGCCCACTCACACTGCACTCACCATTCCCCTGCCCACGTCTTCGCCCTGCCCGTATCCATGTCTTGTCTGCGTCCTTGGCCTATCCACGTCCTTACCCTCCTCACGTCCTCAACCTTCCCCCATCATCCTCACCCTACCCACATCCTCACCCTGCCCGTGTCCTCCCCCTGCCCACATCCTCACCCTGCCTGCCTCCTCGCACTGCCCGCCTCCTCGCCCTGATCATGTCCTCACCCTGATCACGTCCTCACCCTCCCCAAATCCTCACTTGCCCACACTCTCACCCTGCCCACTTCATCGCCCTCCCCACGTCCTCACGCTTCCCATGTTGTCGTCCTGACTTCATCCTTGCCCAACCCACGTCCTCACCTTGCCCACAAACTTACCCTGCCCACGTCCTCATCCTGACCCCGTGTTTGCCCTGTCCACACCCTCGCTCTGCCCAAGTCCTCGCTCTGCCCACGTCCTTGCCCTGGCCATGTCCTTGCCCTGACTACATCCTCGCCTTGCCCACACCCTCACCCTGCATGCACCTTCCCCCTGTCCTCGTCCACACCATCCCTACGTCCTCACCCTGCCCACATCCTGACCCTGTCCACGTCCTCACCCTCCCCACATCCTCGCTCTGCCTAAGTCCTTGCCCTGCCCACATCCTTGCCCTGCACGCACACACCCTACTCGCCACATCCTCGCCGTCCCCATGTATTCACCCTGCACACTTACTCACCTTGCAAATGTCCTCACTCTGCCCATGTCCTTACCCTGCGCAAGTCCTCACCCTGCGGACATCCTCACCCTGTGCACGTCCTCACCCTGTGCATGTCCTCACCCTGTGCACGTCCTCACCCTGCGCACGGCCTCACCCTGCACATGTCCAACCACTGCGCACGTCCTCACCCTGCCCACGTCCTCCAGCTCTCCACGTCCTCCAGCTCCCCACGTCCTCACCCTGCCCACGTCATCACCCTGCCCATGTCCTTGCCCTCCCCACCTCCTCACACTGCCCACTTCCTCACTCTGCCTACATACTCTCCCTGCCCACTTCCTCACTTGCCCACACTCTCACCCTGCACACACCATTCCCCTGCCCACATCTTCACCCTGCCCGTGCCCTTGTCTTGTCTGCATACTTGCCCTACCCACGTCCTCACGGGCCTGACATCAACACCCTTCCCCCATTGTCCTCGCTCTGCCCTAGCCCACCCTCGGCCCACGTCCTCCCACTGACCGCATCCTTCTTCTGCCCACGTCCTCACCCTGCCCACATCCTCGCCCAACCCGTGTCCTCATCCTGACCGCATCCTTCTTCTGCCCACGTCCTCACCCTGCCCACATCCTCGCCCAACCCGTGTCCTCATCCTGACCGCATCCTCAAGCTCTCCACTTCCTCGCCCTGCCCGTGTACTCACCCTGCCCACGTCCTGACCAACCCCACATCCTCACCCTGTCTAGGTCCTCGCCCTGACTGCATCCTAACCCTGATTACGTCCTCGCCCTGATCACGTTCTCACTCAGCCCCATGTCCTCACTCTGCCCATGTACTCGCCCAGCCCACGTCATCACTTGCCCACATTCCTACCCTACACATACACTCCCACTGCCCACATCTTCACCCTGCCCATGTCCTCACACTTCCCATGTACTCGTCCTCCCACTGCCTGCATCCTGCCACTGCCGCGTGCTCCCCCTACCCGAATCCTCCCCCTGCCCGCGTCCTCCCCTGCCCGCATGCTCCCCTGCCCGTGTCCTCCCCTGCCCGCGTCATACCCCTGCCTGTGTCATCCTTCACCCGCGTGCTCCCCTGCCCACGTCCTCCCTCTGCCCGTGTCTTCCCCCTGCCCGCGTCCTCCCCCTCCCTGCGTACTTGTCCTCCCAGCGTCCCTACGCTGCCCGCATCCTTGCCTTTAGTGCGTCCTCGCCCTGCCCACACTCATTTCCTGCCGGTGTTCTCGTCTTGCCCGCGTCCTTGTTCTGCCCGTTTCCTCACCCTGCCCACCTCCTTGCTCTGCCCACCTCCTCACTCTGCCCATGTACTCTCCCTGCCCACTTCCTCACATGCCCACACTCTCACACTGCACTCACCATCCCCCTGCCCACATCTTCGCCCTGCCCGCGTCCATGTCTTCTCTGCGTGTTTGCCCTGTCCACGTCCTTACCCTCCTCAGGTCCTCAACCTTCCCCCATCGTCCTCACCGTGCCCGCATCCTCACCCTGCCGGTGTCCTCCCCCTGGCCACATCCTCACCCTACCTGCCTTCTCGCACTGCCCGCCTCCTCGCCCTGATCATGTCCTCACCCTGATCACGTCCTCACCCTCCCCAATCCTCATTTGCCCACACTCTCACCCTGCCCACTTCTTCGCCTTCCCCACGTCCTCACGCTTCCCATGTTGTCATCTTGACTGCATCCTTGCCCAACCTACATCCTCACCTTGCCCACGTCCTCATCCTGACCACATCGTCGCCCTGACCATGTCCTCACTATGCCCAAGTCCTCGCTCTGCCCACGTCCTTGCCCAGCCCATGTCCTCGCCTTGCCCACACCCTTACCCTGCATGCACCCTCCCCCTGCACATGTCCTCGTCATCCCCACGTCCTCACCCTGCCCACATCCTGACACTGCCCACGTCCTCACCCTGTCCACGACCTTACTCTGCCCACGTCCTCACACTACCCATGTCCTCACCCTCCCCATGTCCTCGCTCTGCCCAAGTCCTCGCCCTGCCCACACCCTCGCCCTGCACGCACACACCCTACTCCCCACGTACTCACCCTGCACACTTACTCACCTTGCCCATGTCCTCAGTCTGCCCAAGTTCTCACCCTGCGCAAGTCGTCACCCTGCGCACATCCTCACCCTGCGCACGTCCTCACCCTGCGCACGTCCTCACCATGCGCACGGCCTAACCCTGCCCACGTCCTCCCCTGCCCACGTCCTCACCCTGCCCATGTCCTCAAGCTCCCCACGTCCTCCAGCTCCCCACGTCCTCACCCTGCCCACATCCTGACACTGCCCACGTCCTCACCCTCCCCACGTCCTCACCCTGTCCACGACCTTACTCTGCCCACGTCCTCACACTACCCATGTCCTCACCCTCCCCATGTCCTCGCTCTGCCCAAGTCCTCGCCCTGCCCACACCCTCGCCCTGCACGCACACACCCTACTCCCCACGTACTCACCCTGCACACTTACTCACCTTGCCCATGTCCTCAGTCTGCCCAAGTTCTCACCCTGCGCAAGTCGTCACCCTGCGCACATCCTCACCCTGTGCACGTCCTCACCCTGCGCACGTCCTCACCATGCGCACGGCCTAACCCTGCCCACGTCCTCCCCTGCCCACGTCCTCACCCCGCCCATGTCCTCAAGCTCCCCACGTCCTCCAGCTCCCCACGTCCTCACCCTGACCTCATCCTACCCCTGCCCACGTCCTCGCCCTGCCCACCTCCTCGCTTTGCCCACCTCCCTACTCTGCCCACATACTCTCCCTGCCCACTTCCTCACTTGCCCACACTCTCACCCTGCACACACCATTCCCCTGCCCACATCTTCACCCTGCCCCCGCCCTTGTCTTGTCTGCATACTTGCCCTACCCACGTCTCTACGCTTCCCGCATCCTCAACTTTACTGCGTCCTCGCCCAGCCCACACTCATTTCCTGCCGGTGTTCTCATCCTGCCCGCGTCCTCACTCTGCCCGTGTCTTTGTTCAGCCCGTGTCCTCACCCTGCCCACCTCCTCGCTCTGCCCACTTCCTCACTCTGCCCATGTACTCTCCCTGCCCACTTCCTCTCTTGTCCACACTCTCACACTGCACTCACCATCACCCTGCCCACGTCTCCGCCCTGCCCACGTCCATGTCTTGTCTGCGTCCTTGCCCTATCCACGTCCTTACCCTCCTCATGTCCTCAACTTTTCCCCATCGTCCTCGCCCTGCCCGCATCCTCACCCTGTCTGTGTCCTCCCCCTGCCCACATCCTCACCCTGCCTGCCTCCTCACGCTGCCCACCTCCTCGCCCTGATCACGTCCTCACCCTGATCACGTCATCACTCTCCCCAAATCCTCACTTGCCCACACTCTCACCCTGCCCACTTCTTCGCCCTCCCCACATCCTCATGCTTCCCATGTTGTCATCCTGACTGCATCCTTGCCCAACCCACGTCCTCACCCTGCCCATGTCCTCATCCTGACACCGTCCTTGCCCTGCCCACACCCTCGCTCTGCCCAAGTCCTCGCTCTGCCCACATCCTTGCCCTGGCCATGCCCTTGCCCAGCGCACATCCTCGCCTTGCCCACACCCTCACGCTGCATGTACCCTCCCCTGCCCACGGCCTCACCCTCCCCACGTCCTCACCCTGTCCACGTCCTGACTCTGCCCATGTCCTCACCCTCCCCACGTCCTGGCTCTGCCCAAGTCCTCGCCCTGCCCACACCCTCGCCCTGCACGCAGAAACCCTACTCGCCATGTACTCGCCCTCCCCACGTACCCACCCTGCACACTTACTCATCTTCCCCATGTCCTCACTCTGCCCATGTCCTCACCCTGCGCAAGTCCTCACTCTGCGCACATCCTCACCCTGTGCATGTCCTCACCCTGCGCAAATCCTCACCCTGTGCACGTCCTCACCCTGTGCACGTCCTCACCCTGTGCACGTCCTCACCCTGCGCACGGCCTCATCCTGCACACGTCCTCCCCCTGCCCACGTACTCTCCCTGCCCACGTCCTCAAGCTCCCCACGTCCTCCAGCTCCCCACGTCCTCACCCTGCCCTCGTCATCACCCTGCCCATGTCCTCGCCCTGCCCACCTCATCGGTTTGCCCACCTCCCTACTCTGCCCACATATTCTCCCTGCACACTTCCTCACTTGCCCAAACTCTCACCCTGCACAAGTCCTGCCTGTGTCCTCCCCCTGGCCACATCCTCACCCTTCCTGCCTCCTCGCACTGCCTGCCTCCTCGCCCTGATCACGTCCTCACCCTCCCCAAATCCTCACTTGCACACAATCTCACCCTGCCCACTTCTTCGCCATCCCCACATCCTCACGTTTCCCATGTTGAAGTCCTGACTGCATCCTTGCCCAACCCACGTCCTCACCCTGCCCACGTCCTCATGCTGACCACGTCCTTCCCCTGCCCACACTCTCGCTCTGCCCATGTCCTTGCCCTGGCCAAGTCGTTGCCCAGCCCATGTCCTCGCCTTGCCCACACCCTCACCCTGCATGCACCCTCCCCTGCCCACGTACTCGCCATCCCCACATCCTCACCCTGCCCACATCCTGACACTGCCCACATCTTCACCCTTACCTACGTCCTCACCCTGCCCACATCCTGACCCTGCCCACGTCCTCACCTTCCCTACATCCTCAAGCTGTCCACATCCTTACTCTGCCCATCTGCTCACACTGCCCACGTCCTCACCCTCCCCATGTCCTCGCTCTGCCCAAGTCCTCGCCCTGCCCACATCCTCGCCCTGCATGCACACACCCTACTCGCCAGGTCCTCGCCTTCCCCACGTACTCACCCTGCACACTTCTTCACCTCGCCCATGTCCTCACCCTGCCCATGTCCTCACCCTGCCCACATCCTCAAGCTCCCCCCTTCCTCCAGCTCCCCACATCCTTACCCTCCCCTCATCCTCGCCCTGCCCACCTCTTCGCTCTGCCCACCTCCCTACTCTGCCCACATACTCTCCCCGCCCACTTCCTTACTTGCCCACACTCTCACCCTGCAGACACCATTCCCCTGCACACATCTTCACACTGCCCGTGCCCTTGTCTTGTCTGCATATTTGCCCTACCAACGTCCTCACCGGCCTGACATCCACACCCTTCCCCCATCGTCTTCGCTCTGCCCAAGCCCTCCCTCGGCCCACATCCTCCCTCTGACTGCATTCTTTTTCTGCCCACGTCCTCCCACTGCCCACGGCCTCCCCTGCTTGTGGTTTCCCCATGCCCGCTTCCTGCCCCTGCCCACCGCCTGTCCCTGCCTGCCTCCTCCCCCTGCCCGCCTCCTCCACTGCCCGCGTCCTCACCTGCCCACGTCCTCCCCTGCCCACATCCTCCCCTGCCCGCGTCCTCCCCTGTCTGCCTCCTCGCCCTGCCCACCTCCTTGCCCTGCACACATCTTTGCCCTCCGCACATCCTCACGCTTGTCATGTTGTAATCCTGACTCCGTCCTTTCCAAACCCACGTCCTCACACTGCCCACGTCCTCACCCTGCCCATGTCCTCAAGCACTCCACGTCCTCAAGCTCCCCACATCCACCAGCTCCCCACGACTTCACCCTACCCATGTCCACATGCTTCCCCTGTACTTGTACTGCCCACGTCCTCCCCTGCGCGTGTCCCCCCTGCCCACATCCTCCTCCTGCCCACGTCCTCCCCCTAGCCATGTCCTCCCCCTGCATGCATCCTGCCCCTGCCCCTGCCCGCCTTCTCCCCCGCCTGCTTCCTGCCCCTGCCCGCCTCCTCCCCCAGCCCGCATCCACCCCCTACACCTGCCCATGTCCTTGCCTTGCTTGCGTTCTCGCCCTGCCCACATCCTCGCTCTGACCACATCCTCACCCTGAATACATGCTCATGCTATCCACGTCCTCACATTTCCCACACCCTTGCTCTGCCCACGTACCCACTCTGCCCAGGTCCTCGCCCTGCCAACGTCCTAGCCCTGACCACATCCTCGCTCTGACCCCATCCTCACTCTGCCCAAGTACTCGCCCACTCCACGCCTCACCCTGACTATACCCATTTACTCACCCTGACTATACCCTCATCCTTACCCGGCCCATGTCCTCACCCTGCCCCTGTCCTCGTCCTCACCCTGCCCCCGAACTCGTCCTCACCCTGACCCCGTGCTCACCCTGACCCCGTCCTCACCCTGCCCCTGAACTCGTCCTCACCCTGACCCCGTCCTCACCCTGCCCACATCCTCACCCTGCGAACGTCCTCACCCTGCCTGCATCCTCGTCCTCACCCTGCCCGCGTTATCGACCTCACCCTGCCCGCGTCGTTGTCCTCAACCTGCCCACGTTCTCACCGTGCCCTCATCCTCACCCTGCCCATGTCCTCGTCCTCACCCTCCCCACGTCCTCACCCTGACCACATCCTCTCCCTGAATATGTGCTCACCCTACACACGTCCTCACGTTTCAACACATTCAGTATGCCCATGTACTCGCCCTGCCCACCTCCTCGCCCTCCCCACACTCTCGACCTGCCCACGTCTTCCCCTTACCCTGCCCATGTACTCGGTCTGCCAACGTCCTCGCCCTACCCACATCCAGATGCTGCCCATGTCCTCGCTCTGCCCAAATCCTCGCCCTCCTCACAACCTCATGCTGCCCACGTCCTCGCTCTGCCCATGTCCTTGCTTGAGCTGTGTCTTTCCCCAGCCCATGTCCTTGCCTTGCCCACATCCTCACACTGCATGCAACCTCCCCCTGCCCACATCTTCACCCTGCCCATGTCCTCACCCTTCCCATGTACTCGTCCTCCCACTCCCCATGTTCTCCCCTGCCCGTGTACTAGCCCTGCCCGCGTCTTCCCCCGCCC
This sequence comes from Isurus oxyrinchus, assembly GCA_026770705.1. Classification (NCBI taxonomy): domain Eukaryota; kingdom Metazoa; phylum Chordata; class Chondrichthyes; order Lamniformes; family Lamnidae; genus Isurus; species Isurus oxyrinchus. Next base: position 65,305,923 of record JANJGN010000021.1, read on the forward strand.
ACATGCTCCCCCTGCCCCTGTCCTCCCCTGCCCGCGTCCTCGCCCTCCACGCGTCCTTACGCTACCCGCATCCTCGACTTGACTGTGTCATCATCCTGCCGGCGTCCTCAAGCTCCCCACGTCCTCGCCCTGCCCACCTCCTCGCTCTGCCCACCTCCTCACACTGCCCACGTACTCTCCCTGCCCACATCCTCACTTACTCACACTCTCACCCTGCACACACCATCCCACTGCCCATGTCCTCACCCTGCCCACATCCTCGCCCTGCCCGTGTCCTCATCCTGCCGGCATCCTCAAGCTCCCCATGTCCTCGCCTTGCCCGTGTCCTCACACTGCCCACGTCCTGACCAACCCCACATCCTCACCCTGTCTACGTCCTCGCCCTGATCACATCCTCACCCTGATCACGTCCTCACTCTGCCCAAATCCTCACTTGCCCACACCTTCACCCTGTCCACTTCTTCACCCTCCCCATGACCTCAAGCTTCCCAAGTTGTCGTCCTGACTGCATCCTTGCCCAATCCACGCACTCACACTGCCCACATCCTAACCCTGACCACGTCCTTGCACTGACCACGTCCTCACTCTGCCCAAGTCTTCACCCTGCCTGCTTCCTCACTCTGCCAATGTCCTTGACAAACCCACGTTCTCACCCTGCCAACATCCTCACCCTCCCCATGTCCTCACGCTTCCCATGTTGTCATCCTGACTGTGTCCTTGCCCAACCCACTTCCTCACCCTGCCCACGTCCTCACCCTGACCACTTCCTTGCCCTGCCCAAACCCTCGTCCTGCCCAAGTCCTCGCTCTGCCCAAGTCCATGCTCTGGCCATGTCATTGCCCAGCCCACGTCCTCGCTTTGCCCACACCCTCACCCTGCAGGCACCCTCCCCTCCCCACGTCCTCGCCATCCCCACGTCCTCACCCTGCCCACATCCTGACCCTGCCCACATCCTGACCCTGCCCACGTCCTCACCCTCCCCACATCCTCGCTCTGCCCAAGTCCTAGACCTGCCCACACCCTCGCCCTGCACGCACACACCTCCTCCCCATGTCCTCGCACTCCCCAAGTCCTCACCCTGCCCGCATCCTCACCCTCCCCACGTACTCACCCTACACACATCCTGACCAACCCCACATCCTCACTGTCCACGTCCTCGCCCTCCCCAATTCCTCGTCTGCCCACACCCTCGCCCTGCATGCACACACCTCCTCCCCATGTCCTTGCACTCCCCACGTACTCACATTGCACACTTACTCTCTCTGCCCACGTCCTCACTCTGCCCAAGTTCTCATTCTGCCCACATCCTCACCCTGCGCAAGTCCTCACCCTGCGCACGTCCTCACCCTGCACACGTACTCACCCTGTGCACGTCCTCACCCTGCGCATGGCCTCACCCTGCCCACGTCCTCAAGCTCCCCACATCCTCCAGCTCCCCATGTCCTCGCCCTGCCCGTGTCCTCACCCTGCCGGCATCCTCAAGCTCCCCACGTCCTTGCCCTGCACGTGTCCTCACCCTGCCCACGTCCTGACCAACCTCACATCCTCACGCTGTCTACATCCTCGCCCTGACTGCATCCTAACTCTGATTACGTCCTCGCCCTGATCACGTCCTCACCCTGCCCATGTACTCGCCCAGCCCACGTCATCACTTGCCCACACTCTCACCCTGCACATACACTCCCACTGCCCACGTCTTTGCCCTTCCCATGTCCTCACGCTTCCCATGTACTCGTCCTCCCACTGCCTGCATCCTGCCACTGCCGCGTGCACCCGCTACCCGAATCCTCCCCCTGCCCGCGTCCTCCCCTGCCCACATGCTCCCCTGCCCGTGTCCTCCCTCTGCCCGCGTTTTTCACCTGCCCGCGTCCTCCCCTTGCCCGTGTCCTCCGCCTCCCAGCGTCCTCGCCCACCCCACGTCCCTACACCGCTCGCATCCTCGACTTTAAGCCGTCCTCGCCCTGCCCACACTCATTTCCTGCTGGTGTTCTCGCTCTGCCCGTGTCTTCGCTCTGCCCGTGTCCTTGTTCTGCCGATATCCTTGCCCTGCCCACCTCCTCGCTCTGCCCACCTCCTCACTCTGCCCACGTACTCTCCCTGATCACGTCCTCACCCTGATCATGTCCTCACCCTCCCCAAATCCTCACTTTCCCACACTCTCACCCTGCCCACTTCTTCACCCTCCCCACGTCCTCACGCTTCCCATGTTGTCCTCCTGACTGCATCCTTGCCCAACCCATGTCCTCACCCTGACCATGTCCTCACCCTGACCATGTCGTCGCCCTGACCATGTCCTCACTCTGCGCAAGTCCTCGCCCTGCCCGCCTCCTCACTCTGTCAATGTTCTTGCCAAACCCACGTCCTCGCACTGCCAACTTTCTCGCCCTGCCCACGTCCTCAACCTGACCACGTCCTTGCCCTGCCCACTCTCTCGCTCTGCCCAAGTCCTCACTCTGTGCACGTTCTTGCTCTGGCCATGTCCTTGCCCAGCCCACGTCCTTGCTTTGCCCACTCCCTCACCCTGCATGCACCCTCCCCCTCCCCACGGCCTTGCCATCCCCACATCCTCACCCTGCCCACAACCTGACCCTGCCCACATCCTCACCCTCCCCACATCTGACCCTGCCCACGTCCACGCCCTCCCCAGGTCCTCAACCTGTCCACGTCCTTACTTTGCCCATGTCCTCACGCTGCCCATGTCCTCACCCTCCCCAAGTCCTCACTCTGCCCAAGTCATCGCCCTGCCCACACCCTCGCCCTATATGCACACACCCCCTTCCCACATCCTCGCCCTCCCCAAGTCCTCACCCTGACCACATCCACCCCCTCCCCGCATCCATGACTTTAATGCACCGTTGCCCAGCTCACACTCATTTCCTGCCGGTGTTCTCTCCCTGCCCGTGTCCTCGCTCTGCCCGCGTCCTCACCCTGCCCACCTCCTCGCTCTGCCCACCTCCTCACTGTGCCCATGTACTCTCCCTGCCCACTTCCTCACTTGCCCACACTCTCACCATCCCACTGCCCATGTCTTCGCCCAGCCCACGTCCTTGTCTTGTCTGCATCCTTGCCCTATCAATGTCCTTACCCTCCTCGTGTCCTCAACCTTCCCCCATTGTCCTCGCCCAGCCCGCATCCTCACCCTGCCCGTGTCATCCCCCTGCCCACATCCTCACCCTGCCCGCCTCCTCGCACTGCCCGCCTCCTCGCCCTGATCACGTCCTCACCCTGATCATGTCCTCACCCTCCCCAAATCCTCACTTGCCCACACTCTCACCCTTCCCACTTCTTCGCCCTCCCCACGTCCTCACGCTTCCCATGTTGTTGTCCTGACTGCGTCCTTGCCCAACCCACATCCTCACCCTGCCCACGCCCTCACCCTGACCACCTCCTTGCCCTGCCCAAACCCTCGCTCTGCCCAAGTCTTCACTCTGCCCATGTCCTTGCCCTGGCAGTGTCCTTGCCCAACTCACGTCCTCTCCCTGCCCACGTCCTAACCCTGACCACGTACTCACTCTGCCCAAGACTTCGCCCTGCCTGCTTCCTCACTCTGCCAACGTCCTTGACAAACCCACGTTCTCACCCTGCCAACGTCCTCTCCCTCCCCACATCCTAACGCTTCCCATGTTGTCGTCCTGACTGTGTCCTTGCCCAACCCACTTCCTCACCCTCCCCACGTCCTCACCCTGAACACATCCTTGCCCTGCCCAAACCCTTGTCCTGCCCAAGTCCTCGCTCTGCCCAAGTCCTTGCTCTGGCCATGTCCTTGCCCAGCCCACGTCCTCACCTTGCCCACACCCTCGCTCTGCATGCACACACCCCCTACCCACCTCCTCGACCTCCCCAAGTCCTCACCCTGCCCACATCCTCACCCTGCCCACATCCTCACCCTGCCCATGTCCTCACCCTACCGCCGTCCTCACCCTACCCACATCCTGACCAACCCCACATCCTCACCCTGTCCACCTCCTTGCCCTCCCGAAGTCCTCGCCCTGCCCACACCCTCGACCTGCACGCAGACACCTCCTCCCCACGTGCTTGCCCTCCCCACATACTCACCCTGAACACTTACTCACCATGTCCACGTCCTCACTCTGCCCACATCCTCACCCTGCCCATGTCCTCACCCTGCCCATGTCCTCACCCTGCCCATGTCCTCACCCTGCCCATGTCCTCACCCTGCCCATGTCCTCACCCTGCCCATGTCCTCACCCTGCCCATGTCCTCAAGCTCCCCATGTCCTCCAGCTCCCCACGTCCTCACCCTGCCCATGTCTTCACCCTGCCCACGTCCTCGACTTGTCCGTGTCCTCATCCTGCCAGCGACCTCAAGCTCCCCACGTCCTTGCCCTGCCCGTGTCCTCACCCTGCCCACATCCTGACCAAACCCACATCCTCACCCTGTCTACGTCCTAGCCCTGACTGCATCCTAACCCTGATTACGTCCTCGCCCTGATCATGTCCTCACTCAGCCCGACGTCCTCACTCTGCCAATGTACTCACCCAGCCCACATCATCACCTTGCCCACAGTCTCACCCTGCACATACCTTCCCACTGCCCACGTCTTCACCCTGCCCATGTCCTCACGCTTCCCATGTACTCGTTCTCCCACTGCCTGCATCCTGCCACTGCCCACGTGCTTCACCTACCCGCATCCTCCCCTGCCTGTGTCCTCCCCTGCCCGCGTCATCCCTCGCCCGCGTGCTCCCCTCCCCGCGTCCTCCCTCTGCCTGCGTCTTCCCCCTGCCCACGGCCTCCCCCTGCCCGCATCCTTCCCCTCCCTGTGTCCTCGCCCTCTGTGCATCCCTACGCTGCCCACATCCTTGACTTTACAGTGCCCTCGCCCTGCCCACACTCATTTCCTGCCATTATTCTCGCCCTGCCCACATCCTCGCTCTGCCCGTGTCCTTGCCCTGCCCACCTCCTCGCTCTGCCCATCTCCTCGCTCTGCCCATCTCCTCACTCTGCCCATGTACTCTCCCTGCCCACTTCCTCACTTGCCCACACTCTCACCCTACCCACTTCTTTGCCTTTCGCACGTCCTCACGCTTCCCATGTTGTCCTGACTGCATCCTTGCCCAACCCAAGTCCTCACGCTGCCCACGTCCTCACCCTGACCACGTCCTGGCCCTGACCACGTCCTCACTCTGCCCAAATCTTCGCCATGCCCGCATCCTCATTCTCACCCTGCCGTGTCCCCACCCTGCACATGTCCTCGCCCTGTCCACGTCCTCACCCTGCCCACGTCCTCGTCCTCACCCTGCCCGCGTCCTCACCCTGCGCATGTCCTCACCTTGCGCATATCCTGACCCTGCCCACGTCCTCATCCTCAACCTGCCCACGTCCTCACCCTGCCCGCGTCTGCACTCTCACCCAGGACACATTATCACCCTGCCCGTGTCCTCATCCTCACCCTCCCCATGTCCTCACCCTGTCCACATCCACACCCTGAATATGTGCTCACACTACCCACGTCCTCATGTTTCCAACACACTCAGTGTGCCGATGTACTCGCCCTGCCCACCTCCTCGCCCTCCCCACACTCTCGATCTGTCCACGTCCTCCTCCTTGCCCTGCCCATGTACTTGCTCTGCCAATGTCCTCACCCTCCCCACATCCTCACGCTGCCCACGTCCTCACTCTGCCCATGTCCTCGCTCTGCCTATGTCCTTGCTCGTGCTGTGTCTTTCCCCAGCCCATGTCCTCACCTTGCCCACACCCTCACCCTGCATGCGCCCTCTCCCTGCATGCGCCCTCTCCCTACCCACATCTTTGCCCTGCCCATGTCCTCACCCTTCCCATGTACTCCCCATGTTTCCCCTGCCCGTGTCCTACCACTGCCCTCTTCATCCCCCGCCCGCATGCTCCCCCTGCCCGTGTCTTCCCCTGCCCGCGTCCTCCCCCTGCCCGCGTCCTCCCCTTCCTCGCGTCCCTACGCTGCCCACATCCTCGACTTGACTGCGTTCTCGCCATGCCCACACTCATTTCCTGCCTGTGTCCTCACTCTGCCCACGTCCTTGCCCTGCCCAGCTCCTCGCTCTGCCCATCTCCTCACTCTGCCCATGTACTCTCCCTGCCCACTTCCTCACTTGCCCACACTATCAACTTGCACACACCATCAAACTGCCCATGTCTTCACCCTGCCCGCGTCCTTGTCTTGTATGCGTCCTTGCCCTATCAACATCCTTACCCTCCTCATGTCCTCAAACTTCCCCCATTGTCCTCGCCCTGGCCGCATCCTCAAACTGCCCATGTGCTCCCCCTGCCCACATCCTCACCCTGCCTGACTCCTCGCACTGCCCGCCTCCTCGCCCTGATCACGTCCTCACCCTGATCATGTCCTCACCCTCCCCAAATCCTCACTTGCCCACACTCTCACCCTGCCCACTTCTTCGCCCTCCCCACGTCCTCACGCTTCCCATGTTTTCATCCTGACTGCATCATTGCCCAACCCACGTCCTCACCCTGCCCACGCCCTCACGCTGACCACGTCCTTGCCCTGCCCACACCCTTGCTCTGTCCACGTCCTCGCTCTGCCCACGTCCTTGCCCTGGCCATGTCCTTGCCCAGCCCACGTCCTTGCCTTGCCACACCCTCACCCTGCATGCACCCACCCCCTGCCCACGTTCTTGCCATCCCCACGTCCTCACCCTGTCCACGTCCTTACTCTGCCCATGTCCTCACACTGCCCACGTCCTCACCCTCCCCACTTCCTCGCACTGCCCAAGTCCTCGCCCTGCCCACACCCTCGCTCTGCACACACACACCCATACTCGCCACGTCCTTGCCCTCCCAATGTAATCACCCTGCTGCAAACTAACTCATCTTGCCCACGTCCTCACTCTGCCCACATCCTCACACTGCGCAAGTCCTCACCCTGCGCACATCGTCACCCTGTGCATGTCCTCACCCTAAGCACGTCCTCAGCCTGCGCATGGCTTCACCCTGCACACGTCCTCCCACTGCCCATGTCCTCACCCTGCCCACATCCTCCAACTCCCCAAGTCCTCCAGCTCCCCACGTCCTCCAGCTCCCCACGTCCTCAGCCTGCCCTCGTCATCACCCTGCCGACGTCCTCGCCCTTCCCACCTCCTTGCTCTGCCCATCTCCTCACTCTGCCCACGTACTCTCCCTGCCCACTTCCTCACTTACCCACACTCTCACCATGCGCACACCATTCCCCTGCCCACATCTTCACCCTGCCCGCGCCGTTGTCTTGTCTGCATACTTGCCCTACCCACGTCCTCACCGGCCTGACGTCCACACCCTTCCACCATCGTCCTCGCTCTGCCCAAGCCCTCCCTCGGCCCACGTCTTCCCTCTGACCGCGTCCTTCTTCTGCCCGCGTCCTCCCACAGCCTGCATCCTCCCCCTGCCTGCGTTCTGCCCCAGCCCACGACCTCCACCTGCCCGCGTAATCCCTTTGCCCACATCCTCCCCCTTCCCGTGGCCTCCCCCTGCCCGTGTCCTCCCCTTGCCCACATCCTGCCCCTGCCCGCATCATCCCCCTGCCAGCATCCTCCACTGCTCGTGTCCTCAAGCACTCCACGTCCTCAAGCTCCCCACATCCTCCAGCTCCCCACGTATTTGCCCTACCCATATCCACATGCTTCCCCTGTACTTGTACTGCCCACGTCCTCCCCTGCGCACATCCTCCCCTGCCCACATCTTCCCCCTGCCCTCATCCTCCCCTGCCCATATCCTCCCCCTGCCTGCATCCTCCCCCTGCCCACCTCCTCCCCCTGCCCGCCTCCTGCCCCTGCCTGCCTCCTCCCCCTGCCCGCCTGCTCCCCTGCCTGCCTACTCCCGTACCCGCATCCTTCCCTGACCGCATCCTCGCCCTCCTTGCGTCCGCACCCTGCCCGCATACTCGACCTGACTGCGTCCTCGCCCTGCCCACACCCATTTCTTGCTGGTGTGCTCAACCTACCAGTGTTGTCGCCCTGCCTGCGTCCTCCCCCAGCCCGCGTCCTCCCAATGCCCACCTCCTCCCCCTGCCTGCCTCCACCCCTTGCCCGCCTCCTCCCCCTGCCCGCCTCCTTCCCTGCGCACCTTCTCCACTGCCCGCCTCCTCCCCTTGCCCACATTCTACCCCTGCCCGTGTCCTTGCCTTGCCTGCATTTTCACCCTGCCCATGTCCTCGCCCTGCCCGCATCCTCACTCTGACCACGTCCTCCCTCTGCCCAAGTACTCGCCCACCCCACGCCTCACCCTGAATATACCACGTCTTCACCATGCCCAGTTCCTCGCCCTGCCCACGTCCTTGCCCTCCCCACATCCTCACGCTGCCCACATCCTCGCTCTGCCCACGTCCTCGCCCTTCTCACATCCTCATGCTGCCCACATTCTCACTCTGCCCACGTTCTCACTCTGCCCATGTCCTCACTCTGCCCACGTCCTTGCTCGGGCCGTGTCTTTCCCCAGCCCATGTCCTTGCCTTGCCCACACCCTCACCCTGCATGCACCCTCCCCCTGCCCACATCTTCATCCTGCCCATGTCCTCACCCCTCCCATGTACTCATCCTCCCACTCCCCATGTTCTCTCCTGCCCATGTCCTACCTCTGCCCACGTCATCTACCACCCACATGCTCCCCCTGCCTGTGTCCACCCCTGCCCGCGTCTTCCCCCTCCCCGTGTCCTCGCCCTCCCTGTGTCCCTATGCTGCCCGCATCCTCGACTTAACTGTGTCCTCGCACTGCCCACATTCATTTCCTGCCTGCATCCTCGCTCTGCCCGCGCCTCGCCCTGCCCACCTCCTTGCTCTGCCCACCTCCTCACTCTGCCCACGTCCTCTCCCTGCCCAAATCCTCACTTGCCCACACTCTCACCCTGCACACACCATCCCACTGCCCATGTCTTCACCCTGCCTGCATCCTTGTCTTGTCTGCATCCTTGCCCTATCCACGTCCTTACCCTCCTCACGTACACAACCTTCCCCCATCGTCCACAACCTGCCCGTGTCCTCCCCCTGCCCACATCCTCACCCTGCCCGCCTCCTCGCACTGCCCGCCTCCTCGCCCTGATCACATCCTCACCCTGATCATGTCCTCACTCTGCCCAAATCCTCACTTGCCCACACTCTCACCCTGCCCACTTCTTTGCTCTCCCCACGTGCTCACGCTTCCCCTGTTGTCATCCTGACTGCATCCTTGCCCAACCCATGTCCTCATCTTGCCCACAACCTTACTCTGACCACGTCCTCGCCCTGACAACGTCCTGACTCTGCCCAAGTCTTCCCCCTGCCCGCGTCCTCACTCTGCCAACATCCCTCACAAACGCACATTCTCACACTGCCAACGTCCTCACCCTCCCCACGTCCTCACGCTTCCCATGTTGTTGTCCTGACTGTGTCCTTGCCCAACCCACTTCCTCACCCTGCCCACATCCTCACCCTGACCACATCCTTGACCTGTCCAAACCCTTGCTCTGCCACGTCCTCGCACTGCCCACGTACTTGCTCTGGCCATGTCCTTGCCCAGCCCACGTCCTCGCCTTGCCCACACCCTCACCCTGCATGCACCCTCCCCTGCCCACGTCCTCACCATCCCCATGTCCTCACCTGCCCACATCCAGACCCTGCCCACGTCCTCACCCTCCCCACGTCCTCACCCTGCCCATGTCCTTACTCTGCCCATGTCCTCACACTGCCCACGTCCTCACCATCCCCACGTCCTCGCCCTGCCCACACCCTCGCCCTGCACGCACACACCTCCTCCCCACGTCCTCGCCCTCCCCAAGTCCTCACCTTGCCCACATTGTCACCCTCCCCATGTACTCATCCTACACACATCCTGACGAACCCCACATCCTCACCCTGTCCATGTCCTCGCCCTCCCCAAGTCCTCGCACTGCCCACACCCTCGCCCTGCAAGCACATGCCTCCTCCCCACGTCCTTGCCCTCCCCATGTACTCACCCTGCACACTTACTCACCCTGCCCAAATCCTCTGCCCACATCCTCACCCTGCGCAAGTCCTCACCCTGCGCAAGTCCTCACCCTGCGCAAGTCCTCACCCTGCGCAAGTCCTCACCCTGCGCAAGTCCTCACCCTGCGCAAGTCCTCACCCTGCGCACGTCCTCACCCTGCGCACGTCCTCACCCTGCGCACGTCCTCACCCTGCGCACGTCCTCACCCTGCGCACGTCCTCACCTTCTGCACGTCCTCACCTTCTGCACGTCCTCACCTTGCGCACGGCCGTACCCTGCCCACGTCCTTGCCCTGCCCGTATCCTCATCCTGCCCACGTCCTCAAGCTCCCCCTGTCCTCGCCCTGACAGTGTCCTCACCCTGCCCACTTCCTGACCAACCCCACATCCTCACCCTGTCCACGTCCTCGCCCTGACTGCATCCAAACCCTGATGACGGTGTCGCCCTGATCACGTCCTCACTCAGCCCCACGTCCACACTCTGCCCAAGTTCTCGCCCAGCCCACGTCATCACCTTGCCCACACTCTCACCCTGCACATACCCTCCCACTGCCCACGTCTTCGCCCTGCCCATGTCCTCAAGCTTCCCATGTACTCGTTCTCCCACTGCCTGCGTCCTGCCACTGCCAGTGTGATCCCCCTACCAGCATCCTCCCCTGCCCGTGTCCTCCCCTGCCCGTGTCCTCCCCTGCCCGTGTCCTCCCCTGCCCGTGTCCTCCCCTGCCCGTGTCATACCCCTGCCCGCGTCCTCCACCTGCCCGCGTCCTCCACCTGCCCGCGTCCTCCCACTCCCCGCGTCCTCGCCCTCCCCGCGTCCCTACACTGCCTGCATCCTCGACTTTACTGCATCCTCGCCCTGCCCGCACTCATTTCCTGCCTGTATTCTCACCCTGCCCGTGTCCTCGCTCTGCCCGTGTCCTCATTCTGCCCGTGTCCTCGCCTGCCAACCTCCTCACTCTGCCCACCTCCTCACTCTGCCCATGTACTCTCCCTGCCCACTTCCTCATTTGCCCACACTCTCACCCTGCACACACCATCGCCCTGCCCACATCTTCGCCCTCCCCGCGTCCTTGTCTTGTCTGCGATCTTGCCCAATCCACGTCCTTACCCTCCTCACGTCCTCCAACGTCCCCCATCGTCCTCGCGCTGCCTGCATCCTCGCCCTGCCTGTGTCCTTCCCCTGCCCACATCCTCACCCTGCCCACCTCCTCGCACTGCCCGCCTCCTCACCCTGATCACGTCCTCACCCTCATCACATCCTCACACTCCCCATGTCATCATGCTTCCCATGTTGTCATCCTGACTGCGTCCTTGCCCAACCCACTTCCTCACCCTGCCCACGTCCTCACCCTGACCACATCCTTGCCCTGCCCAAACTCTTGCTCTGCCCAAGTCCTCGCTCTGCCCAAATACTTGCTCTGGCTGTGTCCTTGCCCAGCCCATGTCCTCGCCTTGCCCACACCCTCACCCTGCATGCACCCTGCCCCTGCCCATGTCCTCGCCATCCCCACGTCCTCACCCTGCCCACATCCTGATCCTGCCCACCTCCTCACCCTCCCCACGTCCTCACCCTGTCCACATCCTTACTCTGCCCATGTCCTCACACTGCCCTCATCCTCACCCTCCCCATGTCCTTGCTCTGCCCAAGTCCTCGCCCTGCCCACATCCTCAACCTGCCCAAGTCCTCACCCTGCCCACGTCCTCACCCTGCCCACGTCCTCACCCTCCCCACGTCCTCACCCTCCCCACGTCCTGACCAATCCCACATCCTCACCCTCCCCACGTCCTCGCCCTCCCCACGTCCTCGCCCTCCCCACGTCCTCGCCCTCCCCACGTCCTCGCCCTCCCCACGTCCTCGCCCTCCCCACGTCCTCGCCCTCCCCACGTCCTCGCCCTCCCCACGTCCTCGCCCTCCCCACGGACTCACCCTGCCCACGTCCTCACCCTGCCCACGTCCTCACCCTGTGCACGTCCTCACCCTGCGCATGGCCTCATCCTGTGCATTTCCTCACCCTGCCCACGTCCTCACCCTGCCCACGTCCTCAAGCTCCCCACGTCGTCCAGCTCCCCACATCGTCCAGCTCCCCACGTCCTCACCTTGCCCATGTCCTCACCCTGCCCGTGTCCTCTTCCTGCCCGCGTCCTTAAGCTCCGCACGCCCTCGCCCTGCCCATGTCCTCACCCTGTCCACGTCCTGACCAACCCCACATCCTCACCCTGTCCATGTCGTAGCCCTGACGGCATCCTAACCCTGATTACGTCCTCGCCCTGATAATGTCCTCACTAAGCCCCATGTCCTCATTCTGCCCATGTACTCGTCCAGCCCACATCATTACCTTGCCCACACTCTCACCCTGCACATACCCTTACTCTGCCCATGTCCTTACTCTGCCCATGTCCTCACACTGCCCATGTCCTCACTCTCCCAACTTCCTCGCTCTGCCCAAGTCCTCGCCCTGACCACACCCTCGCCCTGCATGCACACACCCTACTCGCCATGTCCTTGCCCTCCCCACGTACTCACCCTGCACACTTACTCACCTTGCCCATGTCCTCACCCTGCACAAGTCCTCGCCCTGCCCACGTCCTCGCCCTGCCCACGTCCTCGCCCTGCCCACGTCCTCGCCCTGCCCACGTCCTCGCCCTGCCCACGTCCTCGCCCTGCCCACCTCCTCGCTCTGCCCACATCCTCACTCTGCCCACGTACTCTCCCTGCCCACTTCCTCACTTGCCCACACTCTCACCCTGCACACACCATCCCACTGCCCATGACCTCACCCTGCCCACATCCTCCCCTGCTCGTGTCCTCCCCTGCCCGCATCCAGCAACTGCCCACCTCCTAGCCCTGACCGCCTCCTCCACTGCCCGCATCCTCCCCTGCCCGCGCCCTCCCCTGCCCGCGCCCTCCCCTGCCCGCGTCCTCCCCTGTCCGCCTCCACGCCCTGGCCGCCTCCTCGCCCAGCCCACGCCTTTGCCCTCGGCACATCCTCACACTTGCCATGTTGTCATCCTGACTCCGTCCTTGCCAAACCCACGTCCTCACACTGCCCACGTCCTCACTCTGCCCATGTCCTCAAGCACTCCACGTCCTCAGGCTCCCTACATCCTCCAGCTCCCCATCTCCTCGCCCTACCCATGTCCACACGCTTCCCCTGTACTTGTACTGCCCATGTTCTCCCACTGCCCGTGTCCTCCCCCTGCCTGCATCCTGCCCCTGCCCGCCTCCTGCCCCTGCCTGCCTCCTGCCCCTGCCCGCATCCTTGACCGCCCCGCATCCCTACCCTGTCCGCATCCTCGACCTGACTGCATCCTCGCCCTGCCCACACCCATTTCTTGCCGGTGTCCTCAAACTGCCAGTGTTGTCGCCCTGCCCGCGTCCTCCCCTGCCCGCGTCCTCCCACTGCCCGCGTCCTCCCCTGTCCGCCTTCTCCCCCTGTCCCAATCCTACCCCAGCCCGCCTCCTCCACATGCCTGCCACCATCCCCTGCCTGCCTCCTCCCTCTGCCCGCCACCTCCAGTGCCCACCTCCTCCACTGCCCGCCTCCTCCCTCAGCCTGCTTCCTACCCCTGCCCGCATCCTACCCCTGCCCGTGTCCTTGCCTTGCTTGCGTTCTCACCCTGCCTGCATCCTTGCTCTGACCACGTCCTCCCTCTGCCCAAGTACTCGTTCACCCCACGCCTCACCCTGACCATGCCCACGTACTCACCATGCCCCCGTCCTCGTCCACACCCTGCCCCATCCTCATCCTCACCCTGCCCATGTTCTCACCCTGCCCCTGTCCTTGTCCTCACCCTTCCCCCGTCCTCAAACTGCCCGCGTCATAATCCTCACCCTGCCCACGTCCTCACCCTTCGCATGTCCTCACCCTGCGCATGTCCTCACCCTGCGCATGTCCTCACCCTGGCCACGTCCTTACCCTGCCCGCGTCCTCATCCTCAATCTGCCCGCATTATCTTCCTCACCCAGCCCGCATCCTCCCCTGCCCACCTCCTTGCCCTCCCCACACTCTCGATCTGCCCATGTCCTCCCCCTTGCCCTGCCCATGTACTCACTTTGCCAATGTCCTCACCCTCCCCACATCCACACGCTACCCATGTCCTCGCTCTGCCCACGTCCTCGCCCTCCTCACATCCTCATGCTGCCCACGTCCTCGCTCTGCCCACGTCCTCGCTCTGCCCACATCCTTGCTCGGGCCGTGTCTTTCCCAACCCATGTCCTCGCCTTGCCCAAACCCTCACCCTGCATTCACCCTCCCCCTGCCCACATCTTCGCCCTGCCCATGTTCTCATCCTTCCAATGTACTCGTCCTCCCACTCCCCATGTTCTCCCCTGCCCATGTCGTACACCTGCCCATGTCATCCCCCGCCCACGTGCTCCCTCTGCCCGTGTCTTCCCCCTTGCCGCGTCCTCCCCCTGCCCGTGTCCTCCCCCTCCCCGCGTCCCTACACTACCCGCATCCTCAATTTGACTGCGTCCTCGCCCAGCCCACACTCATTTGCTGCCCGCGTCCTCGCCCTGCCCGTGTCCTCCCCCTGTACGGGTCCACCCCCTGCCAACATCCTCATGCTGCCCACCTCCTCGCACTGCCCGCCTCCTCGCCCTGATCACGTCCTCACCCTGATCACGTCCTCACTCTGCCCACTTCCTCACTTGCCCACACTCTCACCCTGCCCACTTCTTTGCCTTCCGCACGTCCTCACGCTTCCCATGTTGTCGTCCTGACTGCATCCTTGCCCAACCCAAGTCCTCACACTGCCCACATCCTCACCCTGACCACGTCCTGGCACTGACCACGTCCTCACTCTGCCCAAATCTTCGCCATGCCCGCATCCTCATCCTCACCCTGCCGCGTCCCCACCCTGCGCATGTCCTCGCCCTGCCCACGTCCTCACCCGGCCCGCGTCCTCGTCCTCACCCTGCCCGCGTCCTCACCCTGCCCGCGTCCTCACCCTGCGCATGTCCTCACCTTGCGCATATCCTGACCCTGCCCACGTCCTCGTCCTCAACCTGCCCACGTCCTCACCCTGCCTGCGTCTGCACTCTCACCCAGGACACATCATCACCCTGCCCGTGTCCTCACCCTGACCACATCCTCACCCTGAATATGTGCTCACCCTACCCACGTCCTCATGTTTCCAACACATTCAGTGTGCCCATGAATTGCCCTGCCCACCTCCTCACCCTCCCCACACTCTCGATCTGTCCATGTCCTCCTCCTTGCCCTGCCCATGTACTCGCTTTGCCAACGTCCTCACCCTCCCCACATCCTCATGCTGCCCATGTCCTCACCCTGCCCACATCCTCAAGCTCCCCACGTCCGCCAGCTCCCCACGTCCTTACCCTCCCCTCGTCCTCCCCTGCCCACGTCCTCGCCCTGCCCACCTCTTCACTCTGCCCACCTCCCTACTCTGCCCACATACTCTCCCTGCCCACTTCCTTACTTGCCCACACTCTCACCCTGCACACACCATTCCCCTGCACACATCTTCACCCTGCCCGTGCCCTTGTCTTGTCTGCATATTTGCCCTACCAACGTCCTCACCGGCCTGACATGCACACCCTTCCCCCATCGTCTTCGTTCTGCCCAATCCCTCCCTCGGCCCACGTCCTCCCTCTGACCGCATTCTTTTTCTGCCCGCGTCCTCCCACTGCCCACGGCCTCCCCTGCCTGTGGTTTCCCCATGCCCGCTTCCTGCCCCTGCCCACCGACTGTCCCTGCCTGCCTCCTCCCCCTGCCCGCCTCCTCACTGCCCGCGTCCTCCCCTACCCACGTCCTCCCCTGCCCGCGTCCTCCCCTGCCCGCGTCCTCCCCTGTCTGCCTCCTCGCCCTGCCCACCTCCTTGCCCTGCACACGTCTTTGCCCTCCGCACATCCTCACGCTTGCCATGTTGTAATCCTGATTCCGTCCTTTCCAAACCCAAGTCCTCACCCTGCCCACTTCCACACACTGCCCACGTCCTCACCCTGCCCATGTCCTCAAGCACTCCACGTCCTCAAGCTCCCCACATCCTCCAGCTCCCCACGACTTCACCCTACCCATGTTCACACGCTTCCGCTGTACTTGTACTGTCCACGTCCTCCCCTGCGCGCGTCCCCCCCTGCCCACATCCTCCTCCTGCCCACGTCCTCCCCTACCCCTGTCCTCCCCCTGCATGCCTCCTGCACTTGCCCCGCCCGCCTTCTCCCCCTGCCTGCTTCCTGCCCCTGCCCGTCTCCTCCTCCAGCCCGCATCCACCCCCTACACCTGCCCATGTCCTTGCCTTGCTTGCGTTCTCGCCCTGCCCACATCCTCGCTCTGACCACATCCTCACCCTGAATACATGCTCACGCTTTCCACGTCCTCATATTTCCCACACCCTTGCTCTGCCCACGTACTCACTCTGCCCAGGTCCTCGCCCTGCCAACATCCTAGCCCTGACCATGTCCTCGCTCTGACCCCGTCCTCACTCTGCCCAAGTACTCGCCCACTCCACGCCTCAACCTGACTATACCCATTTACTCACCCTGACTATACCCTCATCCTCACCCTGCCCATGTCCTCACCCTGCCCCTGTCCTCGTCCTCACCCTGCCCCCGAACTCGTCCTCACCCTGACCCCGTGCTCACCCTGACCCCGTCCTCACCCTGCCCCCGAACTCGTCCTCACCCTGACCCCGTCCTCACCCTGCCCACGTCCTCACCCTGCGAATGTCCTCACCCTGCCTGCATCCTCGTCCTCACCCTGCCCGCGTTATCGACCTCACCCTGCCCGCGTCGTTGTCCTCAACCTGCCCACGTTCTCACTGTGCCCTCATCCTCACCCTGCCCGCGTCCTCACCCTGTCCTCAACCTGCGCACATCCTCACCCTGCCCGCGTCCTCGTCCTCACCCTGCCCGTGTTATCATCCTCACCCTGCCCGCGTCCGCACCCTCACCCAGCAGACGTCATCACCCTGCCCATGTCCTCGTCCTCACCCTCCCCACGTCCTCACCCTGACCTCATCCTCTCCCTGAATATGTGCTCACCCTACACACTCACGTTTCAACACACTCAGTATGCCCTGCCCACCTCCTCACCCTCCCCACACTCTCGACCTGCCCACGTCTTCGCCTTGCCCTGCCCATGTACTCGCTCTGCCAATGTCCTCGCCCTACCCACATCCAGATGCTGCCCATGTCCTCGCTCTGCCCAAATCCTCGCCCTCCTCACAACCTCATGCTGCCCACGTCCTCGCTCTGCCCACGTCCTTGCTTGGGCTGTGTCTTTCCCCAGCCCATGTCCTTGCCTTGCCCACACCCTCACCCTGCATGCACCCTCACCCTGCCCATGTCCTCACCCTTCCCATGTACTCATCCTCCCACTCCCCATGTTCTCCCCTGCCCGTGTACTAGCCCTGCCCGCGTCTTCCCCCGCCCACATGCTCCCCCTGCCCCTGTCCTCTCCTGCCCGCGTCCTCGTCCTCCATGCGTCCTTACGCTGCCCGCATCCTCGACTTGACTGTGTCCTCATGTACTCGTTCTCAAGCTCCCCACGTCCTCGCCCTGCCCACCTCCTTGCTCTGCCCACCTCCTCACTCTGCCCACGTACTCTCCCTGCCCACATCCTCACTTACTCACACTCTCACCCTGCACATACCATCCCACTGCCCATGTCCTCACCCTGCCCACATCCTCGCCCTGCCCGTGTCCTCATCCTGCCGGCATCCTCAAGCTCCCCATGTCCTCGCCCTGCCCGTGTCCTCACACTGCCCACGTCCTGACCAACCCCACATCCTCACCCTGTCTACGTCCTCGCCCTGATCACATCCTCACCCTGATCACATCCTCACTCTGCCCAAATCCTCACTTGCCCACACCCTCACCCTGTCCACTTCTTCACCCTCCCCACGACCTCATGCTTCCCAAGTTGTCGTCCTGTCTGCATCCTTGCCCAACCCACGCACTCACCCTGCCCACATCCTAACCCTGACCACGTCCTTGCACTGACCACGTCCTCACTCTGCCCAAGTCTTCACCCTGCCTGCTTCCTCACTCTGCCAATGTCCTTGACAAACCCATGTTCTCACCCTGCCAACGTCCTCACCCTCCCCATGTCCTGACGCTTCCCATGTTGTCATCCTGACTGTGTCCTTGCCCAACCCACTTCCTCACCCTGCCCACGTACTCACCCTGACCACATCCTTGCCCTGCCCAAACCCTCATCCTGCCCAAGTCCTCGCTCTGCCCAAGTCCGTGATCTGGCCATGTCATTGCCCAGCCCACGTCCTCGCCTTGCCCACACCCTCACCCTGCAGGCACCCTCCCCTCCCCACGTCCTGGCCATCCCCACGTCCTCACCCTTCCCACATCCTGACCCTGCCCACATCCTGACCCTGCCCACGTCCTCACCCTCCCCACATCCTCGCTCTGCCCAAGTCCTAGACCTGCCCACACCCTTGCCCTGCACGCACACACCTCCTCCCCATGCCCTCGCCCTCCCCAAGTCCTCGCCCTGCCCGCATCCTCACCCTCCCCATGTACTCACCCTACACACATCCTGACCAACCCCACATCCTCACTGTCCACGTCCTCGCCCTCCCCAAGTCCTCGTCTGCCCACACCCTCGCCCTGCATGCACACACCTCCTCCCCATGTCCTCGCACTCCCCACATACTCACCCTGCACACTTACTCTCTCTGCCCACGTCCTCACTCTGCCCACGTCCTCATTCTGCCCACATCCTTACCCTGCGCAAGTCCACACCCTGCACAAGTCCTCAGCCTGCACACGTCCTCACTCTGCACACGTACTCACCCTGTGCATGTCCTCACCCTGCGCACGGCCTCACCCTGTGCACGTCCTCACCCTGCCCATGTCCTCACCCTGCCCACGTCCTCAAGCTCCCCACATCCTCCATCTCCCCATGTCCTTGCCCTGCCCGTGTCCTCATCCTGCCGGCATCCTCAAGCTCCCCACGTCCTTGCCCTGCCCGTGTCCTCACCCTGCCCACGTCCTGACGAACCCCACATCCTCACCCTGTCTACATCCTCGCCCTGACTGCATCGTAACCCTGATTACGTCCTCGCCCTGATCACGTCCTCACTCAGCCCCACGTCCTCACCCTGCCCATGTACTCGCCCAGCCCACGTCATCACTTGCCCACACTCTCACCCTGCACATACACGCCCACTGCCCACGTCTTTGCCCTTCCCATGTCCTCACGCTTCCCATGTACTCATCCTCCCACTGCCTGCATCCTGCCACTGCCGCGTGCACCCCCTACCCGAATCCTCCCCCTGCCCGCGTCCTCCCCTGCCCACATGCTCCCCTGACCGTGTCCTCCCTCTGCCCGCGTCTTCCACCTGCCCGCGTCCTCCCCTTGCCCGCGTCCTCCGCCTCCCAGCGTCCTCGCCCACCCCACGTCCCTACACCGCTCGCATCCTCGACTTTAAGCCGTCCTCGCCCTGCCCACACTCATTTCCTGCTGGTGTTCTCGCCCTGCCCGCGTCTTTGCTCTGCCCGTGTCCTTGTTCTGCCCATATCCTTGCCCTGCCCACCTCTTCGCTCTGCCCACCTCCTCACTCTGCCCACGTACTCTCCCTGATCACGTCCTCACCCTGATCATGTCCTCACCCTCCCCAAATCCTCACTTTCCCACACTCTCACCCTGCCCACTTCTTCACCCTCCCCACGTCCTCACGCTTCCCATGTTGTCATCCTGACTGCATCCTTGCCCAACCCATGTCCTCACCCTGCCCATGTCTTCACCCTGACCACGTCGTCGCATGACCATGTCCTCACTCTGTGCAAGTCCTCGCCCTGCCCGCCTCCTCACTCTGTCAATGTTCTTGCCAAACCCACGTCCTCGCACTGCTCACTTCCTCACCCTGCCCACGTCCTCAACCTGACCACGTCCTTGCCCTGCCCACTCTCTCGCTCTGCCCAAGTCCTCACTCTGCGCACGTTCTTGCTCTGGCCGTGTCCTTGCCCAGCCCACGTCCTCGCTTTGCCCACTCCCTCACCCTCCATGCACCCTCCCCCTCCCCACGGCCTTGCCATCCCCACATCCTCACCCTGCCCACAACCTGACCCTGCCCACATCCTCACCCTCCTCACATCTGACCCTGCCCACGTCCACACCCTCCCCAGGTCCTCAACCTGTCCACATCCTTACTTTGCCCATGTCCTCACGCTGCCCATGTCCTCACCTTCCCCAAGTCCTCACTCTGCCCAAGTCATCGCCCTGCCCACACCCTCGCCCTACATGCACACACCCCCTTCCCACATCCTCGCCCTCCCCAAGTCCTCAGCCTGACCAAATCCACCCCCTCCCCGCATCCTCGTGCTGCCTGCATCCATGACTTTAATGCACCGTTGCCCAGCCCACACTCATTTCCTGCTGGTGTTCTCTCCCTGCCCGTGTCCTCGCTCTGCCCGCGTCCTCACCCTGCCCACCTCCTCGCTCTGCCCACCTCCTCAGTCTGCCCATGTACTCTCCCTGCCCACTTCCTCACTTGCCCACACTCTCACCATCCCCCTGCCCATGTCTTCGCCCTGCCCACGTCCTTGTCTTGTCTGCATCCTTGCCCTATCAATGTCCTTACCCTCCTCGTGTCCTCAACCTTCCCCCATTGTCCTCGCCCAGCCCGCATCCTCACCCTGCCCGTGTCTTCCCCCTGCCCACAGCCTCACCCTGCCCGCCTCCTCACACTGCCCGCCTCCTCACACTGCCCGTCTCCTCGCTCTGATCACATCCTCACCCTGATCATGTCCTCACCCTCCCCAAATCCTCACTTGCCCACACTCTCACCCTTCCCACTTCTTCACCCTCACCACGGCCTCACACTTCCCATGTTGTCGTCCTGACTGCGTCCTTGCCCAACCCACGTCCTCACCCTGCCCAATCCCTCACCCTGACCACCTCCTTGCTCTGCCCACACCCTCGCTCTGCCCAAGTCTTCACTCTGCCCATGTCCTTGCCCTGGCAGTGTCCTTGCCCAACCCACGTCCTCTCCCTGCCCACGTCCTAACCCTGACCACGTACTCACTCTGCCCAAGACTTCACCCTGCCTGCTTCCTCACTCTGCCAATGTCCTTGATAAACCCATGTTCTCACCCTGCCAACGTCCTCTCCCTCCCCACATCCTAACGCTTCCCATGTTGTCGTCCTGACTGTGTCCTTGCCCAACCCACTTCCTCACCCTCCCCACGTCCTCACCCTGAACACATCCTTGCCCTGCCCAAACCCTTGTCCTGCCTGCGTCCTCGCCCTGCCAACGTCCTCGATCTGACCACGTCCTCACTCTGCCCAAGTACTCGCTCTCCCCATGCCTCACCCTGACTATATCCACGTACTCACCCTGACCATGCCCATGTACTCACCGTGCCCCCATCCTCATCCTCACCCTGACCCTGTCCTCACCCTGCCCAAGTCCGCTCCTCACCGTCCCCACATCATCACTCTCCCGACGTCATCACCCAGCGCATGTACTCACTCTGCCCGCATCCTTGTCCTCACCCTGCCTGCGTAATCGTCCACACCTGCCCGCTTCCGTCCTCTCACCCTGCCCACGTCATCACTCTGCCCGTGTTCTCATCCTCACCCTGCCCATGTCCTCACCCTGCCCACGTACTCACCCTGACCGTGTCCTCGTCTTCACCCTGCCGATGTCCTCACCCTGTCCACATCCTCACTTGCCCACACTCTCACCTGCACACAACCTCCCCCTGCCCACGTCTTCGCCCTACCCACGTCCTCACCCTCCTCACGTCCTCACCCTTCCCCCATCGTCCTCTCCCTGCCCAAGCCCTCCCTCTGGCCACATCCTTCCCCAGCCCACGTCCTTGCCCTGCCTGCCTCCTCGCACTGCCTGCCTCCTCACCCTGATCAAATTCCCACCCTGATCACGTCCTCACCCTGCCCACATCCTCACTTGCCCACTCTCAACCTGCGCACTTCTTCACCCTCCCCACGTCCTCATGCTTCCCATGTTGTCATCCTGACTGCATCATTGCCCAACCAACATCCTCACCCTGGCCATGTCCTCACCCTGCCCACATCCTCACACTGTCCACGTCCTTAATCTGCCCACGGCTTCATCCTGCCCATGTCCTCAATCTGACCACGTCCTCACTCTGCCCAAGTGCTCGCTTCCCCATGCCTCACCCTGACTATACCCACATACTCACTCTGACCCTGCCACGTATTCACCATGCCCCAGTCCTCGTCCTCACCCTGCCCCCATCCTTGTCCTCACCCTGCCCATGTCCTCACCCTGCCCACATCCTCGTCCTCACCCTGCCCCTGTCCTCGTCCTCACACTGCCCATGTCCTCACCCTGCCCACGTCCTCGTCCTCACCCTGCCCCTGAACTCATCCTCACCCTGGCCCTGTCCTCGTCCTCACCCTGCCCCTGTCCTCGTCCTCCCTCTGCCCACGTCATCATCCTCATCCTGCCCCCAAACTCGTCCTCACCCTGCCCCTGTCCTCGTCCTCACCCTGCCCCTGTCCTCATCCTCACCCTGACCCTGTCCTCATACTCACACTGCCACTGTCCTCGTCCTCACCCTGCCCCTGCACTCTTCCTCACACTGCCCCTGTCCTCATCTTCATCCTGCCCCTGTACGCGTCCTCACCCTGCCCCTGTCCGCGTCCTCACCCTGCCCGTGTCCGTGCCCTCACTGTCCCCACATCCTCACCCTGCGCATGTCCTCACACTGCCTGCGTTGTCTGTATCACCCTTCCCGCGTCCTTGTCCTCAACCTGCCCACGTCCGCACCCTCACCCAGGACACATCATCACCCTGCCCGTGTCCTTATGCTCACCCCACCCACGTCCTCACCCTGACCACATCCTCACCCTGAATACGTGCTCACCCTACCCACATCCTCACATTTCCCACACTCTCGCTCTGGCCACGTACTCACTCTGCCCACCTCCTCACCCTCTCCACATCCTCACGCTGCCTGCATCCTCACCCTTGCCCTGTCCATGTACTCGCTCTGCCTACCTCCTCGCCCTCCCCAAACCTTCATGCTGCCCAGGTCCTCGCCCTTGCCCTGCCCACTTCCTCGCTCTGCCCACGTCCTCGCTCTGCCCATGTCATTGCTCTGCCCATGTCAATGCTCGGGCCGTGTCCTTCCGCAGCCCACGTGCTCACCTTGCCAACACCCACACCCTGCATGCACCCTCCCCTTGCTCACGTCCTCATCACGTCCTCACCCTGCCCACATCCTCACCCTGTCCACATCCTCACTCTGCCCACATCCTCGCCGTGCCCACACCCTCACCCTGCATGCACCCTCCCCTTGCCCACGTCCTCCCCACGTCCTCACTCTGCCCAAGTCTTCACTCTGCCCATGTCCTCGCCCTACCCACACCTCACCCTGCACGCACTCACCCCCTCACCACATCCTCGCCCTCCACACGTACTCACCCTGCACACTTACACACCCTGCCCACGTCCTCACTCAGCCCACATCCTCACTCTGCCCACATCCTCACCCTGTTCACGTCCTCACCCTGCCCACATCCTCATGCTGCCCACGTCCTTGCTCTGCCCATATCCTCGCTCTGCCCACGTCCTTGCTCGGGCCATGACTTTCCCCAGCCCATGTCCTCACCTTGCCCACACCCTCACCCTCCATGCCCCCTCCCCTGCCCATGTCCTCGCACTCCCCACATCCTCACCCTGCCCACATCCTCACCCTGTCCACGTCCTCAATCTGCCCATGGCCTCAGCCTGCCCACGTCCTCAATATGACCACGTCCTCACCCTGCCCCTGAACTCATCCTCACCCTGCCCCTGTCCTCATCCTCACCCTGCCCCTGTCCTCGTCCTCACCCTGCCCCTGTCCTCGTCCTCACCCTGCCCCTGTCCTCGTCCTCACCCTGCCCCTGTCCTCATCCTCTCCCTGCCCCTGTCTGCATCCTCACACTGCCCGTACCCGTGCCCTCACCGTCCCCACATCATCACCCTCCCTACGTCCTCACCCTGCGCATGTCCTCACACTGCCCGCATCCGCACCCTCACCCAGGACACATCATCACCTGCCCGTGTCCTTATCCTCACCCTCCCCACGTCCTCACCCTACCCAAACCCTCACATTTCCCACACCCTCACTCTGCCCACATACTCACTCTGCCCACCTCCTCGCCCTCTCCACATCCTCACGCTGCCTGTATCCTCGCCCTTGCCCAGCCCACATCCTCGCTCTGCCCACTTCCTCGCTCTGCCCACGTCATCGCTCTGCCCATGTCAATGCTCGGGCCGTGTCCTTCCGCAGCCCACGTACTCACCTTGCCCACACCCTCACCCTGCATGCACCCTACCCTTGCCCAAGTCCTCCCCACGTCCTCACACTGCCCACGTCCTCGCCGTTCCCACACCCTCACCCTGCATGCACCCTCCCCTTGCCCACGTCCTCCCCATGTCCTCACCCTGCGCACGTCCTCACGCTGTCCACCTCCTCACTCTGCCCACGTCCTCGCTCTGCCCATGTCCTCGCCCTACCCACACCTCATCCTGCACGCACTCACACCCTCACCACATCCTCGCCCTCCACATGTACTCACCCTGCACACTTACACACCCTGCCCACATCCTCACTCAGCCCACATCCTCACTCTGCCCACATCCTCACCCTGTCCACGTCCTCACCCTGCCCACATCCTCATGCTGCCCACGTCCTTGCTCTGCCCATATCCTCGCTCTGCCCACGTCCTTGCTCGGGCCATGTCCTTGCTCTGCCCACGTCCTTGCTCGTTCCGTGTCTTTCCCCAGCCCATGTCCTCACCTTGCCAACACACCCTCACTCTCCATGCCCCCTCCACTGCCCACGTCCTCGCCCTCCCCACGTCCTCACCCTGCCCTCATCCTCACCCTGTCCACATCCTCAATCTGCCCACGGCCTCACACTGCCCACGTCCTCACCCTCCCCGCATCCTCGTGCTGCCCACACCTTCACTCTGCATGCACCCTCCCCCTCCCCACATCCTCGCCCTCCCCATGTACTCACCCTGCTCACTTACTCACCCTGGCCATGTCCTCAATCTGCCCACGTCTTCACCCTGCCCACGTCCTAACCCTGTTCTCGTCCGCACCCTGCGCACAGACTCACCCTGCGCAGATCCTCACCCTGCCCATGACCTCACCCTGCCTGCGTCCTCGCCCTGCCCACGTCCTTGATCTGACCACGTCCTCACTCTGCCCAAGTACTTGCTCCTCCCATGCCTCACCCTGACCATGCCCATGTACTCACCGTGCCCCCATCCTCGTCCTCACCCTGCCCACTTCCTCATCCTCACCCTGCCCACGTCCTCACACTGCCCACGTCCGCTCCTCACCGTCCCCACATCATCACCCTCCTGACGTCCTCACCCAGCATACGTCCTCACCCTGCCCGCATTCTTGTCCTCACCCTGCCTGTGTTATCGTCCTCACCCTGCCTGCTTCCGTACTCTCACCCTGCCCATGTCTTCAGCCTGCCCGTGTCCTCGTCTTCACACTCCCGACGTCCTCACGCTGACCGCATCCTCACCCTGAATATGCGCTCACCCTACCCACGTCCTCACATTTCCCACACCCTCGCTCTGCCCACGTCCTCACTCTGAACACGTGCTCACTCTGCCCAAGTACTCGCTTCCCCACGCCTCACCCTGACCATGCCCACATACTCACCGTGCCTTGGTCCTCGTCCTCACCCTGCCCCCGTCCTTGTCCTCACCCTGCCCACATCCTCACCCAGTCCGCGTCCTCGTCCTCACCCTGCCGCTGTCCTCATCCTCACCCTGCCTCTGTCCTCATCCTCACCCTGCCCCCGAATTCATCCTCACCCTGCCCACGTCCTCACCCTACCTACATCCTCACCCTACCCGTGTCCCTGCCCTCACCGTCCCCACATCATCACTCTCCCCATGTCCTCACCCTGTCCTCATCCTCACCCTGCCCCCGAACTCATCCTCACCCTCCCCATGTCCTCACCCTGCCCGTGTCCGTGCCCTCACCGTCCCCACATCATCACCCTCCCCACGTCCTCACCCTACACATGTCCTCACCTTGCCCGCGTCCTCATCCTCACCCTTCCCGCATCCTTGTCCTCACCCTTCCCGCGTCTTCACCCTGACCACATCTTTACCCTGAATACCTGCTCACCCTACCCACATCCTCATGTTTCCCACACCCTCGCTCTGCCCGTGTCCTCACCCTGCTCGCGTCTGCACTCTCACCCAGGACACATCATCACCCTGCCCGTGTCCTCATCCTCACCCTCCCCACCTCCTCACCCTGACCACATCCTCACCCTGAATACATGCTCACCCTCCCCACATCCTCACGTTTCCCACACCCTCACTCTGCCAACGTACTCGCTCTGCACACCTCCTCACCCTCCCCACATCCTCACGCTGCCCACGTCCTTGCTCTTGCCCTGCCCATGTATTCTATCTGCCCACCTCCTCGCCGTCCCCACACCCTCACTCTGCCCACGTACTTGCTCTGCCCAGGACCTCGCCCTCCCCTCATCGTCACGGTGCCCATGTCCTCGCTCTGCCCACGTCCTCGCCCTTGCCCTACCCACATCCTCGCACTGCCCACATCCTCGCTCTGCCCACTTCGTCACCTTGCCCACCCTATCACCCTGGACATATCCTTCCACTGCCCACGTCATCGTTCTGCCCACGTCAATGCTCGGGCCATGTCCTTCGTCAGCCCACGTACTCGCCTTGCCCAAACCCTCACCCGGCATGCACCCTCCCCTTGCCCACATCCTCCCCACATCCTCACCCTACCCACATCCTCACCCTGTCCATGTCCTCACTCTGCCCACTTCCTCGTCCTGCCCACACCTCACCCTGCATGCACACACCCACTCACCATGTCCTCGCCCTCCCCATGTAATCACCCTGCACACTTACACACCCTGCCCACATCCTCAACCTGCCCACATCCTCAACCTGCGCACGTCCTCACCCTGTGCACATCCTCATGCTGCCCACATCCTCACTCTGCCCATGTCCTCACCCTGTCCACGTCATTACCCTGCGCTCTTCCTCACCTTGTGCATGGTCTCACCCTGCACATGGCCTCACCCTGCGCATGTCCTCACCCTGCCCACTACCTCAAGCTCCCCACATCCTCCAGCTCCCCCACCCTCCCCTTCCCGCGTCCTCCACTGCCCGCATCCTCCCCTGCTCACCTTCTCGCCCCAACGCCTCCTCACCGTGCCCACGTCCTCACCCTGCCCATGACCTCAATCTGACCATGTCCTCATTCTGCCCAAGTGCTCGCTTCCCCATGCCTCACCCTGACTATAACCATGCACTCACCCTGACCCTGCCATGTATTCAACGTGCCCCAGTCCTCGTCCTCACCCTGCCCACGTCCTTGTCCTCACCCTGCCCATGTCCTCACCCTGCCCACATCCTCCTCCTCACCCTGCCCCCGAACTCATCCTCACCCTGCCCCTGTCCTCATCCTCACCCTGCCCCTGTTCTCGTCCTCACCCTGCCCACGTCCTCTTCCTCACCCTGCCCCCAAACTCATCCTCACCCTGCCCCTGTCCTCGTCCTCACCCTGCCCCTGTCTTCGTCCTCACCCTGCACAGGTCCTCATCCTCACCCTGCCCCTATCCGCGTCCTCACCCTGCCCGTGTCCGTGCCCTCACTGTCCCCACATCACCACCCTCCCCACATCCTCACCCTGCGCATGTCCTCAAACTGCCCGCGTTATTGTCCTCACCCTTCCCGCGTCCTTGTCCTCAACCTGCCCACGTCCTCACCCTGCCCGCGTCCGCACCCTCACCCAGGACACATCATCACCCTGCCCGTGTCCTCATCCTCACCCTCTCCACATCCTTACCCTGACCACATCCTCACCCTGAATACGTGCTCTCCCTACCCACATCCTCAGGTTTCCCACACCCTCGCTCTGGCCACGTACTCACTCTGCCCACCTCCTTGCTCTCTCCACATCCACACGCTACCTGCATCCTCCCCCTTGCCCTGACCATGTACTCGCTCTGCCCACCTCCTCGCCCTCCCCAAACCCTCACTCTGCCCAGGTCCTCACCCTTGCCCAGCCCACATCCTCGATCTGCCCACTTCCTCGCTCTGCCCACGTCCTCGCCCTTGCCCTACCCACATCCTCGCACTGCCCACTTCCTCACCTTGCCCACCCTATCACCCTGGACATATTCTTCCACTGCCCACGTCATCGCTCTGCCCACGTTAATGCTCGGGACATGTCCTTCCTCAGCCCACATCCTCGCCTTTCCCACACCCTCCCCCTGCATGCACCCTCCCCTTGCCCACATCCTCCCAACATCCTCACCCTACCCACATCCTCACCCTGTCCACGTCCTCACTCTGCCCACTTCCTCATCCTGTCCACACCTCACCCTGCATGCACACACCCTCTCACCATGTCCTCGACCTCCCCATGTAATCACCCTGCACACTTACACACCCTGCCCACATCCTCAACCTGCGCACGTCCTCAGCCTGTGCACATCCTCACCCTGCCCACATCCTCACTCTGCCCATGACCTCACTCTGCCCATGTCCTCACTCTGCCCATGTCCTCAACCCTGTCCACGTCCTCACCGTGCGCCCGTCATTACCCTGCGCTCGTCCTCACTGTATGCATGGTCTCACCCTGCACATGGCCTCACCCTGCCCACGTCCTCACCCTGCCCACTACCTCAAGCTCCCCACATCCTCCAGCTCCCCCACCCTCCCCTTCCCGCGTCCTCCACTGCCCGCGTCCTCCCCTGCTCGCCTTCTCGCCCCCCCGCCTCCTCACCGTGCCCACATCCTCACCCTGTCCATGACCTCAATCTGACCACGTCCTCATTCTGCCCAAGTGCTCGCTTCCCCATGCCTCACCCTGACTATAACCATGCAGTCACCCTGACCCTGCCATGTATTCACCGTGCCCCAGTCCTCATCCTCACCCTGTCCGCGTCCTCATCCTCACCCTGCCCCCGAACTCATCCTCACCCTGCCGCTGTCCTCGTCCTCACCCTGCCCCAGAACTCATCCTCACCCTGCCCCCGTCCTCAACCTGCTTCTGCCCACGTCCTCACCCTGCCCACGTCCTCACCCTACCCATGTCCTCGCACTGCCCGCGTCCTCGCCCTGCCCGCTTCCTCACTCTGACCACGTCCTCACTCTGACCAAGTACTTGCTTCCCCACGCCTCACCCTGACTATACCCACGTACTCACCCTGACCATGCCCACATACTCACCGTACCCTGGTCCTCGTCATCACCCTGCCCGTGTCCTCATCCTCACCCTCCCCACGTCCTCACCCTGACCACATCCTCACCCTGAATACGTGCTCACCCTACCCACGTGCTCACGTTTCCCACACCCTCGCTCTGCCAACGTACTCGCTCTGCCCACATCCTCGCTCTGCCTACGTCATTGCTCTGCCCTCGTCAATGCTCGGGCCATGTCCTTCCACAGCCCACATCCACGCCTTGCCCACACCCTCACCCTGAATGCGCCCTCCCCTTGTCCACGTCCTCCCCAGGTCCTCACCCTGCCCACATCCTCACCCTGTCCACATCATCACTCTGCCCACGTCCTCGCCCTGCCCCCACCTCACCCTGCACGCACCCACCCTCTCACCATGTCCTCGCCCTCCCCATGTACTCATCCTGCACACTTACACACCCTGCGCACATCCTCTCCCTGGCCATGTCCTCACTCTGCCCACATTCTCACTCTGCCCACATACTCACCCTGCGCATGGCCTCACCCTGCCCATGTCCTCACCCTGCCCGCGTCCGCACCCTCACCCAGGACACATCATCACCCTGCCCGTATCCTCATCCTCACCCTCCCCACCTCCTCACCCTGACTACATCCTCACCCTGAATACATGCTCACCCTCCCCACATCCTCACGTTTCCCACACCCTCACTCTGCCAACGTACTCGCTCTGCACACCTCCTCACCCTCCCCACATCCTCACGCTGCCCACGTCCTTGCTCTTGCCCTGCCCATGTATTCTATCTGCCCACCTCCTCGCCGTCCCCACACCCTCACTCTGCCCACGTACTTGCTCTGCCCAGGACCTCGCCCTCCCCTCATCGTCACGCTGCCCATGTCCTCGCTCTGCCCACGTCCTCGCCCTTGCCCTACCCACATCCTCGCACTGCCCACATCCTCGCTCTGCCCACTTCGTCACCTTGCCCACCCTATCACCCTGGACATATCCTTCCACTGCCCACGTCATCGCTCTGCCCACGTCAATGCTCGGGCCATGTCCTTCGTCAGCCCACGTCCTCACCTTGCCCAAACCCTCACCCGGCATGCACCCTCCCCTTGCCCACATCCTCCCCACATCCTCACCCTACCCACATCCTCACCCTGTCCATGTCCTCACTCTGCCCACTTCCTCGTCCTGCCCACACCTCACCCTGCATGCACACACCCTCTCACCATGTCCTCGCCCTCCCCATGTAATCACCCTGCACACTTACACACCCTGCCCACATCGTCAACCTGCCCACATCCTCAACCTGCGCACGTCCTCACCCTGTGCACGTCCTCATGCTGCCCACATCCTCACTCTGCCCATGACCTCAATCTGACCACGTCCTCACTCTGCCCATGTCCACACCCTGTCCACGTCATTACCCTGAGCTCTTCCTCACCTTGTGCATGGTCTCACCCTGCACATGGCCTCACCCTGCCCACGTCCTCACCCTGCCCACTACCTGAAGCTCCCCACATCCTCCAGCTCCCCCACCCTCCCCTTCCCGCGTCCTCCACTGCCCGCATCCTCCCCTGCTCACCTTCTCGCCCCAACGCCTCCTCACCGTGCCCACGTCCTCACCCTGCCCATGACCTCAATCTGACCACGTCCTCATTCTGCCCAAGTGCTCGCTTCCCCATGCCTCACCCTGGCTATACCCATGCACTCACCCTGACCCTGCCACGTATTCACCGTGCCCCAGTCCTCGTCCTCACCCTGCCCCCGTCCTTGTCCTCACCCTGCCCATGTCCTTGTCCTCACCCTGCCCATGTCCTCACCCTGCCCACATCCTCGTCCTCACCCTGCCCCCGAACTCATCCTCACCCTGCCCCTGTCCTCATCCTCACCCTGCCCCTGTTCTCGCCCTCACCCTGCCTATGTCCTCTTCCTCACCCTGCCCCCAAACTCATCCTCACCCTGCCCACGTCCTCGTCCTCACCCTGCCCCTGTCTTCGTCCTCACCCTGCACAGGTCCTCATCCTCACCCTGCCCCTATTCGTGTCCTCACCCTGCCCGTGTCCATGCCCTCACTGTCCCCACATCACCACCCTCCCCACATCCTCACCCTGCGCATGTCCTCAAACTGCCCGCGTTATTGTCCTCACCCTTCCTGCGTCCTTGTCCTCAACCTGCCCACGTCCTCACCCTGCCCACTACCTCAAGCTCCCCACATCCTCCAGCTCCCCCACCCTCCCCTTCCCGCGTCCTCCACTGCCCGCGTCCTCCACTGCCCGCGTCCTCCCCTGCTCGCCTTCTCGCCCCCCCGCCTCCTCACCGTGCCCACATCCTCACCCTGTCCATGACCTCAATCTGACCACGTCCTCATTCTGCCCAAGTGCTCGCTTCCCCATGCCTCACCCTGACTATAACCATGCCTCACCCTGACTCTGCCACGTATTCACCGTGCCCCAGTCCTCGTCCTCACCCTGCCCCCGTCCTTGTCCTCACCCTGCCCATGTCCTCACCCTGCCCATGTCCTCACCCTGCCCACATCCTCGTCCTCACCCTGCCCCCGAACTCATCCTCACCCTGCCCACATCCTCGTCCTCACCCTGCCCCTGTTCTCGTCCTCACCCTGCCCCTGTCCTCATCCTCACCCTGCACCGGTCCTCATCCTGACCCTGCCCCTATCCGTGTCCGTGCCCTCACCGTCCCCACATCATCAACCTCCCCACATCCTCACCCTGCGCATGTCCTCAAACTGCCCGCGTTATTGTCCTCACCCTTCCCACGTCCTTGTCCTCAACCTGCCCACATCCTCACCCTGCCCGCGTCCGCACCCTCACCCAGGACACATCATCACCCTGCCCGTGTCCTCATCCTCACCCTCCCCACGTCCTCACCCTGACCACATCCTCACCCTGAATACGTGCTCACCCTACCCACATCCTCAGGTTTCCCACACCCTCGCTCTGGCCACGTACTCACTCTGCCCACCTCCTTGCTCTCTCCACATCCACACACTGCCTGCATACTCACCCTTGCCCTGACCATGTACTTGCTCTGCCCACCTCCTCGCCCTCCCAAAACCCTCACGCTGCCCACGTCCTCGCCCTTGCCCTGCCCATGTACTCACTCTGCCCAGGTCCTCACCTTTGCCCAGCCCACATCCTCACTCTGCCCACTTCCTCGCTCTGCCCACGTCCTCGCTCTGCCCACGTCCTCGCTCTGCCCACGTCATTGCTCTGCACATGTCAATTCTCGGGCCGTGTCCTTCCGCAGCCCACGTACTCGCCTTGCCCACACCGACACGCTGCATGCACCCTCCCCTTGCCCACATCCTCCCCACGTCCTCACCCTGCCCACATCCTCACTCTGCCCACGTCCTCGCTCTGCCCAAGTCCTTGCCTTACCCACACCTCACCCTGCACGCACTCACCCCCTCACCACATCCTCACCCTGCCCATGTACTCACTCAGCCCACATCCTCACTCTGCCCACATCCTCACCCTGTTCACGTCCTCACCCTGCCCACATCCTCACTCTGCCCAGAATCTCACCCTGTCCACGTCCTCACCCTGTGCACGCCCTCACCCTGCACATTGCCTCACCCTGCCCACATCCTCACTCTGACTACGTCTTCAACCTGCGCATGTCCTTACCTTGCGCTCGTCCTCACCGTGTGCAAGACCTCACCCTGTGCACGTCCTCACCCTGCCCAAGTCCTCAAGCTCCCCACGTCCTCATGCTTGCCATGTTGTCATTCTGACTGCGTCTTTGCCCAACGCACGTCCTCAACCTGCCCACGTCCTCACCTTGCCCACATCCTCACCCTGCCCACGTACTCACCCTGCCCATGTCCTCACCCTGCCCACATCCTCACCCTACCCACGTACTCACCCTGCCCATGTACTCACCCTGCCCATGTCCTCACCCTGCCCGCGTCCTCGCCCTGCCCGCTTCCTCACTCTGACCACGTCCTCACTCTGCCCAAGTACTCGCTTCCCCATGCCTCACCCTGACTATACCCACGTACTCACCCTGACCATGCCCACGTACTTACCGTGCCCTGGTCCTCGTCCTCACCCTGCCCCTGTCCTTGTCCTCACCCTGCCATCATCCTCACCCTGTCCGCGTCCTCATCCTCACCCTGCCCCCGAACTCATCCTCACCCTGCCGCTGTCCTCGTCCTCACCCTGCCCCCGAACTCATCCTCACCTTGCCCCCGTCCTCAACCTGCCTCTGCCCACGTCCTCACCCTGCCCACGTCCTCACCCTGCCCATGTCCCTGCCCTCTCTGTCCCCATATCATCACCCTGCCCACGTCCTCACCCTGCCCACGTCCTCACCCTACCCATGTCCTCGCACAGTCCGCGTCCTCGCCCTGCCCGCTTCCTCACTCTGACCATGTCCTCACTCTGACCAAGTACTTGCTTCCCCACGCCTCACCCTGACTATACCCACGTACTCACCCTGACCATGCCCACATACTCACCGTGCCCTGGTCCTCGTCATCACCCTGCCCGTGTCCTCATCCTCACCCTCCTCACGTCCTCACCCTGACCACATCCTCACCCTGAATACGTGCTCACCCTACCCACGTGCTCACGTTTCCCACACCCTCACTCTGCCAACGTACTCGCTCTGCCCACATCCTCGCTCTGCCCACATCATTGCTCTGCCCACGTCAATGCTCGGGCCATGTCCTTCCACAGCCCACATCCTCGCCTTGCCCACACCCTCACCCTGAATGCGCCCTCCCCTTGTCCACGTCCTCCCCACGTCCTCGCCCTGCCCCCACCTCACTCTGCACGCACCCACCCTCTCACCATGTCCTCGCCCTCCCCATGTACTCATCCTGCACACTTACACACCCTGCGCAC
Source organism: Isurus oxyrinchus (assembly GCA_026770705.1). Classification (NCBI taxonomy): domain Eukaryota; kingdom Metazoa; phylum Chordata; class Chondrichthyes; order Lamniformes; family Lamnidae; genus Isurus; species Isurus oxyrinchus. The sequence continues at coordinate 65,339,891 of JANJGN010000021.1, forward strand.
ATCCTCACCCTGGCCATGTCCTCACTCTGCCCACATTCTCACTCTGCCCACATACTCACCCTGCGCATGGCCTCACCCTGCCCATGTCCTCACCCTGCCCGCGTCCGCACCCTCACCCAGGACACATCATCACCCTGCCCGTGTCCTCATCCTCACCCTCCCCACCTCCTCACCCTGACCACATCCTCACCCTGAATACATGCTCACCCTCCCCACATCCTCACGTTTCCCACACCCTCACTCTGCCAACGTACTCGCTCTGCACACCACCTCACCCTCCCCACATCCTCACGCTGCCCACGTCCTTGCTCTTGCCCTGCCCATGTATTCTATCTGCCCACCTCCTCCCCGTCCCCACACCCTCACTCTGCCCACGTACTTGCTCTGCCCAGGACCTCGCCTTCCCCTCATCGTCACGCTGCCCACGTCCTCGCCCTTGCCCTACCCACATCCTTGCACTGCCCACATCCTCGCTCTGCCCACTTCGTCACCTTGCCCACCCTATCACCCTGGACATATCCTTCCACTGCCCACGTCATCGCTCTGCCCACGTCAATGCTCGGGCCATGTCCTTCGTCAGCCCACGTCCTCACCTTGCCCAAACCCTCACCCGGCATGCACCCTCCCCTTGCCCACATCCTCCCCACGTCCTCACCCTACCCACATCCTCACCCTGTCCATGTCCTCACTCTGCCCACTTCCTCGTCCTGCCCACACCTCACCCTGCATGCACACACCCTCTCACCATGTCCTCGCCCTCCCCATGTAATCACCCTGCACACTTACACACCCTGCCCACATCGTCAACCTGCCCACATCCTCAACCTGCGCACGTCCTCACCCTGTGCACGTCCTCATGCTGCCCACATCCTCACTCTGCCCTTGACCTCAATCTGACCACGTCCTCACTCTGCCCATGTCCACACCCTGTCCACGTCATTACCCTGAGCTCTTCCTCACCTTGTGCATGGTCTCACCCTGCACATGGCCTCACCCTGCCCACGTCCTCACCCTGCCCACTACCTGAAGCTCCCCACATCCTCCAGCTCCCCCACCCTCCCCTTCCCGCGTCCTCCACTGCCCGCATCCTCCCCTGCTCGCCTTCTCGCCCCCCCCGCCTCCTCACCGTGCCCACGTCCTCACCCTGCCCATGACCTCAATCTGGCCACGTCCTCATTCTGCCCAAGTGCTCGCTTCCCCATGCCTCACCCTGGCTATACCCATGCACTCACCCTGACCCTGCCACGTATTCATCGTGCCCCAGTCCTCGTCCTCACCCTGCCGCCGTCCTTGTCCTCACCCTCCCCACGTCCTTGTCCTCACCCTGCCCATGTCCTCACCCTGCCCACATCCTCGTCCTCACCCTGCCCCCGAACTCATCCGCACCCTGCCCCTGTCCTCGTCCTCACCCTGCCCCTGTCTTCGTCCTCACCCTGCACTGGTCCACATCCTCACCCTGCCCCTATCCGCGTCCTCACCCTGCCCGTGTCCGTGCCCTCACTGTCCCCACATCACCACCCTCCCCACATCCTCACCCTGCGCATGTCCTCAAACTGCCCGCGTTATTGTCCTCACCCTTCCCGCGTCCTTGTTCTCAACCTGCCCACGTCCTCACCCTGCCCACGTCCGCACCCTCACCCAGGACACATCATCATCCTGCCCGTGTCCTCTTCCTCACCCTCCCCAAGTCCTCACCCTGACCACATCCTCAGCCTGAATACGTGCTCACCCTACCCACATCCTCACATTTCCCACACCCTCGCTCTGGCCACGTACTCACTCTGCCCACCTCCTTGCTTTCTCCACGTCCACACGCTACCTGCATCCTCCCCCTTGCCCAGCCCATTCACTCACTCTGCCCAGGTCCTCACCCTTGCCCAGCCCACATCCTCGATCTGCCCTCTTCCTCGCTCTGCCCACGTCCTCGCCCTTGCCCTACCCACATCCTCGCACTGCCCACTTCCTCACCTTGCCCACCCTATCACTCTGGACATATCCTTCCACTGCCCACGTCATCGCTCTGCCCACGTCAATGCTCGGGACATGTCCTTCCTCAGCCCACATCCTCGCCTTTCCCACACCCTCAACCTGCATGCACCCTCCCCTTGCCCACATCCTCCCAACATCCTCACCCTACCCACATCCTCACCCTGTCCACGTCCTCACTCTGCCCACTTCCTCATCCTGTCCACACCTCACCCTGCATGCACACACCCTCTCACCATGTCCTCGCCCTCCCCATGTAATCACCCTGCACAATTACGCACCCTGCCCTCATCCTCAACCTGCGCACGTCCTCAGCCTGTGCATGTTCTCACCCTGCCCACATCCTCACTCTGCCCATGACCTCACTCTGCCCATGTCCTCACTCTGCCCATGTCCTCACCCTGTCCACGTCCTCACCGTGCGCCCGTCATTACCCTGCGCTCGTCCTCACTGTATGCATGGTCTCACCCTGCACATGGCCTCACCCTGCCCACGTCCTCACCCTGCCCACTACCTCAAGCACCCCACAACCTCCAGCTCCCCCACCCTCCCCTTCCCGCGTCCTCCACTGCCCGCGTCCTCCCCTGCTCGCCTTCTCACCCCCCCCGCCTCCTCACCGTGCCCACATCCTCACCCTGTCCATGACCTTAATCTGACCACGTCCTCATTCTACCCAAGTGCTCGCTTCCCCATGCCTCACCCTGACTATACCCATGCACTCACCCTGACCCTGCCACGTATTCTCAGTGCCCCAGTCCTCGTCCTCACCCTGCCCCCATCCTTGTCCTCACCCTGCCCATGTCCTCACCCTGCCCACCTCCTCGTCCTTACCCTGCCCCCGAACTCATCCTCACCCTGCCCCTGTCCTCGTCCTCACCCTGCCCCTGTTCTCGTCCTCACCCTGCCCCTGTCCTCGTCCTCACCCTGCACCGGTCCTCTTCCTGACCCTGCCCCTATCCGTGTCCTCACCCTGCCCGTGTCCGTGCCCTCACCGTCCCCACATCATCACCCTCCCCACATCCTCACCCTGCGCACGTCCTCAAACTGCCCGCGTTATTGTCCTCACCCTTCCCGCGTCCTTGTCCTCAACCTGCCCACGTCCTCACCCTGCCCGCGTCCGCACCCTCACTGAGGACACATCATCAACCTGCCCGTGTCCTCATCCTCACCCTCCCCACGTCCTCACCCTGACCACATCCTCACCCTGAATACGTGCTCACCCTACCCACATCCTCACGTTTCCCAAACCCTCGTTCTGACCACGTACTCGCTCTGCCCACCTCCTCGCCCTCCCCAAACCCTCATGCTGCCCACGTCCTCGCCCTTGCCCTGCCCATGTACTCACACTGCCCAGGTCCTCACCCTTGCCCAGCCCACATCCTCGATCTGCCCACTTCCTCGCTCTGCCCACATCCGCGCTCTGCCCACGTCATTGCTCTGCCCATGTCAATTCTTGGGCCGTGTCCTTCCGCAGCCCATGTACTCGCCTTGCCCACACCCACATCCTGCATGCACCCTCCCCTTGCCCATGTCCTCCTCACATCCTCACCCTGCCCACATCCTCACTCTGCCCACATCCTCGCTCTGCCCATGTCCTCGCCTTACCCACACCTCACCCTGCACGCACTCACCCCCTCACCACATCCTCGCCCTCCACATGTACTCACCCTGCACACTTACATACCCTGCCCATGTCCTCACTCAGCCCACATCCTCACTCTGCCCACATCCTCACCCTGTTCACATCGTCACCCTGCCCACATCCTCACTCTGCCCAGAATCTCACCCTGTCCACGTCCTCACCCTGTGCACGTCCTCACCCTGCACATGGCCTCACCCTGCCCACATCCTCACTCTGACTACGTCTTCAACCTGCGCATGTCCTTACCTTGCGCTCGTCCTCACCGTGTGTAAGGCCTCACCCTGTGCACGTCCTCACCCTGCCCAAGTCCTCAAGCTCCCCACATTCTCAAGCTCCCCGACCCTCCCTTGCCCCCATCCTCCACTGCCCGCCTTCTCGCCCTCCCCGCCTCCTCACCCTGCCTGCCTCCTCACCCTGCCCACGTCCTCACCCTGCCCACGTCCTCACCCTGCTCACGTCCTCATGCTTGCCATGTTGTCATCCTGACTGCGTCCTCACCCTGCCCACATCCTCACCCTGCCCACATCCTCACCCTGCCCACATCCTCACCCTGACCATGTCCTCACCCTGCCCACATCCTCATGCTTGCTATGTTGTCATTCTGATTGCGTCCTTGCCCAACGCACATCCTCAACCTGCCCACATCCTCACCCTACCCATGTCCTCACCCTGCCCATGTCCTCGCCCTGCCCGCATCCTCAATCTGACCACGTCCTCACTCTGCCCAAGTATTTGCTTCTCCACGCCTCACCCTGACTGTACCCATTGTCTCACCATGCCCCGGTCCTTGTCCTCACCCTGCCCCCGTCCTTGTCCTCACCCTGCCCATGTCCTCACCCTGCCCACGTTTCCGTCCTCACCCTGCCCCTGTCCTCATCCTCACACTGCCGCCATCCTCACCCTGCCCGTGTCCGTTCCCTCACCGTCCCCACATCATCACCCACCCCACGTCTTCACCCTGCGCACGTCCTCACCCTGCCTGCATCCTCATCCTCACCCTGCTCGCGTTATCATCCTCACCCTTCCCGCGTCCTTGTCCTCACCCTGCCCGTGTCTGCACCCTCACCCAGGACACGTCATCACCCTGCCCGTGTCCTCATCCTCACCCTCCCCACGTCCTCACCCTGACCACATCCTCACCCTGAATACGTGCTCACCCTACCCACATCCTCACGTTTCCCACACCCTCACTCTGCCAACGTACTCGCTCTGCCCACATCCTCGCTCTGCCCACGTCAATGCTCGGGCCATGTCCTTCCACAGCCCACGTCCTCGCCTTGCCCACACCCTCACCCTGAATGTGCCCTCTCCTTGTCCACGTCCTCCCCACGTCCTTAACCTGCCCCCTTCCTCACCCTGTCCACATCATCACTCTGCCCACGTCCTCGCCCTGCCCCCACCTCACCCTGCACACACCCACCCTCTCACCATGTCCTCGCCCTCCCCCCATGTACTCATCCTGCACACTTACACACCCTGCGCACATCCTCACCCTGGCCATGTCCTCACTCTGCCCACATCCTCACTCTGCCCACATCCTCACCCTGCGCATGGCCTCACCCTGCGCACGTCCTCAGTTTGCCCACGTCCTCACCTTGTCCACGTCCTCACCCTGTGCACGTCATTACCCTGCGCTCGTCCTCACCGTGTGCACAGCCTCACCCTGCACACAGCCTCACCCTGCCCACGTGCTCACCCTGCCCACTTCCTCAAGCTCCCCACATCGTCCAGCTCCCCCACACTCCCCTGCTCATGACCTCTCCTGCCCGCGTCCTCCCCTGCTTGCCATCTCTCCCCCCCGCCTCCTCGCCCTACCCGCTTCCTCACCTTGCCCATGTCCTCGCCCTGCCCACGTCCTCACTGTGCCCACGTCCTCACCCTGCCCACATCCTCAATCTGACCACGTGCTCCCTTCCCCACGTACTCACCCTGACCCTGCCCACATATTCACCGTACCCCAGTCCCCGTCCTCGCCCTGCCACCGTCCTTGTCCTCACCCTGCCCATGTCCTCACCCTGCCCATTTCCTCGTCCTCACCCTGCCCCCGTCCTTGTCCTCACCCTGCCCATGTCCTCACCCTGCCCATTTGCTCGTCCTCACCCTGCCCCCAACTCGTTCTCACCCTGCCCCTGTCCTAGTCCTCACCCTGCCCCTGTCCTCGTCCTCACCCTGCTCCTGTCCTCACCCTGCCCGTTTCCGTGCCCTCACCGTCCCCACATCATCACCCTCCCCACGTCCTCAACCTGCAAATGTCCTCACCCTGCCCGAGTTATTGTCCTCACCCTTCCCGCGTCCTTGTCCTCAACCTGCCCCTGTCCTCACCCTGCCCGTGTCTGCACCCTCACCCAGGACACATCATCACCCTGCCCGTGTCCTCATCCTCACCCTCCCCATGTCCTCACCCTGACCACATCCTCACCCTGAATACGTGCTCACCCTACCCACATCCTCACGTTTCCCACACCCTTGCTCTGCCCACATATTTGCTCTGCCCACCTCCTCGCCCTCTCCACTTCCACACACTGCCTGCATCCTCACCCTTGACCTGCCCATTTACTCGCTCTGCCCACCTCCTCGCCCTCCAAAAACCCTCACGCTGCCCACCTCCTCGCCCTTGCCTTGCCCATGTACTCACTCTGCCCAGGTCCTTGCCCTTGCCCAGCCCACATCGTCGCTCTGTCCACTTCCTCGCTCTGCCCACGTCCTCGCTCTGCCCACGTCATCGCTCGGGCCGTGTCCTTCCACAGCCCACGTCCTCACCTTGCCCACACCCTCATCCTGCATGCACCCTCACCTTGCCCACACCCTCACCTTGCCCACACCCTCCCCACGTCCTCACCCTGCCCACGTCCTCACCCTGCGCACGTCCTCACCCTGCGCACGTGCTCACCCTGCCCATGTCCTCAAGCTCCCCACATCCTCCTTGCCCCACCCTCCCCTGCCCGCTTTCTCGCCCTGCCCACCTCCTCGTTCTGCCCGCTTCCTCGCCCTGCCTACTTCCTCACCCTGCCCATGTCCTCACCCTGCGCATGTCCTCACCCTGTCCACATCCTCTCCGTGTTCACGTCCTCACCCTGCCCATGTCCTCCACCTCCCCTACCCTCCCCTGCCCACCTTCTCGCCCTGCCCACCTCCTCATTCTGCCCGCCTCCTCGCCCTGCCAACGCCCTCACCCTGCCCACGTCCTCCCTCTGCCCACGTCCTCCCTCTGCCCACGTCCTCCCTCTGCCCACGTCCTCCCTCTGCCCACGTCCTCCCTCTGCCCACGTCCTCCCTCTGCCCATCTCCTCCCCCTGCCCACGTCCTCCCCCTGCCCGCATCCTCATCCTGCACACGTCCTCACCCTGCCCGTGTCCTTCCCCTGCACACGTCCTCACCCTGCCCGTGTCCTTCCCCTGCCCACATCCTCTCCCGGCCCACCTCCTCGCACTGCCCGCCTCCTCGCTCTGATCATGTCCTCATCCTGATCACATCCTCACCCTGCCCACATCCTCACTTGCCCACACTCTCACCTTGCCCAATTCTTCGCCGTCCCCACGTCCTCACGCTTCTCAAGTTGTCGTCCTGACTGAGTCATTGCCCAACCAACGTCTTCACTCTGCCCATGTCCTCACCCTGCCCATGTCCTCACCCTGCCCACGTCCTCACCCTGCCCACGTCCTCACCCTGCCCACGTCCTCACCCTGCCCACGTCCTCACCCTGCCCGTGTCCTCGCCCTGCCCGTGTCCTCGCCCTGCCCGTGTCCTCGCCCTGCCCGTGTCCTTGCCCTGCCCGTGTCCTTGCCCTGCCCGTGTCCTTGCCCTGCCCGTGTCCTTGCCCTGCCCACATCCTCGCCCTGCCCACGTCCTCGGTCTGACCACGTCTTTAATCTGACCACATCCTCACTCTGCCCAAGTACTCACTTGCCCAGGCTTCACCCTGACTATACCCACGTACTCACCCTAACCATGCCCATGTACTCACAGTGCCCCGGTCCTCGTCCCCACCCTGCCCCCGTCCTTGTCCTCACCCTGCCCACGTCCTCATCCTCACACTGCCCACATCCTCGAGCTCACCCTGCCCGAGTCCTTGTCCTCACCCTGCCCCCAAACTCGTCCTCACCCTGCCCCCAAACTCGTCCTCACTCTGCCCATGTCCACGCCCTCGCCATCCCCATGTCATCACCCTCCTCACGTCCTCACCTTGCGCACATCCTCACCCTGCCCACGTCCTTGTCCTCACCCTGCCCGCGTCCTCATCCTCAACCTGCCCACGTCCTCACTCTGCCCTCATCCGCACCCTTACCCTCCCCACGTCCTCACCCTGCCCACGTCCTCACCCTAAATACATGCTCACGCTACCAACATCCTCGAGTTTCCCACACCCTCGCTCTGCCTAAGTACTTGATCTGCCCACCTGCTCGCCCTCCCCACATCCTCACGCTGCCCATGTCCTCGCCCTTGCCCTGCCCACGTACTCACTCTGCCCACTTCCTTGCCCTCCCCCACATCCTCAGGCTACCCTCATCCTCGCTGTGCCCACGTCCTCGCTCTGCTCACGTCCTTGCTCTGGCCGTAGCCTTACCCAGCCCATGTCCTCACCCTGCCCTAGTCCTCACCCTGTCCACGTCCTCACTCTGCCCACATCCTCACCCTCCCCACATCCGCGCTCTGCCCACGTCCTCACTCTGCCCACGTCCTCGCCCCGCCTGCGTCCTTATCCTGCCCGCGTCTCAAGCTCCCCATGTCTTTGCCCTGCCCGTGTCCTCACCCTACCCAGGTCCTGACAAACCCCACATCCTCTCCCTGTCCACATCCTCACCCTGACTGCATCCTAACCCTGATCACGTCCTCACCCAGCCCCACGACCTCACCCTGTCCATGTACTCGCCCAGACCACTTCCTCACCTTGCGCACACTATCACCCTGCACATATCCTTTCACTGCCCACGTCTTCACCCTCCCGACGTCCTCACACTTCCCATGTACTCGTCCTGCCCACGTCCTCCCCCTGCCCGCATCCTCCCCCTGCCCACGTCTTCCCCCTGCCCACATCCTCCCCGTGCCCGCGTCCTCCCCCTGCCCGGGTACTCGCCCACCCTGGGTCCTTGCCCTCTCCGCGTCCCTATGCTGCCCGCATCCTCAACCTGTCTGTGTCCTCGCCCTGCCTGCCCACACCCATTTCCTGCCAGTGTTCTCACCCTGCCCATGTCCTCGCCCTGCCCGTGTCCTCATCCTGTCCACATCTTCGGACTGCCCACTGCCTCATTCTGCCCACGCACTTACCTTGCCCACTTCCTCACTTACCCACACTCTCAACCTGCACACACCCTCCCCCTGCCCACGTCTTCGCCCTGCCCATGTCCTCGTCTTGTCTGCGTCCTTGTCCAACCCATGTTCTCACCCTCCTCACATCCTCACCCTTCACCCATCATCCTTGACCTGCCCATGTCCTCCCTCTGCCCATGTCCTCCCTCTGCCCATGTCCTCCCTCTGCCAATATCCTCCCTCTGCCCATGTCCTCCCTCTGCCCACGTCCTCCATCTGCCATGTCCTCCCCCTGCCCGCGTCCTCCCATGCCCTCATCCTCCCCTGCCCGCTTCTACCCCTTGCTAGCGTGTTCCCCCTGCCCGCATCCTCCCCCTGCCCGTATCCTCCCCCTGCCCGTATCCTCCCTCTGCCCACATCCTTCCCTGCCCGTGTCCTTCCCTGCCCACCTCTTCCCCCTGCCCATGGCTTTGCCCTGCCTGCCACCTGCCCCTGCCTGCCTCCTGCCCCTGCCCGCCTCCTGCCCTTGCCTGCCTCCTCCCCTTCCCGCAGCCTTGCCTGCCCGGGTCCTCCCCTGCCCGCATCCTCCCCTGCCCACATCATCCCCTGCCCGGGTCCTCCCCTGCCTGTGTCCTCCCTCTGCGCACGTCCTCCCTCTGCCCACTTCCTCCCTCTGCCATGTCCTCCCCCTTCCCATGTCCTCCCATGCCCTCGTCCTCCCCTGCCCGTGTCCACCCCTTGCTAGTGTGTTCCCACTGCCCACATCCTCTCCTGCCCGCATCCTCCCCTGCCCGCCTCTTCCTCCTGCCCGCATCTTCGCCATCTGCACGTCCTCATGCTTGCCGTGTTGTCATCCTGACTGCGTCCTTGCCCAACCCCCGTGCTCACCCTGCCCTTGTCCTCACCCTGCCCACATCCTCACCCTGCCCACGTCCTCACCCTGCCAACCTCCTCAAGCTCCCGACATCCTCCAGCTCCCCGCGTCCCCTCCATGCCTGCATCCTCGAACAGACTGCATCCTCTCCCTGCACACACCCATTTCCTGCTGGAGTCCTCAACCTGCCAGTGTTGTCGCCCTGCCTGCCTCCTCCCCTGCCCACCTCCTCCACTGCCCGCCTCCACCACTGCCAGTCTCCTCACCCACCCGCCTCCTCATCCTACCTGCCTCCTCCCCTGCCCGCCTCCTCCGCTGCCTGCCTCCTCCCCTGCCCACGTTCACCCCCCTGCCCGCATGCGCCCCCTGCCCGTGTCCTCACCCTGCCCGCATCAACCCCTTGCCCGCGTCCTTGCCCTGCAGGCCTCCTCGCACTACCCGCCTGTTCACCCTGATCATGTCCTCACCCTGATCACGTCCTCACTTGCACACACTCTCACCCTGCACATCTTCGCCCTCCCCACGTCCTCACGCTTCTCAATTTGTCGTCCTGACTGCATCCTTGCCCATCCTACGTCCTCACCCTGCCCACGTCCTCACGCTTCCCATGTTGTTGTCCTGACTGCATCCTTGCCCAAATCACCCTGTACACTTCCTCGCCCTGACTGTGTCCTAACCCGGATCACGTCCTCGCTCTTCTCACGTCCTACCGCAGCCCCACATCCTCACTCTGCCATGTACTAACCAAGCCCACGTCCTCACCTTGCCCACACTCTCACCCTGCACACACCCTCCCCCTGCACATGTCTTCACCCTCCCCCATGTCCTCATGCTTCCCATGTACTCATCCTGCCCGCGTCCTCCCCCCTGCCTGCGTCCTCCCACGGCCCGCATCCTCCCCCCAGCGCGCTTCCACCCCCTGCCCGCGTCCTCCCCTGCCCTGTTCCTACCCCTGCGTGCGTCTACCCTTACCCGCGTCCTCACCCTGCCCGCGTCTTCCCCTGCCCCGCGTCCTCACCCTGCCTGCATCCTCGACCAGACTGCGTCCTCTCCCTGCTCGCACCCATTTCCTGCCGGTGTCCTCAAACTGCCGGTGTTGTCGCCCTGCCCGCGTCCTTACCCTGCCCGCGTCCTCATCACTGCCCACCTCCTCACCCTGATCATGTCCTCACCCTGATCACATCCTCACCCTGATCACGTCCTCACTTGCCCACTCTCTCACCCTGCTCACGTCTTCGCCCTCCCGACGTCCTCACTCTTCCCATGTTGTCGTCCTGACTACGTCCTTGCTCAACCCACGTCGTCAGCCTGCCCACTTCCTCACCCTGCCCGTGTCCTCGCCCTGCGCAAGTCCTGACCAACACCACATCCTCACCCTGTCCACGTCCTCACCCTGCCCACGTCCTCACCCTGCCTGTGTCCTAACCCTGATCACGACCTCTCCCTGATCACGTCCTCACTCTTCCCACGTCCTCACCCAGCCCCACATCCTCATTTCTGCCCATGTACTAGCCCAGCCCACGTCCTCCACCTTGCCCACACTCTCACCCTGCACACACCGTCACCCTGCCCACGTCTTCGCCCTCCCCATGTCCTCACACCTTCCTATGTACTCGTCCTGCCCGCGTCCTCCCCCTGCCTGTGTCCTCCCCTGCGAGCTTCCATGCCCTACCCACATCCTCACCCTACCCACGTCCTCCCCCTGCCTGCATCCTCGACCAGACTGCGTTCTCTCCCTGCCCGCACCCATTTCCTGCCAGTGTCCTCAACCTGCCGGCGTTGTCGCCCTGCCCGCTTCCTCCACCGGCCCGTGTCCTCCCCTGCCCACGCTCCCCCCGCCTGCATCCTCCCCCCGACACCATCCACCCCTTTGCCCGCCTCCAACCCCTCCCGCATCCTCCCCCGACACCGTCCTCCCCTTTGCCTGCCTCCACCCCCTCCCGCGTCTTCCCCTTGACACCGTCCTCCCCTTTGCCTACCTCCACCCCCTCCTGCGTCCTCCCCCTGCCAGCCTCCTAACTCTGCCCACCTCCTCCCCTGCCCGCATCCTCACCCTGCACATGTCCTCACCCTGCACACGTCCTCACCCTGCCCATGTCCTCAGGCTCCCCATGTCCTCAAGCTCCCCACGTCCTCCAGCTCCCCACTTCCTCGCCCTGCCTGCTTCCTCACCCTGCCCGCGTCCTCGCCCTGCCTGCGTCCTCGCCCTGCCTGCTTCCTCTACCTCCCCACGTCCACCCCCCTGCCCCTGTCCTCCCCAAGCCCATGTCTTCCCCCTGCCGGCGTCCTCCCCCTGCCCGCGTACTTGCCCTGCCGGCCTCCTCGCACTGCCTGCCTCCTCGCCCTGATCACGTCCTCACCCTGATCACGTCCTCACTTGCCCACACTCTCACCCTGTCCGCCTCTTCGCCCTCCCAACGTCCCTCACGCTTCCCATGTTGTCATCCTGACTGCGTTCTTGCCCAACCCACGTCCTCGCTCTGCCCACGTCCTCGACCTGCCCCTGTCCTACCCCTGCCCACACCCTCGCCCTGCATGCACCCACCCCATTCCCATGTCCTCGCCCTCCCCATGTACTGACCCTGCCCTCGTCCTCGCACTACCCCGTCCTCGCCCTGTCTGCGTCCCTCTCCCTGCCCGTGTCCTCACTCTGCCCATGTCCTCACCAACCCAACATCCTTACTCTGTCCACATCCTTGCCCTGACTGTGTCCTAACACTGATCACCTCCTCTCCCTGATCACGTTCTCGCTCTTCCCACATCCTCACCCAGCTCCACATCTTCACTCTGCCCATGTACTCACCCAGCCCATGTCCTCACCTTGCCCACACTCTCACCCTGCCACACACCCTCCTCCATGCCCATGTCTTCACCCTCCCCACATCCCAACACAGCTTGCGTCCTCCCCCTGTCCACGTCCTCCCCCTGCCCACATCCTCCCCTGGCACGCGTCCTCCCCCCTGCCCATGTCCTCCCCTGCCCGCATCCTCCTCTGCCCATATCCTTCGGATGCCCACGTCCACCCCCCTGCCGGCATCCTCCCCTGCCCGCCTCCAGCCCTGCCAACGTCCTCCCCCCTGCTGGCATCCTCCCCCTGCCTGCGTCCTCCCTTGCCCACGTCCTCCCCTGATGGCGTCCTGCCCCTGCCGGCCTCCTCGCACTGCCCGCCTCCTCGCCCTGATCATGTCCTCACTTGCCCACACTCTCACCCTGCCCACGTCCTCCACCCTGCCTGCGTCCTCGCCCTGCCCACGTCCTCGCCCTGACTGCGTCCTAACCTTGATCATGTCCTCTCCCTAATCACGTCCTCGCTCTTCCCACGTCCTCACCCAGCCCCACATCCTCACTCTGCCCATGTACTAGCCCAATCCACGTCGTCACCTTTGCACACACTCTCACCCTGCACACATCTTCCCCCTGCCCCACGTCTTCACCCTCCCCCACATCCCAACCCAGCTCACGTCCTCCTCTACTCTCGTCCTCCCCCTGCCCGCGTCCTCCCCCCGGCCCACGTCCTCCCCCGGCCCACGTCCTCCCCCGCCCATGTCCTCCCCTGCCCGTGTCCTCCCCCTGCCCACGTCCTCCCCCGCTCATGTCCTCCCCCGCCCATGTCCTCCCCTGCCTGTGTCCTCCCCGTGCCCACGTCCTCCCCCTGCCCGCATCCTCCCCCGGCCTGTGTCCTCCCCCTGCCCGTGTCCTCCCCCTGCCTGCCTCCTCCCACTGCCTTCCTCCTCCCCATGCCTGTGTTCACCCCCTGCCCGAGTCCTCCCCTGCCTGCATCCTCCCCTGATGGCATACTGTCCCCTGTTGGACTCCTCGCACTGCCTGCCTCCTCGCCCTGATCATGTCCCTCAGCCTAATCATGTCTTCACTTGCCCAGGCTCTCACCCTTCCCACGTCTTCACCCTCCCTACGTCCTCAGGCTTCCCATGTTATCGTCCTGAATGCGTCATTGCCCAACGCATGTCCTCGCCCCTACCCACGTCCTCAGCCTGCCACATCCTCAACCTGCCCGCGTCCTCGCCTTGCCCATGTCCTCGCCCTGGCCGCGTCCTGACTGACACCACATCCTCACCCTGTCTACGTCCTCACCCTGACTGCGTCCTAACCCGGATCACTTTCTCTCCCTGATCACGTCCTCGCTCTTACCACGTCCTCCCCCAGCCCCACACACTCAATCTGCCCATGTACTAACCAAGCCCACATCCTCACCATGCCCACACTCTCACCCTGCACACACCCTCTCCCTGCTCACGTCTTCGCCCCTCCCCATGTCCTCACGCTACCCATGTACTCGTCCTGCCCGTGTCCTCCCGCTGCCTGTGTCGTCCCCCTGCCTGCGTCCTCCCGCTGCCTGCATCGTACCCCTGCGCACGTCCTCCCCCGCTGCCCCGCTTCCAACCGCTGCGCACGTCCTCCCGTGCCGACGTCCTACCCCTGCCTGCATCCTACCCTGCCTGCGCCTTCGAACTCCCCGCGTCCCTGCCCTGCCTGCATCCTCGTCCAGACTGCGTCCTCTCCCTGCCCACAGCCATTTCCTGCCGGTGTCCTCAACCTGCGGTGTGTCACCCTGCTCGCATCCTCCACCGGCCTGTTTCCTCCCCCTGCCCAATTCCTCCTCCGGCCTGCGTCCTCCCCCTAGCCCGCGTCCACCTGGTGCCCGTGTCCACCCCCTGCCCACTTCCTCCCCTTTGCCCGCCTCCTCCCCCGGCCTGCGTCCTCCCCCCTGCCAGCCTCCTACACCTGCCCACCTCCTCCCCTGCCCACCTCCTCCCCAGCCCGCGTCCTCACCCTGCCTGAGTCCTCACCCTGCCCACGTCCTCACCAACCCCACATCATTCCTCTGTCCATGTCCTTGCTCTGACTGCGTCCTAACCCTGATCACATCCTCGCTCTTCCCACGTCCTCACCCAGCCCCCACATCCTCACTCTGCCCATGTACTCCGCCTAGCCCATGTCCTCACCTTGCCCACGTCCTCAAGCTCCCCATGTCCTCAAGCTCCCCATGTCCTCAAGCTCCCCATGTCCTCAAGCTCCGCACGTCCTACCAGCTCCCCATGTCCTGGCACTGCCCATGTCCTCGCCCTGCCCATGTCCTCGCGCTGCCCGTATCCTGACCAACACTACATCGTCACCCTGTCCACGTCCTCACCCTGACTGCGTCCTAACCCTGATCGCATCCTCTCCCTGATCACGTCCTCACTCTTCACACATCCTCACCCAGCCCCACATCCTCACTCTGCCTATGTACTAGCCCAGTCCACGTCCTCACCTTGCCCACACTCTCACCCTGCACACACCGTCCCCCACCCACGTCTTCGCCCTCCCCCTCGTCCCAACCCAGCTCGTGTCCTCCCCTACCGTTGTGCTCCCGCTACTCGCATCCTCCCCCTGTCTACGTCCTCCCCCCTGCCTGTGTCCTCCCCTGCCCGTGTCCTCCCCACCCGTGTCCTCCCCTGCCTGCATCCTCCCCCTGCCCATGTCCTTCCCCTACCCACGTCCATGCCCTGTCAGTGTCCACCCCCCTGCCCGCCTCCAGCCCTGCCCATGTCCTCCCCCTGCCCGCCTCCTTCCCCTGCCTGCTTCCTCCCACAGCCTGCCTCCTCCCCCTGCCCGTGTCCACCCCTGCCCACGTCCTCACCTTGCCCACACTCTCACCCTGCACACACCCTCCCCCCTGCCCACGTCTTTACCCTCCCAATGTCCCAACCCCAGCTCCTGTCCTCCCCTACCCTATACCTCCTCCTGCCCGCGTCCTCCCCCGGCCCGCATCCTCCCCCTGCCCATGTCCTCCACTGCCCGCGTCCTATCCTGCCCATGTACTCACCCTGCCCATGTCCACCCTCTGCCAGCATCCTCCCGTTGCCTGCCTCCACCCCTTGCCCAAGTCCTCCCCCTGCCCGCGTCCTCCCCTGCCCGTGTCCTGCCCCTGTCGGCCACCTCGCACTGCCTGCCTCCTCAACTTAATCACGTCCTCACCCTGCCCACATCTTCGCCCTCCCTACATCCTCAGGCTTCCCATGTTATCGTCCAGATTGCATCATTTGCCCAACCCACATCCTCACCCTGCCCCCATCCTCACCCTGCCCGTGTCCTCGCCCTGCCCACGTCCTGACCAACACCACATCCTCACCCTGCCCGCATCCTCAACCTGCTCACAACCTCGTCCTGCCCATTTCCTCACCCTGCCCCGTGTCCTGACCAACACCACATCCTCACCCTGTCCACATCCTCGCCTTGATTGCATCCTAACCTGGATCACGTCCTCTCCCTGATCATGTCCTCGCTCTTCCCACGTCCTCCCCCCAGCCCCACAGCCTCACTCTGCCCATGCACTAGCCCAGCCCACGTCCTCACTTGCCCACACTCTCACCCTGCACACACCCTCCTCCTGCCCATGTCTTCGCCCTCACTATGTCCTCAGGCTTCCCATGTACTCGTCCTGCCCACGTCCTCCCCCTGCCTGCATCCTCCCGCTGCCCACTTTCATTCCCCTGCCGGAGTCATCCCCCTGCACGTGTCCTCCCTCTGCCCGCTTCCACACCCTGCCTGCGTCCTCCCCCTGCCCACGTCTTCTCCCTGCGTGCATCCACGCCCATCCATGTCCTCCCACTACCCGCGTCTTCGAACTCCCTGCGTCCCCCGCCCTGCCCGCATCCTCGACGAGACTGCGTCCTCTACCTGCTCACACCCATTTCCTGCGGGTGTCCTCACCCTGCCGGTGTTGTCGCCCTGCCTGCGTCCCTACCCCACCTTGTGTCCTACCCGTGACCACCTCCTCCCCTGCCCGCATCCTCCCCCCTGCCCGCTTCCACACCCTGCCAGCCTCCTATCCCTGCCCACCTCCTCCCCAGCCCGCCTACTCCCCAGCCTGTGTCCTCACCCTGCCCACGTCCTCAAGCTCCCCACGTCCTTAAGCTCCCCACATCCTCCAGCTCCCCACTTCCTTGCCTTGCCCGTGTCCTCGCCCTGCCCGCGTCCTCCCACTGCCCGTATCTTCCCCCTGCCAAGGTCCTCCCCCTGCCCACGTCCTTGCCCTGCCGGCCACCTCGCACTGCCCACCTCCTCGCCCTGATCACGTCCTCACCCTGATCACATCCTCACTTGCCCACACTCTCACCCTGCCAGCGTCCTCACCCTGCCCACGTCCTCACCAACCCCACATCCATACCCTGTCCACATACTTGCCCTGACTGCATCCTAAC